>JBAMBK010001774.1:0-42097 GCA_037043435.1 Drosophila suboccidentalis | reverse complement strand
TGGATATCTTTCCGGATGCAGCGAGTGTGCGTGTGGCGCAAAAGGAGCTGGATGAGATCATTCAGCAGGGCGTCTTTCAAATAACCAGGTTGCTCAAGAACACAGAGGCTGGCCAAGACAGCGATGGGATGCCCACCTATAGCTACAACATGCGGCGTGCCACGTCAATAAAGGAACCGCGGCTGCCCAGCTCAACGCGTGGTCGCCTCACGGAGAGACTGTTGGCTCAGGGATTGCTCACGCCTGGCATGCTCAGTGAACTGCGCAAGGAGTGGGATGCACAGGCAACGGCAACAGGATCGGCAACGGCAACAGGATCGGGTGTAGGACACAAAGACACTCAGGAAACTACCATAGATAGCGATGATGAGAATGATGATGACAACTATGCGGGTGGCATGAAGAAGACGCCGCGTCGCAAGCGTAGAAAATAAATTAAATAAATAATAGATGCTTAGATTATTGTATTTGTTAGCGTAACATTTTGTTGTTAATGTTATCATTTTATTTGGTAAGTCACAATTATGTAATATTAAAATTATTATTTTAATAATCAACAATGACAATTTAATTGCTTTAAATTGAAAAGTAGAAATGTTTTAGTTTTCTATTCCAGGAAAATCCAATCACTTGATTCAGTTTGTTTTCTTTTTGTTTTTAATGGAGGGAGTTTTCTACATAGAGGCCGAAAGTACTTTCACAAATAAACTTGATCATTTATTTGCAAGACTTTACAATTTGTTTTCTTTATTCTTGTGTATTGTAAAGTTAGATGCACACATTGAGAAGCTTATAGAATAAATACAATATGTTATACAAAAAAGATGAAACTTGACAAGTTTTTTAGGTGCGTTTACTTTTGCCATTTAATCCTCGACCCTCCAAAATTTACTCGTACTTTCTTGCAAAATTAAATTTTGAGAACAACTTGATAATATCGCAAAGATTTCAGTAACTCTAACGAACACATATTCAATTTGAATTGTGATTATACAAAATATTCGGACATCGAAAACATATAGAGATTTTTCAAAAGATACAAATATATATGTATATATATATACTATATTTACTATATGTAATAAAATATTTAAACTATTCAAGTTTGTTTTTGACGACAGATTAAGTAAAAATCAATTGAGTACCAACATTTATTAAAGCTTTCCATTTTTATCCGTATAATTAGTTTAGCCTACATATTTCATTTTGTATTCTTCGTTTTTTAAGGTAAATGCGCTCCTTACTCCTTCAATATTTAGGTAGCGTACTCTGAGCCTGATTTCAAAATGTGCTCCAAACACAACTCTCTCTGTTCATTATAATTCATAATTATATTCAAAACTTTATCAACATTAAATGTTCTTTTTCTTTGTAATAGTTTCCAAGCAACCTTTCTTGAAATATTGAATAAATGGTGCTGGATTTCAAATACTTTCTCGTTATAAACGTTTATCAACTTTTGATTTCTCTTTCATTCTTCACTCGAGTTGTACATTCGACTTTTGTTGTGCGTATTTAATTAGAATCCTAGAGCTTAGGTATTTTCTTTCTTTCCTTTTGTTTATATTCATATAAAAACTGGAACAATGCGCATGATTTTCTTTCTAGTTAAAAAGTTTCTAGAATTTCCTCATTTATGGTATGTTTTTGTATATGTATATGTATATGTTTATGTATATTTATGTATGTATGCGTTGGCTACAATTGTTGCTGATTTGTTTTGTTTTTTTTTTTTTTGTTGCTATTTGCGTTTTGTTTTTGCCAGAATATTTAAATATGCGAATTAGATAAAACTTTTTTTAAATTTAAATTTGTAAAAAAAAAAAATTTATAAATATTTTTAAACTATTTCTTAAATTTCCCAACAGGGTATCAAACCGAATCGAATATCGGTTTCAGCTATGATTGGTTATCGGCTATGCAAAATTTTTATATATCGGTTACGTAACGTTTCCGGTTTATTTATGTTTCGAACTCGACATATCGGTATGATTTCGGATTACCAAACAATGTTAAGGATATGTTGATTTGGAAACAAATATTCAGAAATCTACATCTTATTGAGATCAATATTTATATTAACTTAGGGTAGATGTAAAAATTAAATTATGTTTGAAAAACCTTTTATTGCACTACACTATTACGTTTTATGGTTTCTTAACGGTTATTCCGGTTGGCATATTTTCGCTTTTTGGGATTTACGGGATTTATTTGTTTAGGTTACGGTTTCCAAGATATCGAATCGGTTAATACCGGTTTAAAGTTATGGTTATGTTAACGGTTTTAATCCCTGTTTTTAACATAAAAACATTTTTGAAAACTTTTAACATAAAATATTATTTCCCTGTTTTTAAAATAAGATACTTTTGATAATTCTTAACATCAAATATATTTTTTTAAATTGCCCATAATGTTTGTTATCGACTTAATCTATAAATAAATTAAATGTTTAACGTATTCGCACATTAAAATATTCTGTTCAAAACTTGGTTAACAATGCTAATAATTATTTGATTTTGGAAATTCTTAGTTATGGTAATAAAAAGTGCTAGTCCGTCGTTAGAAAACGGACCATCAAAACCTTTGCGGTTAAATATTTGGTTTTTTTCGGTTGAGTTTTGCTGAGAAATATTAATTACAAAAATGTTGTTGACTAACATGTAATTTTTGTAATTTTTTACATGTTCTTCTCTTTTGCCACGTCTCAATCTCTTTTAGCCATTATCAGATGCTTTATCACAAACAATTATAAAGTTCAAATTTGAGTAATAAGTTATATGCATTGTTGCATTGTTGCGTATAAAAGTTTTAATAATACTAGTTAATTGTATTCCTTTTGTTTTCTACACATTTGATCATCAAATGTGTGTGCCAAATTTTGTTTTCCAAATTACAAATTACAAAGTTTTTGGGTGTAAGCCCGCAAGTGGGCTCAAAACCTGGCTAAATAGTTTATCCAGATTATGCAAAAAGTACAACAAATCAATCAATATCAATTGGTGTTCCATTAAAAAATAGACCAAAGTGGATCTCGATTCTAGACGAAATCCAGTTCCAAACCGGGCTCAATATCAACGGCGACGGCATTGTCATTAGCCGGAAATTGAATGCCATTCGATTCCTTGTCCTTGTCTTTGTCCTTGTCCTTCTCCATGGGAGACTTTTGCTTGGACCTGTCCTTGAACGCAGCAAAGCTCAGTTTCCTGAAGGCCTTACTGCTGCGTCCCGTGGACTGTCCCAACTGCTCGAATCAGGAATCGACAAGGACATGCCAACGTGCCAGAATCTCGCCCTTGGGCATCTCACAGACATCCGTCCAATGAGCACACTCCTCCGGCCCCGATGAGTTCAGGCCCATGCTAAACCAGCCGACCATCTCGTTCTTTTTCATATGCCGCTTGGCGTACACGGAGATCATGAGCGTGACATCGTTTAGCTGGAACAGCGCCACTTGGAATGCAAATGTCTCCTTAAACAGCGGATTGGGACCACGACGTATCGACGTTTTGGCCCTGGAAATCTCTTGGCCAATGCTGCTGACCATGCACATCTTCACATACGTATCGGGCGCCTTATTCAATGTCAGACTACGAAATTGGCTGCCCTTGATAATCTCGACGCTCAGACGACCCGTGACGCCGTTGTAGCTCAGACCGAGAAGCAGCTCCGAGACGCCGCCATGTTGCATGGAGGACGTGGAGCCGGCACTGTCCGATCTGGCCAAGCTCAACAGATCGCTGGTCGAGCCCAAAAGCGATGATGTATTGCGCGGCTCCAGCGGCAGCCACAGATTCGTCTCCAGCTCCAAATCGACGGTGGCAAAACTCACATACGCCTCGCCAATGAGGCGTTCCTTGCGCAGACGCTCGCAGCCGTAGAGACGGACGCGGAGGCCCATGTTGTTCACGTCCTCGGGATTGACGCGATGCAGCAGAAAACTCTCCATATACTGGGGATTCTCGCCGCTCCGGATCTTGGTCTTGTGCTTCTGCTTCTTGTTCGGCAGCATCAGCATGCGCACCTATGAATCATTTTAGGATTATTAGTATTCATGCTTATAATGTTTAAATTGATAATTAGAGGAAGGAAAGATTGGGCTCACCTGGGTGTGCGTCTGCTGGCCATTGCCCAGCGGCGGCAGACATCTCGCCTGCATCACGTGCACCGTCATCTTGCGCATTGGCGCATCGTAGAGCAAGGACATCTCCAACTCGATAGGTCCACGTGGAGCGATGATCTTTGAATCGGTAACGATAATATCGTCCGACTTGATGGATCGCAGGTCGCTCGTATCGAAAAGGGGTTCCTATAAAAACAAAGATTTGTTTGTTCATAACGATTTGGTTCACTGCATTAATACTTAATTGCACATTCAAGATTATTGTGGTAAAAATTGAATACAGATTATTTTTCATGATTAATGAAAAAAAAAAAAAAAAGGGATTAAAACCCTAACCGAAAGCGTAACCCCTAAAAAAAAATTTCCATTTGACCGAAGCCTTCTGCCTCTGAAAACCGAAATAACCGTTTAGTAACACTTTCATTTATAAGTGTTAATTTCGGATTTTCATACATCCAAAAATAAATTTTTATTTCCAATTTTTATAATAAAAATTTAAATAAAGTTTTATCCTTAAATGTTATTTTAAAAATTTAAAAAAAGAATTATGGTATAAATTTTAAATACAATTTTAATTTTTTTTTATTATAAAAATTTAAAGCACAAGTTAAAAATAATTTAAACGAAAAATTTTGAACTGTTTATATTTTTTCCGACTACTCATAAGTCTTATTTGCGATCTCTGATATTTTGTTATTAGATTCGTATTTTAAACGTATATGAAACATTAAGAAAGTAATGCCTTTTTAATTATTAATATAATTATATTTTTGCAAACAAATTTTTTTTTGTGAACCAAAACCATATCGGTATTTCAAAACCGAAACATACAAAACCGGTTTACCGTTACGAAACCTTTATTCAAAGATTTTGCGTAACCGATAGCCGATAACCGAAAACCTAAATGCGAACATAACCGAAACCGTAACTGAAACCGATATTCGTTTCGGTTTTAGTCCCTGATTTAAATAAAGCACATTAAATACTTACATCGTCGTTGTTGTTGTTGTTGTTGCTTGTAGTATTACTATTATTATTATTATTATTTGTAGTGCTGTTATTGTTGTTGTTATTATTAGTAGTATTAAATGTTGTAATTGGCACCACTACCACACTATCCCTATCCTTTTCCATCTTCTGTGGCAAGACGTCCACTTTGTGTTGGTAACGCTGTGACTTGTTGTAAGAATTTCTCCCTGGCAATGCTGTAAATATAATTGGTAAATAGTAATAATGTTTCAACTTGAATTTCGAGTCAGTCAATCAATCAATCAATTTTTCATACCTCTGCTGCTGCCGTCGCCCGTCAGAATGCCCGTATGACTGTCCACAGAGGCCTCGATGGAATCATTGGAGCTGCACTCACTGTGCGAGGATGGTATGCCGACCTTGCCCCTTTCGGCAATTGCCAATGGGTCACGGGTCACAGTGACGACTCTCTGCAGGTCGGCCTGATGATGATGATGATAATTGAAGCTGTGCCCTGTCAACGGGTTCATTTGATCGATGCCCATGCCATAGCCAGCAAATTTACCTTTGCCACCATTTGGCAAAAGGTTGTTATTTTGCTGATGCCAACGCAGGCGACGCAGCATATCTTCCTCGGAATCGGAACTAGTGTTCTCATAACGGCGCTTTCGAGCTACAATACATATGTAAATGTTCTGTATATGTTTGTGCATAGATTGCACAGTGAACGACAAAACTCTACTTACGACAAAATATTGAAATAAATATTTAGAATATAAATATTAATTATTCTATCTATTATTTTATATAGATTTTTGTCAAATATTTATCAATATATCTATTATTTTATATGGATTTTTGTCAATGGCATACATTTTGGTTTTTGTTAATTCTTCTTTAACCGTTTATTGCATAGAATTTAGCCAACTAATAATTCTTAATTTATTTTCAATTGTTCTCAACAAGCATCAAAAATCTGAGTCGTATGTAAAGTTTTGTCGTACACTGTTTTTCGAAATCGAAATTAACTATGACACTTACTGATCTTTTGCACACATTTGGCCGCCAGGTGTCGCTCGTCACAGCAATTGATGCCATGGCGATGATGAAAACAGCATCTGCGACTTATGTACAGAAAAAGCAAAAGCAATAGGACTAAGACGCCAAAAAATACACCCAATAGAGTAGTGACCTCAACAGTTCCTGCAAATAAATAACAATATACAAACGTCAATATATGTAAATAGACCTACAGCATATGTATGAATCAACGGGCATTCCCAACAACTGCGCACTTTGAACCTACCCCACCATACCACAACGTTGCCCAGTAAACAACAAATTAAGTGTGACTGTAATTGTGACAGTGACTGTGACATTGAGTACGTACCTAGCGAAGCAGTGCTATCCACACCAGATGTGACAATCATGTTTGTTCATGCGTAAGTTCGTTAGTAATTCCCAACGTTCTTTTCCATTAATTTCAATTTATCGAAAAAGCCTTTTATTGTGCGTTTTTATGTAAAATTTGTATTCGATATCTATTTTTTGAACTAAAGTAGAAAAGCTCATGAGGTGACAGCACGGAGTCCGTCACGGCTTAAATCAATCGATTTTTCGCAGGACAATGAATATTTTGTTGACCGAGAACTCAAATTGCAAAAATAGAGACAGCAATTATATAGAATATGTTAAAATTGAACTAATTGTAACGTTTCCACTTTTGTCACTAATTTATTATTTACTGTATAATATTATTGCAAAATTCGCGAAGAAAATAATTTTGACCAAACTTCAGTTTCACTATTGCAATTGTAGTTTTCGTTTCTTTACAAACTGTATTTATTTTATTTTATTTTTTTTACCGACTCAACGGTTCGTGCGGCGCGGTCTATAGATTATATTAAAATAAAATTATGCTTGCTAATCGAGCATTTGTACTGTATTCCATACCATCGCGCGCACGGTAGAAAATATACCTGAAAGGATTCAACAAAAGCTTTCCCCCACATCTTGTGTGTGTGTATAGTAGTATTCGTGAAAGCTTTCATTTTGACAAGTGCCA
Source organism: Drosophila suboccidentalis (assembly GCA_037043435.1). Classification (NCBI taxonomy): domain Eukaryota; kingdom Metazoa; phylum Arthropoda; class Insecta; order Diptera; family Drosophilidae; genus Drosophila; species Drosophila suboccidentalis. The sequence continues at coordinate 34,943 of JBAMBK010001774.1, read as the reverse complement.
GTGTCAAAACAACTGTTGCTTTTTCATTGCAATTAAAAACAATTAAACCTTATCATTTGATGATTTTTCATTCACATGATAAAATTGTTAAATTAAATTCAAATCTGTTGCTTACTTTCCGTTAAATATCGAAATGAAATGAATTAGTTTTATCGATATCTGCTTGGCACGATTTATCGATAGCTGCTTAATAATAAATTTATATATCACGTGAAATTGTGAATGGGAAAAAATTTCAAATTGTGGCAGCGCTGTTCTGTAAAGCTGTGCAATTTTGGGAGAATTTTAAAGGGAATTTGTAAACTGAAAAACACACAATGAAAAGACAGAAATATGCAAATTCAACACCGAAAAAATAGTGGAACTGGCTGCGCTTGCTTAAGCCAATTTTTAAAAGCAGAATATTGAAATATATGCACTGATATTCAACATAAAAAAAAGTGGTTGTCTCGAATGGTAGATTTTTTTAATTTAAGTAACACACATCTATTCATCCGAAACTTCCAAAGAGTCAATTTAACGATATACAGTCGAACTTCCCTAACTCGAAAAAACCAGGAAAAAAGTTCGAGTTAGGGGAGTTCGACTGTATTTGCATTTTTATTTTCCGGAGCTACGGCTTCAAACTGCTATCAGACATATCTGCCCAACATGTCAGATTAAGCACCCAATAGAGCGTATATATCGAAATCGCTCAATTTGAAGGATAGTCTAACATTAAAGGTACATACATTAAAAAACGGCCCTTAATAATAATTAAATATCAAAATTCGAATAGTTCTCACTATTTTTTTGCACAGTTAGATGCAATTCTACAATATGTATGTATTGTGAAATGGATCTTTGCAAACAGAAGTTAATTCTATTATTATTATTATGGTTAATAATATTACTAATATTATTTTTTATTAGGAGTAACAATAAGCTTACAGCTACGATAGTTCTCGAACATCTTTAAGTAAACATATGTTTACTAACAAAAGGTGACGTCGTCCAATGTGGTGAGGGTACGATCTCTTCGCTTTTTATTGTTGTTTGCAGGCATACTGACAAGCAATTTGACGTCACCTTACTATAAGGTGCTGCAGAGCGAGCGAATAACAACACATAAACACCTGCACAATAACAGAACAGAGAGTGAGAGAACATCAGCCTGAGCAATAACAGAGGGAGCGGAAAAGCAGAGCGAACGAGGCTTAAGACACTTTGCAAGGAGAGAGAGAGAAACAACAGCTCAAGTGAGCGACAGAAAAGTCCCGCGTGACAATAACGACACACACACAGGCGCGCATCAGTGCTGCCAGAATTAGTCCGTTAAAAACGGCCAGATTTGAATAAGCAAATTTTGAAGAAATTTGTTTGTGTTTTATAGCATTCTGTTAATTTATTTCTACCGGTTTTGCATTCCAATTTAGAAATAAAATAAAATATTGCTAAAAAAAAACACTACCATATTTTTTATTTTTACTTTGAAATTTGCTTATTCAAATCTGGCCGTTTTTAACGGACTAATTCTGGCAGCACTGGCGCGCATACGAGAGCTGCAATAATCAGAGCTGTCATTTTAGCTATTAATTTGTTCAAACTCCGACAAGTATAAAAATTCTGTTAATGAAGTTATTGATATACTATAGACAAAATACCGTTTATGCTAAAATGTAAAAATAATATTTGATATAATATTTACTAACCTTTGATAAAAATTTTTGCATACAATCAAACAATTTTAGCACCTTTCATAATTTGTTAGCCATGTCTAGCTATCGTTTTTTATTATGCCAATGAAATTCTGACAGCACTGTCGCGCAGCAACATCAACTGCAGAAAGAGAGCGCCAGCAGTCGAAACTGCAGCGGCCGAAAACTAAGCTAGCATCGGAGCATCCTGAGGACTGACGCTGGCTCTCAAGATGGCTGCAGTCAGTAGTCTTGCGAACACCTTGCAGCGCAGATGCAGAGCCCGTCCGTTGATTTAGACTCACGGAAAAATTTTCAACGACTACTGTTACTGAACAACGTGAGCATGGGCTGTCTTTTGAGGTCAGCCTGAGCCCAAACCTTAATTTTAAGAGCTGACCCGGTCCGGTCCGTCTTGCTGATATTTATTAAAGTAGAGGGAGATTAAAGATGCAACGGTTTTTTTTTTATCTGCTTTGGTTGCATCGAATAGCCTGTATTGAGTTTATCTTTTATACTTAATCAACCTGGCGGTAGTCTCAAGTCATTTTTTAAATTATTTTTTAGCGAATAAGTTTATCATACATTATCAAAATCAATTAAGATAAGATACATCTTTAGGCTTGGTGCATGTTTCATACAAGTGTGGTAGCCCTTAATTCAAAGTATTTCACACTTTCATCTTAGTCTAGTTATATGTTATTAAATAAAAATAAATATGTACTTCAACCTAAAACTATACAAAATAATTGATTTCTGAAAAAGAGCCAAATCGAAAATTTAAGTTCCATTGCGCCAACAGGAAAACATTTAAAATATTAATTTTTTTCTGTGGGGACTGCTCTTGGCCTTGCGGCCAATCGTAGCAGGCACTAAATAATTAAGTGAATTTTTGTTTTTCTCTCTATTGGCAGCGCGGCCATTTTTTTCTCTCTGTCTTCGCGGAACTGCCAGTGGCATCGCGGCCATTTTGTTGTTTTCTTCGCGGAGTAGAGTTAGATTAAAGTGGCCAGTGGCATCGCGGCCATTTAAGTCCAATTTACACGGTCGGTTTCCGACCTACACTTTTTGACCGATGATGTGTTGCCATTCATTTTGCGTGCTCACACGAGACCGACGATTTATTAACTTAAGGTGTCAGTCGGAAACCGATCGTGTAAATTGGGCTTTAGTCTTTTTTCTAGTCATATTTTTTTAGTAAATGATGTATGTTTACTTTATCTGCCGACAGCGTCTGCTAGTGGGCGGTGTTTTTCCAGCTTCCCATTTCTGGCTGTGTCGAGGGCTCCGGAGCCATTTTCAAAAGGAACCGTGACAACGACCATGATGATGCGTTTGACGGCCTCGTCCCGAACGACAATGTCCGATCGCAGAGCTTGCAGTTCGTCGGGAACTCCCTCCACGCGACAGTTCTCTCTGAGGGTTCCCCTCACCTTCGCGGCCTTCGAGATGCGGGCAGTGATCGCGTTGTGTCTTAACTGCATGGCCGCCGAATGGGGCGAACAGTGGCACAGCACATGCGGGATCGTCTCGCTCGCGTACCCGCAAACTCGGCACCGCTTGTCGCCATCCCTCCAGCGCATGGCGCCGTTGACGGAAGTACCCCCAGCCTGGCGCGATGGATAAAACGCCACTCTGCAAACCGGGTAAATTTGCCGTCTCGCACAAGCGCATTACTCACGGCCGATCCCCCCGAGAGCTGGAAAACCTTGCCCTGAGCCAGGTCCCCACTGCCTGCGACGCACTTCCACCTAAGCCGGAGGTGAGCAGGCGACGCGATGCCTTGCGCACATTCGTCCAGAAGCCTGGATTTCCCCCTCTGTCCTTGTTGGTGGGCCACCTGACGACTGACTCAAAGTGTTGGTTGTCATTGTGGTGGCACCAGATGACGTCGGCCATGCGCTCCACAGAGCGTTCGCTGCGCTCGCCATGCCAGCTGTTGGGCTGCTGGGGATGGACATGGCATTCGCGATTCCATCGCATTGGCAATTGTCGCCGTGGTGGTGGTGGTGGTGGCAGTGGAAATACTGCTGGCGGCAGACGACACCGATGGACTTCTGCTGGCTGCAGCCACGGCAGCCCGTGTCCTTCTGGCAGTGGCTGCAGGAACGACTCTGCTGGCTGATGCTGTGGCAGAGACATTTCTCGCGAACGCGGCTCGTGTGCTCCTAGTTGTGGCTGCGATGACAGGGACTCTGGGTGCCTGCCTTATGCTTCTGTCGGCAGTTCCGGACCGGGTTAGTTCGGTTCCGAGGCTGCCTCGAGAAGCCCGGAAGCGGGGAATGCGGAGCATGTCGTTGTCGTCGACGTCGATATTTGGATGCTCTTTTTTGACATGGTGCTTCAGCACACGCATTCCCTTGCACTCCGTGTCGCAGATCCGGCAGAACCAGCGCACCTTGACCGTAGGATGAATCCTGGTCATGTGCTGGTTGGCCGCCAGATATCTGCTATACACCCCCTTGGCGGCATTTCCCCGAGAGTCCCTTGTCAGGCACCACGGGCATTCGTGGTTGCCCGTGAATGGGTAAATAAATTTATAGTCGTCCATAGATACTTAAAGGTAAACAAAGAAACGTTTACTTAGAAATATCGGAAACACAGAAACAGCACACAGGTGGTCAGTACTTAGAAGTAAACAAATAACATTTACTTAAAAATATGACTAGAGGAGAGACTAGAAAACAGTTGCCGCAGCAGTGCTGCTTTGTCAGGGATGTTGTCAGTTTTATATTGAGAATATTTGGATATAAAGGATATATTATTTTAATTCATATTTTATTCAATAAAATTATGTGTTTTAGGATTGGGGTAAACAAAATGTGCTAGAAAATTAAGCAAAACGTGATTTATCTAAATCTAAATATTTTCGCTACCAACAATTTTTTTAAAATCATTTAATTAGTAAAAAGATTCTATATTGTACAAAAATTACCAACTAAAATACATTTTTGAAATATATGAAAACGGGGAAAAATTACGTAAACTTTGCCGTGAAAAGTCGGTATTACGTAGACTGCACATGGGCATATTCGAAAACTAATAATATGAACGAATGTGCATTATAAACATCTTTATTTTGAATAAAATAATGCTTTTGTTTTAAAAGAATATTTCAAATACTGTAGAATTAATGGAACAAGGATATAAAATGTAAGCAAGCAAAATTTCAACCTTAGAGAAAAAAAATTGTTTTTTTTTTTTTTTCTCAGTTTTGACATTTTTATAGGCGACTGTTGATCCAGAACCCCAAATCTGTCGGGATTACAATTAAACTATCCACACAAATGTCAGTCCGACTATTTCTTTTTTCTTGTTAAATTAATTATTCAGTTGGGCCGAATCCCGGCGGTACTGCAATACCGGGCCAACCCGTGACAGAGGTGGAGCAAGCCCCTAGCACTCCGTCTATTTCCAAAAATCAGTTTAACATTTGTTGTTCCCCAATGGGGAAACTATCAGATGTTAAGCTGATAAGAACAGATTTTTTTTTGTTTGATTTTCTGGGAAAATCAGCATACTGCCCTGGAAAACGAAGAGTATTCCAGGGTGTGTGATGATCGTGTCAAGTGTGTTCATATCACAATTTTGATCGTCAGTATATTATAGTATAATATAAATTATTAAGCCTAGGGCGTCAATTGTCATGAATTTTATTTCGTGGTCAAGAATATAATTGATTTGTCAGTAAACTTATAATCAAATAAAAAAAAATAAAGAATTATATAACTATGTGTTATATTGCCTCGTGCCGGAGACGTGCTCGACGTAAATGTCTCGAGACCAATGGATCGTCTCCGACACGATTAGACGTCTCATCAGTGATGCGTAAAATCTGTTTATGTTGAGCAGCTTGAGGACTCTCTCGTTTAATGGGTCCCAAGTGCCCAGGGCTCCAACAACAACCGCGTCGACAGCTACGCGGTAGCCCTGTCTCCGGAGCGCCTCTGCTAGTGGGCGGTATTTTTCTAGCTTTGCATTTCTGGCTGTGTCGAGGGCTCCGGAGCCATTTTCAAAGGGGACCGTGACATCGACCATGATAATGCGTTTGGCGGCCTCGTCCCGAACGACAATGTCCGGTCGCAGAGTTTGCAGTTCTTCGGGAACTCCCTCCACGCGACAGTTCTCTCTGAGGGTTCCCCTGACCTTCGCGGCCTTCGAGATGCGGGCAGCGATCGCGTTGTGCCTTAACTGCATGGCCGCCGAATGGGGCATGCAGTGGCACAGCACATGCGGGATCGTCTCGCTCGCGTACCCGCAAACTCGGCACCGCTTGTCGCCATCCCTCCAGCGCATGGCGCCGTTGACAGGGAGAACCCCCAGCCTGGCGCGATGGATGAAGCGCCACTCTGCGAACCGGGTAAATTTGCCGTCTCGCACAAACGCATTGCTCACGGCCGATCCCCCCGAGAGCTGGAAAACCTTGCCCTGGTCCGGCTTGGCAGTCAAGGTGTCGAGGTACGAGTACTGCGCAGCTTGTCTTAGTAGACGGATGACATGGCTGCGCGTACTCGTTCTCAGTGTGACACACCTTGCTCCCTTGCCACGACACTCCAGAGCCAAATCCCCACTGCCTGCGACGCACTTCCACCTGAGCCTGAGGTGAGCAGCCTGGCGACGCGATGCCTTGCGCACATCCGTCCAGAAGCCTGGATTTCCCCCTCTGTCCTTCCCAAACGGGCCATCAAAGGAGCCAGAGAGGTACTCGGCCATCTGCCCCAGCGTTGGCTCGTCTTTTGTGCGGCATTTCACGTTCTCCCTCAGCGACTGCTTGGCAGCATCCGACACGCGTGCATCCTTGCACGTCAGCATCCTGAATGCGTGCGCAATTGTCAGGATGTCTGCCAGGTCAGCTGTTGGGAGAATGCCAGCACCTCCTCTCCAAGTAGGGATAAAGACGACCTCGGCGCTCGCCCGCTGGGGCAGGCACATCCAGTTCTTCACCAACTTTTTCACCTTTTTGTCCAGGCGTGCAAGTGGCGCCGAGACCTCCTCTCAGGATGTAATCAAGTCGAGGCATGATGAAAGTCCGCAGCGCATCGATCTTCTGCCAGGGCGCTAGCAGCGAAGCGTCGATTTTGTCTGCGTCTCTCATCATGCCCTCGACCGTGTCCAGTGGAGTCTGGTCAACGCCCAGGCCAGTGGGGATGCCCAAATAATCATAGGCCTCTCCAGCTCCCATGACCTTCAGGGGCCCTTCGCCCAGTCCAAACTGTGTGTGGAGGGCGGAGCGTGCGGCTGCCTTGCCATGCAGGTGAAGAGTGGCACACTTTTTCGGGTTAAACGTGAGTCCTGCTTTCCGTCCTGCATCCTCCGCCACTCTCAGCAGTTGGGCCATCTCGCCCTCTGACGCCGCCACTAGGACGATGTCGTCAGCATAGGCGAGGGCTCGATAAGTTGTGCCATGGAGCGCATATCCTGCCGATTGCTGCTCAATCTCGCGCAGAATGCGCTCCATGGCAAAATTAAACAATAATGGGCTCGCCGGGCAGCCCTGCTTCACCCCGGCATTCAGTGGGATGGGGTCCGTGTATCCCGAGCTAGTCCGTACCCTCGTCGTGGAGCCTGTCGTCATGCACTCGAGTAGCACTTGGGCTGCCTCGGGCACTCCCATGCCAGCGACCGCATCCTGTATGACCCGATGTGGGATGGAGCCAAATGCGTTGGTTAGATCCAGCCAACCAAGCACCAGGTCTCTTCCCCCACGTCGGCTGTCCTCCAGGATTTGGCCGAGCAGGAAGTTGTGCTCGTGACAGCCCTCGTGCCTCAGGAAACCCTTCTGAGGATGACTCAGGCGGTTCCCGTTCACAGCAAAGGCCATAAGTCGATCAGCAACCACGGCCGCAAACAGCTTGGGGACGGAGTCACCAAGAGCCAGCGGTCGCCAGTTGCTGAGGTCATTCTTATCGCCCTTTTTGTGAACGAGAACGGTGTTCGACTGTTTCCACGACTCGGGCACGGATTTCGCTCGCAGACATGCGTTAAACACGGCGGTGATTATCCTGCAGCCTGGATCCACGCGTTTCACATCCGAGTAGGTGACTCCGTCTGGGCCAGGCGCAGAATTGTGTGTGCGCATCAGACGAGAGTTCACCTCCTCTGCAGTGAACGGCCGCATCAAGGCCTCACCAATCATCGCCTCACTTTCCCCATCCCAGCGAGGCCATTCAAATGGCTCGACATTTTCTAGGCTCGGGTCGCCGTAAACTGCCTGAAAATGCGTAAAGATCGCCTCCTGGCTGATCTCGCAATACGGCGACGGGCCCTCCAGCACCTGCTGCATCGCTCGTGGCCTCTTCTCCCTGTACAGCTTTTGTATGCGGGTTGCCTCCTCAATCCTGTGCGATGGGTTTTCGTTTGTCCTTCCCCTGTCGTTCCGTCCCACGCCTCTGCCTCGCTGGGATCCAGTGCGCTCGCTTTGCGGGCGAGAAGTGCTCTGAAAGAGGACAGCTAGATCGGCCGCAAGTGTACCGAGCTCACTTGCATTTGTGACTCGGTTGGCCTTGTCCACAAGTGTCTCTCTTACCGCGCCTCCTGACAAAATGTTTGCCCCAGTGCGGATCCTTCTCTGGCTCTGGATCGGCCTAACATTCGTCAGTGCCCGCCTCGGCTGCGAGACACTTGCCTCAGTTGTGGCCAAATTTTGCGTCGCATTTGTTGGCGATACCATAGCAAAGCTGTTTCTCCGTCGCCCACGTCGCACAATGCGCCATTCATCCTCTTGATCTGCAGCTGACGGCTCAGGTGTGGCCTCACCAGTTACCTGAGGAATCGCCCGCGGCGACGGCAGATCTGCTGGCAAGGATGAGGGTAGGTCCCGGAGAGCAGTCGCTGTAGATGGCGACGGGCCGTTGGGCACAGCGATGTTGGGTGTGGCCAACTGTGACTGAGGGGAAGGATTGGTCGATCTTCGGCGGTCGACTGCGATTGCCGGCGTCATGGTTGGTGAGCCACCTGAAGATTGGCTCAGGGTGTTCGTGGTCATTGTGGTGGCACCAGATGACGTCGGCCATGCGCTCCACAAAGCGTTCGCTGCGCTCGCCATGCCAGCTGTTGGGCTGCTGGGGAAGGACATGGCAGTGGTGGCGATCGCCGGGCTGCCAGCGACTGCAGCAGCACTTGTGCGCGATATAATCGCATTGGCAGTCGTCGCCGTAGTGGTGGTGGTGGTGGCAGTAGCAATGCTGCTGGCGGCGGACGACACCAATGGACCAGTGCTGACTGCAGCCACGGCAGCCCGTGTCCTTCTGGCTGTAGCTGCAGGAACGGCTCTGCTGGCTGATGGCATCGCAGGGGCATTTCTAGCGGACGCGGCTCGTGTGCTCCTCGTTGTGGCTGCGACGACAGGGACTCTGGGTGCCTGCCTTATGCTTCTGTCGGCAGTCCCGGACCGGTTTAGCTCGGTACCAAGGCTGCCTCGAGAAGCCCGGGGGCGGGGAATGCGGAGCATGTCGTTGTCATCGACGTCGACATTTGGATGCTCTTTTTTTACGTGGTGCTTCAGCACACGCATTCCCTTGCACTCTGTGTCGCAGATCCGGCAGAACCAGCGCACCTTGACCGCAGGATGAATCCTGGTCATGTGCTGGTTGGCCGCCAGATATCTGCTATACACCCCCTTGGCGGCATTTCCCCGAGAGTCCCTTGTCAGGCACCACGGGCATTCGTGGTTGCCCGTGAATGGATATATAAATTTATAGTCGTCCATATTGTAGATACTTAAAGGTAAACAAAGAAACGTTTACTTAGAAATATCGGAGAGACAGTAACAGCACACAGGTGGTCAGTACTTAAAAGTAAACAAATAACATTTACTTAAAAATATGGCTAGAGGATAGACTAGAAAACAGTTGCCGCAGCAGTGCAGGAAAATGGCCGCAGCCGTGCAAGCAGATGGCCGCGATGACGATGGCCACTTCGGCTCCACTCCGCAGAGAGAGCAGCAGAATGACCGCGAGGCCACTGGCTGCTCCGCGAAGGGAGGGAGAAGAGAAAAAAAACAAAAAAAAAAAATGGCCGAGCGCTGGCAGAGAAAAAAAAAAAAAAAAAAATTCACTTAATTAGTGCTACGATTGGCCGCAAGGCCAAGAGCAGCCCCCACAGGAAAAAAAAATGAGCACACTTGTGCCTGCTCTTCGCCGCAAAGCTAGGAACAGCCCCACAGGAAAAAAAAATTTGCACACACTTGTGCCTGCTCTTTTGCCGCAAAGCTAGGAGCAGCCCCACAGGAAAAAAAATTTGCACACACTGGTGCCTGCTCTTCGCCGCAAAGCTACAAGCAGAAAAAAAAACTTAGAAATAAGTGTTCCCAAAAATTTCCCAACAACTTAGTTTAGGACGAACACAATCTGACAAAAAGCTCACTTTGATCTTAGCCATAGGCCGAGAAGCGATAACTTTGAACAGAAAACAAGCAACACTCCATTAGCAAACAGCTAGAACAAGTTGAGAATTTGAGGGTCGTAGCATGAAAAATATAACAGTGCTGTAATACACGAACATATAACTTCATAAAACGTAGTGTTGACAAACGAAGCATTCAATGTTGTTGAGCCATATCGATATTTTACGAAACAATATACAAAAGAAACAGTTAACGTAAAATTGTGGAAATTTTGGTTTGGAAAAATGCAATAAAAAAATAAAAATACATAAATAACATTAAATCTGGGTTGTTGGAAATTTTCGTATATATCAACCTATATAGCGATGATTTTAAATTGGTAATGTTTTAATTTTATATTCATTCTATTTCCACTAGTTTATATTACTTATTGCAAAACGTTTGAGGTGCCATTAAATTTAAATTGTTGTATCCCCATAATAGAATACAATAGCGCCAATAATTTCGCACAATTATATCGATACTAACAAGTCTATCGATATATCGATGTATTATCATCAACCCTTATGGAAGGTGCGCATCGGTATTGTCTGCCATCTCTATATTATATTTGGCTGTACAAAAAAAAAAACATTTTTAATTTCAGCAAACGAATAAAGTTTAAAGTATGTCGTATCAATTATATCGTAATACCACGCTAGGAAATACCCTACAGGAGAGTCTCGACGAGCTAATTCAGGTGAGTTCAACATCTGAAAAATGCAATAAATTAAAACCGCAACTCAAGCTGCTGCGTCGCAGACAATCGAGAGAATTTGTGAGTTAAATATAAATGTAATTGTTGCACATTTTTCATAAATTCTCGAAATGTGTGTGTGCACATAAAATCTTGCTGCGTTTGATGCATTTACTTCATTTTCAAAATTGATGAATTTAATTTTGTTTAGTTTCTTGTCAATTTTTACAATTTTTCGCTGTTGTAGAATTTACAGTATGTCAAGTAATTGTGTGGACAAAGAAACATGTTTTTTTTTGTTTTTTTAATAAATACTGTTTTCAATATTTAACTTGCTCTAATACAATAGACGCTTTTGAGTGCATTTTTCAATTGCCAAAAATATTATTTGAGGAACTGTAGTGTTTGTTGTGTGGCTAATAAATAAATATTTTATTTTTATATTTTCAGTATGGACAAATAACCCCCGCGTTGGCCTTCAAAGTCCTGCTGCAATTCGATAAAAGTATTAACAACGCATTAAATCAAAGAGTTAAGGCTCGAGTCACGTTTAAGGCGGGAAAATTGAATACGTATCGTTTCTGTGACAACGTCTGGACCCTGATGTTAAACGACGTGGAATTCCGTGAAGTGCACGAGTTCGTAAAGGTCGACAAGGTCAAAATTGTGGCCTGTGATGGCAAAAGTGCCGACTTTAACTGACAACAAGAGAAGCAGCCAACAATCAACATTGCAACGCATTCTACTCTTTAAGTTACAATTATTCATAAGGTTGATTTGGTTGATATTTTTAACCGAAATCATTATGTTGGGAAAGTAAACCTTTAATTCATAATTTGCTGTAAATTGTTTTCTTAATATCTATTCAAATAGTTTATAAGTACTTTAAAACACATGTATGGAATAATTGATGTTAATTTATCCATTGAAACTAGTTTGACTTGAATTTGAATTTACCCGCTGCCTTTATGGTTATCGGTGTCGATAATAAAATGTTAAAAGCCTCTTAACAGCGCAAAGGAACTATTTAGCAAGCACAACAGTTGTCAATTTATTCATTTAATTAAATCAAATATTTTTTTCACCTGTTTTAATTTTTTCCAGTAATGCGAAACTGGGTTGACTTTGCTGGGCTTTTAACCGCTGCACTTCTGGTTGCCAATCGGTACCGATAATACAACGATAACAGCACCTTAACAGCGCACATAATCTATTGTTGGGATAACTATATAAAATATTTGTCATGGTTAAATATTTCGTATATTTTAAATAAATATTTAATTAGTTACTTTAATTCATGTCTTAAAATCGACAGCTTAGCAACTCTGCAACAGCCGCTTAAATTTAACAGCAAGAATCGATCAATTTATAAGTAGATTCTGAATTTAATAAATTATAAATTTTCTTAATTAATATAGTGTAATGAGCAATAATTAGCTAAATAAAAATACATTTAAAAAATATATAAGAAAAAAAATAATAAAGCTATCGATATTTCCAACATCGTTTGAACTATCATAGAATATATCGCAGTTTATGTTTCGACTATTGATATATCGTTGGAATATAAACATCGATAGCTTCGGTGTACAAAATAGAGTTGTTTATCGTAGTTCAGTTGGAGGATTTAGTTCAGTAGCTTAAGTTTTGGTGAACGAACTAATCGGTCATTTAGTTCAGTAGTTCAGATGCAAAAAAGCTGAAAATTTCATAAATATAAGCCATAAAAAAGATAGTTTGTCAATTCATTAATTCCTGTAATTTCTTCCGAGAGGAGAAAGTGAGCGCACAAAATCAGTTGCTCAGAGAGAAACTGAACAATTTGAGCAGCAGCAGCTCTGTTATTTATTAGATGTGAATAATTTCATCAATGTTGTCCTCATTCTCCTGAATTTCATTATCATTTAAGAATCCCTTTCTTATCATCCGCACGAATTATTGGGAGGCATAATAATATATATTATTTTTAAATTTAAGTAGCAAACTATTGATCAAATTACCTTATATAAAGATAACTGTTAAGTATCAATGGCAACCTGATCCAGGTCTGGAATTATAGGAATTAACTTCAATCCAACATTTTGCAGTGCTGTCATTTTTTTGCGCTTTCACGAAGTGAATTTGTTTATATTGGGTTTAAATTTCCCCTATATTTGGGCATTTACAAAAAATTCTGAAAAAAGCATTTCAACAAAAATAGAACAGAATTCCCGCTGCCCACTGTTTGAAAATTTTTCTAGCAAGTGGCCTTTGAAAAAAGCCAGATTTGTCGGGAAAAAAGCGAATCTGGCACCACTTGCAATCAGGGATTTAGTTCGTTTGTTCACTTTGGTGAATAGTTCAATCGAACTTAGTCCGAACAACTCGAGTACAAAACGCAACAACAGCGCGTCGTGTTCGCACGGATACCGCCGCTTAAAGCAAATCTAGAATTTTTGAAAACGGCAAGTTGTTTTAATTGAATCGGTCGAATCGCAATAATTTTAATAGTCGTTATTAAAATAGAATCTGTACGCGCTAATAAAACCGTAGTCAGACGTAGTCGCGTACATGCTAAATCGCGAGATGCAGCAAATGTTGTTTAACTGCGACAAGTGAAAAAGGGTGTAGAAACCGTATGAAAATCTATTTATTTTCGATTGCAAGCAAAGTTGCTAAATAAATTGTTTTTCGAAAAGGTAAAAAATGTGTGATTATAATGAAAATCCATTTTGCCTTCGGCTTGTAGGTGTCTACACACACATGCACATATAATTGTTAATTTACATATGTAGGTGTATGTAGGTGTTTGTGTGGAATTATTAGTTGGTCTGACTGAGCGCAGAGAAAACGGAAAAGGAAAAGGCAAAACGCATACAAAAAATATATATAAAAGTGCATTCATCTTGAAGCTGCGCGTGTTAATTTTGTGTTTGATTTTTGAGCAAAAGCAAATAATAACAGTGAATCGATAAAGTGGCCAAGTTGTTGTTGTTGTTGTTGCAAAGCCCTTGAAGTGTTGCAGAAAAAATACCTGCATATACACATATACATACAAGCATACGTAGAGTGCCGAGAATGGAAAACAAAGCGCAAAACGCAAACGACGTTATTATTATTGTTGTTGTTGCTGTTGTTTTTGAAGTGGCCGAAACTGCATGATTAAGCCGTATAGAACGCAAAATATAAACAATAAATACACACATACGTTTGTTTCTATTTTTTCTTTATTGTTTACAAGCACATATTGTTTTGTTATAAATTTAATGGCTTTCTTATTTCGTTCTGTTTTGTTATTTTTCGCTGTCTTTGTTTTTGCGTTGTCTTCCAGTCCAATTAGACTCCCGCAGCTTCTTAAAAGAATTTCCATTATTCCAATTTCCAAAGTGCAATTGAAATTAACAATAACAACAATAAATTCCAATCAAATTAATTTCAACAAATAATTTTATTTAAATTTAAAAAAAAAAGGTTTAAGAAGACATCGTCAAAATTGATTTCCGTCGGATCAAAATCTTTACCTCAAAACTGGATTATAATAAATCCGTTGATATTGGCTCGCAGCAGGAAAACAATTCTGGGGTAACCAACAAAATGGTCAAACGGTAAGTTAAACACAAATACAGTATGTTGAGTAAATTTTTTGACAAAAAATTCAAAAAAAAAAAAAATAATGTACTGATTTTTTTTTTATATTTTAAAAAAACAAAGGTAACGGTCCAAGCTATGCGGCACACCTCCAAAAAAAAAAAAATCCAAAATTAGAGCCTGATTTATGATGAATTTAGGTGTAAAAATTATTTCCGGGTCTTTTATAGTTTTTTTTTAAAATAATTTTGAAATTTTAATAAAAATGAACTATTTTTTTGTTCTCTTGTGCATGTTGAATAATTTTGAACGTTTACCAACATTATTTTTTTATATTAATTTTTAACGTGATTTCCAACACTGTACAACGAAATCATGTCAAAGATTTGGATAAAACAAAAATTTAACTTTTTGAAAATAAACAAATCTCTTTCATAAAAATTGGTGGTCCTGGAAAGGACCGATTTGATGCCAAGGCATCATCAATAATATTGGTCAAGCGCAAGGTCAGGTGAAATGACATAGGGTCATCATCAATCAATCATCACCATAGAATCATTATCTGTTGTGTGAGGGGAAGGGAGCGTGAGACAAAGCGCCGCAGGCGAAAAATTTTTGAAAAAAAAAATCGCGCGATTTTTTTTTTCAAAAATTTTTCGCCTGCGGTCCTTTAATTAAGCTTAGTACGCAAGCTAACTAAATTTTACGCGGCGTAAAGTGCTCAATATTTAGCTGTCGACGAGCGTAAGCCCAGTGTTGCCAATGCAACACGGAAAATAACAAAAAGTTGAGTGGTAACTCTATGCGTCAACGGCGGTTGATTTTAAATATGAACATGCAGAACTGATTTGGATAAAAGAGGAGAGAATAGGCAATGAAAAATGTAAATTAAAGTTAATAGAAGAGAAATATGCGATGGCACGCAAGCACAGCGGGTATTGGGTGCACCCATCGCTTTTTAACTTTTTACGTGGATTCTCCCTCTATATTAATGAAAAAATGCAAAGTTGTTGGTTTATGTCTATAAAAACAATTTTAGTTTTCGTTCTTGATTATAATTCATTAATATTGTCGTCGTTATTGTCAATGTCGCTGTTTTTTGTCAACGTTGCGGCCATTTTTTGAATTTATGTGAGTGAGCGAGATAGATATACCCAGCGAAACTCTAAACAGTTTAATGTTTCGCTGGGCCTGTCAGCTGTAACAGCTTTCTGTAACAGCTCTGTTAATTTATTTAGTTTGCGGACACCCGAGCGTAATAAATGTCAAGTTCTTCTTCTTGATTTTACGCCAGTGTTTTTTTTATATGGAGTTTGGGCTTACGCCAGGCCTTTTTTTGAGTTTGCGTACTATGCTTTACATTTTACTTCTTCGAAAAAAAAGAACCATGCAAAGCTCAAATTGACTCTGGAAAACTCAAAAGAACATTCAAATAGTTCATTTTGCTTAAAAAGAACAAAAAATTAGTTCATTTTTATTAAAATTTCAAAAAAATTTAAAAAAAAAACTATAAAAGACCCGGAAATAATTTTCACACCTAAATTCATCATAAATCAGGCTCTAATTTTGGATTTTTTTTTTTTTTTTTTGGAGGTGTGCCGCATAGCTTGGACCATTACCAAAACAAATTAAGAAAAGGTTATTATGTTTTATAAATAAAATTAAAGATTTTTTAAATTTAAGCTACTAATTTAATATATCAACTACATACAAATTACAAGAAATTTAAAAAATAACTTTTTTCCATGAATTGTTTTGCTTGTCAAAATAATTACTGTATGTGCTGTACATCATTCAATATTGATAAGTATAATGCATTTCCTTATCAACAACGTTGCTGCTGCATTAACAGTTCATTAACCCATTTGTATTGCCAAGAAATTAGCACCCGCCCATGCGCATTATTATTTCCCCCTCCCATCGTAGACATATTATTATTTTATATGACGGTCTATTTTCAGAATTATTTGGATTTATTACCGTGGGTCTGTTGAACTTCTTCTTCTTCTAGACTGACTGATAAAAAAACGCAATTTATTTTTGTTAATTGTTTAGCGAGTGGGTGGAGAAGGGGAGAGGGGGTTGTTTTGAACTACGTCGCAGTCTGTATTTTGAGTTTGTCGGAATTGACTTTAACCATGTTCCGAGCTCCACCAACAACCCCCAATGCTGACCAAACAACAACAACAAACAAAAAAAACACACCCCTCGGCAGCTGCAGCAGCCACCACCAGAAACAGAAACAGAATCAGAGAAACAGAAACCAAAAACAAAAACACATATCCAACCAAACTGGCGACAAGCGGCGTCGCATAAATTTTGTTGTGTGCGTTTTTCGAAAAATCAAAATGTAAAAGCATAACAACAACAACAAGAATTTAAGAAAAGCCAACGCGGCAACAGCTCAACGCATGCGCCTTGACGTCATAACAATAAAAAGGAAAAAATAACAACAACAAGAATAGCATCATGCCTGTTTTTGTCTGCAATTTGAATTTTCTACACAATTTTATGCGTTCTCATCTGTTCTGAGCACACTCCAAAATAACAGTTCTAAAAAAAACACAACAACAACAGCGTTGAGTAGAAGAACGACAGCATAAATAACTGCATACGTTGCACTCTCTCTCTCTCGCTTGCTCGCTTGCTTTCTTTATACCTTTACACAAATACATATATACATTCATACACACATATGTAAGTAGATGCTCCTCTCTTTGTTTCTCATGTAATTTTAGATGCTAGCGGCGATTTGACTTTACTTCCATTACTTTGTCGCGTTGTTGTTGTTACTTCTCGTTCTCAGCAGGTTACAGTTGCTTTTTGGTCCCCCTACAACAGCCCTAAACCACCACACAGGCAGCAGCATCACTAAAAGCAGCAACAACAAGAACAACTGCAGCGTTTCTTGTCATTTTGTTGCTTTTTTACCTGCTTTGTTCGCCTTTTGTTTTGACCACACGAGCGCAGTTCGTAGTGGTTTAGTTTCCTGCCTGCCCTGCTGCTAATTTATCGATATCTCGCAGTAGTTTAGTTCCTGCTTATTTATTATCGATATATTTATCTTAACGTTGTGATTGTCTCTCGCTCTCACTCTTTTGCTCTCACTTCCTGTTGTTCTTGCTGTTTACCTGTTCGCCTGGTTGTGCTTGTTCTTGTTGCTGCTTGTCGATCGGCTTCCAGCCTTCCAGCCTTGCCTGCGCATATGTATGCGTATTCGAATGTGTGCTTGCATATGCCCGCATTATTGTTGCTGCTGCTGCCTCTGCAGGCAGATCGTGGCTGCCTGCATGCGTTATTTTTGTGTTTATTAAATTTTACACTCATACATATACATGTGTAGATTTGTATACATATGTATGTATTGAATGCATGCAAGTTGGCTGCTTGAAAATTTATTTGTCTGCACGCCATTATCCATTATGTATGCATGTGTATATGCATTGTGCATTTGTATTGATGAGAGTCTACGGAGTCACTCTCCACAGTCCACTCCCTCTTACTCACTCTCTCTCCCTGCTGCTGTTTGTTCTTTTCGCTCAGTTTGGCGATTAAAATTAAATTTTAATTCCGTTGTTGTTGTCTGACTGCTGTTGTTGTTGTTATTGTTGATGTTATTGCTGCCATTGCTCTGTCTCCGCCTCTCTTTTCCATTGAGCATTGCTTTGTTTTACGACTTCCCTGTTGCCTGGCAGCCATTCCCCAGCACTTCCACTCTCTCCACAACTCTTCACTCCCCTCCACTTCAGTCACCTTCATCATCATTGCATGTTGTTAGCCTGTTGCGCTTAGCAACATTCTGTCCATTTGTTAAGTGCAAATTTATTTATGAAAAGCCGCCACACACACACACACACTCACACACAAGAGCGCATAATTAACAGTTATTATTCATGCACATGATTCATGAAGCTGTTGCTGTGTCTTTTATTGTTGTTGTTGTTGTTGTCTCGATGCTGAGTTTGGCTTTTGTCAAAGCGTGGGAGCAAAATACAGACACACGAACTTGTAGATACAAATGTATCCATGTGTGCTTAAAAATGTAACTATTTTGTATACATAGATGAATAATGTAAATTTAGTGAAATATTATAATGTAAATGTATCTTCTAGATGCAAATGTATCTTTCTGTATAAAGATAAAAATTTTAAATAGATTTCCAATAAAATTGAGTAGAGCTGAACATTTCTATTACATTTTAAATAATTTTAATCAGTTAAATGCTCTTCAAATTGTTCAATTTTCCAAATTTTATTTAAAAACAGCAATTTTTTTTTGTTAAAATATTTTGATTTTTCTGCAATTTGTCTATTTTCTAATCCCTTAATTGCAGTTAGAGAAGCTTGACTGTACTTTGCCAGTTGTTCACCTTATTCAATGGGCTTTATTAGTCAAATTAAGCCCTATGTCTCGCTTGTTTTTGCCCACTCTTTGCTCTTCTTTCAATCTGAAGTGCTTTAGCTTTAGCTCTAGCTTATTTCGTCGTAGCGTTAACATTTCGCATTTGTTTGAGATAGAAAAGCTGACAGCAAAGAAGAAGAAGAAGCTGTTGCCGTCAGCAAAAGTTGCCTTTAACATTTTAGCTATTTTCTTTTTTGCGTGGCAGACAGAATGAGCCTCAAAAGCTGATAAGATGCAACAATAACAACAACAACAACAATTACACCCAAAGAAAAATGATTTGAATAGTTATATTTTAGAAACTTAACATTTTACAATGAATATAGAAACACATTTCATATTTAATATTAAGAAACAAATTAAGAAATTATGTTGAGAATTATATTAAGGCCCTATTCTCTTTCAGCAAAAAATTTTTTTCGAATTTTTTTTTTTTGCATTTATTTATAGCTTGGGTAGTTGTGAATATGCCCCTAAAAGGATTTTTAGAAATTCGAAATACTTAAGGAGATATGGCCATTTTTATCCAGCAATGTTAATGTTAATGCAAGTGAAGTCAAAACTTTAAACGCGTTTATCTCGAAACCACGTTTTTCGAACTGGCGGCCATGATATATCCAGTTCAACTGAACCGATTTGGATGAAACAAAGTTTAATCATCGTAGAATTGTCACTATTCTGGCCCGTAGTAAAATAAAAATTTTACGATTTTTTTTACTATTTTTTTTTACACTAAACTACAAAAAAATGGGTCCAAATTCGATTTGTCAATTTCAAGTGGCCGCCATTTTGTCAAAAAAAAATCGCAAAATTTTTATTTTACTACGGGCCAGAATTACATCTACACTGATTATAACCCCGTTTTTTTTTCATTTCCGACGCTCCGGAGACCCGGAATCGTGGCCGCCGTGACGACACCTTTTTTTTTCACCACCCACTTTGAAGTCTCATTACTTTTTGAACAGCCCTCGTATCGAGGCAAAAAAAATTTTTTTATTTACTTTGAACCTTTTGTAATACAATAAATAAAAAAAGTTTTCAATTATTCTTTGCGTTTTCAAATGAGAATTTTTTCAAAAAAGGTCCAAAAACAGCAAGCTGAAGGAGAATAGGGCCTTAAGAAACAAACCTTTAACTTATATATATTTTATAGTTTGAGTTTTCTAACTTCAATATAATACATTTTGTCTTTAATATTTATAACGAATGCTTGAAATTGAAGAGACTTATAAATAAAATCTTCCAAATTGCAATAAAAAAAAAAATACAAAATATGAACATTTTTGTTTTTCTTTTAAATTAAAAAGAACATTTTTCAATTTAAAATATTTAGTTTGATTGAGTATTCTTTATTCAATATACAAATTATTTTAATTTAATATTTATAACGGTTATTTAAACCAACTGTAATGACCTTTGATTTAAAATTAAAAAAATTAAAAATTAACATTTTAAATCGTCTGCAATTCCAATTAAAGAAAATAAAACAAATGATGACCATATTTATTTTTTCCTTGGGTGTAATGCAAAAAAAAAAAAATTTAATAGAGTGATTCAAGTTAAAATCTGTACACGTGACCTGGTTTTGAAGCTGCAATGCACGCGGACTCTGATTACACACCACACGCGGAGTGTGTGTGTGTGTGTGTGTATGTATGATAAGAAATGTGTGCTTAGAAGCGTCAACAGAGCAGAGTCAACAGTCAGCAGTTGAAATAAGTCAACAGCATTTCACTCGTCTCGAGATTAAAATAGTATCTTCAAATGCATTAGCAAACTTTGATGTCAAAGTTCATTGTCAAAAATGTTGTGCGTGTTGTTAACTGTAATATTTGCTGCTGACCGAACAGACGATGAGTTCAAAGTTCAACCAGAGCATCTTTTATCTGTCTGTCTCTCTTTCTCTTTTGTTCTCATTGCTGTTGCTGCTGTTGTTGGAAAACCAATTGCCTTTGCGTGCATTGCCATTTGAACTCAACTCAAATCCAGGCAAAAATCTCATTTCAGGAGTTTGCGATAAGCAAAAAAAAAACAACAAAAAAAAATAAAAGAAAATAAGATTTTCTCGCAGCTTTAGCTTCAGGGGAGCATTTTGACCCACTTAAGGTAGTTGAGAGCTGATATTTTGTGCCGTTTTCAAGTGAAAGTTTTCTGGTCAATTTGGTTTAAGCCATTTTACAGCAATTTACAACAATTTACGACAAATTTGCATTGGGCTCTTCGTGTGAATGTGTGAAAAATGAAAGTGAAAATGTCTTTGAAAAATTGATTTTAACGATTGGGTCTTAAATGGACTCAAAATTATGGGAACCAATAGTAAAATATTTATGATAAGCGAACTATAGAGTATTTTAAATAATCGGTACATTTATTTGAGTTTTACACAAATTGGGGCCTATTCTTATTCTGCGTTGCAAATATCTTATCTTTTGAGCCAAAGAAGATATTTGAAAAATTTAAAAGGCTTTGATAGAAAACTCCTTTGGCCTTGCGCATATTTTACTTGTTTAATTATCAAATAATACATTTTTTCTGCAATATTTCAAAAAAACTTAATTTCTGATGTCAAAAGGAAACTTTTATTTATTATAATTCTTTAAAAAAAATATAACTCAAAGCAATTGTTTAGTTTTTTAACTTTCTGTTTTGTAAAGAGAACAAAACATCGGATAAAATACCCTGAATAATTATTTAATCAAAAACACAACTATTGATAACTAACTTATTGTAATGTTTGTATACGATGTTTGTAGAATAGCTTGTAACACTTTTAAGAATGTGATTTAACTTATTTTACGTAAAAGATACTATTAATGGTAATGCTAGCGATCTATGTTAATATTAAGAATACTTTTAATGATAATGTGAATAATCACGCTGATAAGTCTTGTGCAGACTCTTCTTAATTGCAAACACACTCATATATTCTGATTTTTAGTTTATTTTAATCCGTAACATATTTGTACAACATACATTTTTATACAAAAATGAAAGCATTCCTTTGGGAAAAGGAATTCGCGCAAAAAAGGAAGAAAAATGTAAAAACTAGATGCAGGATACGTACTGTGTGCCGGATACGAGCGTCGCTGAGTTGCAGTTGAGTTGCAGCTGCAATGAAAAACTTGCACACATCCTGTGCTGTTGTTGCAACAAAAAAGGAGAAGAAGATAGAAAGAAAGGAGGAAAGTTATCTTTGGTGCGCCGAAGATTTGATACCCTTTTAGTGGCTGCAAGTTTGACAGTTTTGTGCTGGTTGAAAACTTTGTAAATTTGAGTGTTTGAGATATTTAATATTAAATATAATAAAATGAAACTGTCAAAATGACTCTCGTTTCTATTGTTTTGTGCATTACTGTATATATCCTTCTTAGGTTCGTATCTGATAACAAAACATAATACTCTCTGCAAGGGTATTAAAACAAGTAGAAGAAGAGCAACAGAAACTTTTATGTCATGTCGTTGTCATTAATATGCGAAACTCCTCCCTTCCGACCACAGACTGAGGGGAGAAAAGGGCGGGAACTTGACAAACTGACGAACTGACGAACTAACAAAGCAGCCGACGCGTCATGTCTGGTCTTTGGGCTTTGGCGAAGGCGTTGATGAAGGTGCAAGATACGAAGGGCGGGATGCATACGGGGGGTTTTTGGGGTCTGTTCTTTGCTCTGAGCTTTTGTGCATGATTTGACCTTAATTCGCTGTTGGCACATTGCACTTTAAATGCACACACACACACACACACACAGACAACTGTCGCGTCCTTTAAGATCTTTGAACTTTTGTTGCGAGCGTTTCCGGTTACGGTCCAAGCATCTTTTGCATCCTTGTTGGCCACTTACAGTAAACCTGTCAGCGCCAAGAATCTTTTGTGCTCAGCTGGTACTTTGATAAGTTTTGGTTACCAGTTTCTGTTTTTTTTCGATGCGGGCACCCGCAGGAAAGTAAAAGAAAAACACAGACAAGGATGCAGGTTTGCAGGATGCGTGAGTGTCCCTGTCTCTGTCTCTGACTTGGGTCATTGCACTTAGCTCTACTCTTAAATGTTATTCCCTTAAACTGTAGCACTAAATAGCACAACTAAATAATACAGGTATATAAATATTAGCTTAAATATTGATAAACTAATTTTGATCCAATTTTTCCGGTATTTGAAAAAAGTGCGCAGAAAATAAGAATTTGCTTTAATTCAAGGATAAGCTATTGAACAAAATAACATTCAACTTTAAAGTATCTACGAGTAATTGTTAGTTATGTTCATTAACTTCTAAAAAGCGCATAATTTGATGGTAAATATATCTTATAAATTATAAGATTATTTTGTTTTGTAAAAACCGGAATATTTTTAGAAAATTAGTTCTGTATAAGCAGGGATTCTGAGAAGAATTACAATCAAATAAAATGTATAAGGAGTCTCACTATGATTTTAAAGTAAAAATATAAATATAATTTGTTTTTCGTGTTTTTTTATTAAGATAAGACTTAAGAGCTTAAATTAATTTATCGATGAAGAATTTTTATTGAAAACTAACAAGATATCTTCAAAGTGATATTCAATACATTTCGTCGTATTAGTTATCAATTCACTAACAATTTATATTTTTCATCTCTCTCTTACAGGTAAGTTCCGCTTGAATATTTCTGGAAACAAAAACGACACTTGACCTATGACCCTTGAAGTCGGCCCAGGGTTTGTCTTTTCTTTCGGTTTCGGTGAACTCATTTAAAATAATAATACTGCAAATGCTCAATGTCTTTCTCAGCTCTTGTTAATTTTATTTTTAAATTTTTTGCAAGTTTTAAACAATTTTTAACAATTAATTTCCCACACACATGACAAAGCACCAAAATGGGGAAATTCCTAGCCCACAATAGACTTCATGACAGACAGACAGACAGACAGACAGACAGAAAGAGAGACAGACATGAATAGTTATTGTCTATATGTTAAATACGTTTTCATTTTGGCAACATTGTGGGCTTGAAGTTAAAGTGTGTCTCTGTTTGCACTTTGTACCGACAATGTGTGGGGTAAAAAGCACTTTGAGCACCTTTAAATTACTCAAATTGTCAAAATTGGCCTTGTACGCTTTGGTGCTAGCCGGGTTTTTGTTGCTTGTACAGTTAGCTGGCCCATTAAATATGTGAACTCTTCAGAATACTTTAAGCTGACATTTAAGAGAAATGGAACTATATTAGGCTCATAAATTACATTTAAATTATGCAAATAGGAATAGAATTAAAAGAAAAATAAATAAATTAATTTCAAATTTTGGTTCTACAATAAAATTTAAAAATTTTCTTATGCGCAAAGCCGATAATTTTCTTTAAAATTTTTGTGATTTATTTTTGTTATTATATTTACAATTGAATAAGAAGGTACAGCTGTCGAGCATATTTAGTGATACATTTTAAAATAGTTTAGTTTGCTTATCTACAACTCATTCATTGGGGATTTAGTATATACTTTAAATACCAAAAATATGTACTGAAACATGTGTTTTTTTAATTACCTTAAAAATAAAACGTGTTTTGTTAGTGCTGTTAACTTGGCTTTATCATCTCTGCACTGTTGATGAGTTTTTAACTGCGTTTTTATCTTTTTCCTTGGTTCATCCCTTAGTTTACATCGCTTCTGGTATTTTGCTGGTATATGCTGAGTATATGTGTACATATTTAATACTAAATACGGGCTTGTACATATTTGATGTGTAGTTTCTACTGGCTCAATAGCTGGCTCGTTTTCCTCGGTGTTGTGTGCCCATTTAGTGGCCTAATTAATCTGTTTACTTGCATAATTTCCACGTTAGTTAATGCGTAATTGCATTTGTGTGTGTTGTGGGTGTGTTTATCTGTGTGTGTGTTGTATATGTGTGTTTTGCGCGTTACTTTTCGCGCAATTTTCGAATTGCAAACAAAGTTGATAGAGCGACGATGGATCAACAAAGGCGCGCCTTGGCATTTTGGGTGGTTTTTTTCATACCCGTTACTTAAAAAACTAAAATAAGGGTATACTTCGTCTTCGTTGGAATGTATGTTACAGGGAGAAGGAAGCGTCATCGTATATATATTCTCGATCAGTTTAAGAGCTAGAGCTTGTAACATAGATTTATATAAGTTTGTAGCAAATCATGTTTATTTAACTTTTTGCAAAAATCAGCCACAGTTTTGAAGATAAAGCTTTTTACTTGGTGATTAACGTTTTGAATTATTATTATCTACCATCCTATTTAATCGCATCAATATTGATTTAATATAACAATATGTATGATTGTTTTAAGATTTTAAGCAGCACCTGCGCCTAAAAGTATGCTGTAATTTTTATAAAATGTGCTTAAAATTCATACTTATCAAAGTCTTTGTCATGACAGACTCGCTGACTGATCATTGTGCAGTCAAGACGGTAAGAGCTAGAAGGCTAGAAATTGCACACAATTTTTTAACTAATTTGTATCTAAACTGTGTAACGAGTATCACATAGTCGGGGTATCAGTTGTAGACTTTTCCGTTTTTTGGTCTGTGTCTCTCTGGGGGTTTTGGATTTGTAACTGCAGCCCAGACACACACATAGACACACCCTATATGTATATGTACTTGATAACTATTGTTGTGGCATTCATTGAGCGTTATTGTTGTGGTTTTGCTGTTGACCCACATTTTTGCCAATATGTTGCGCAGTTTATGCCATCCAAAGAGTGAAAAAAATGGGAGAAAGAAGGTATCTGTAAGTAGAGTAAACGACACACAAAGATACATATTATGAATCTCTGTCTGGTATTAAGTATTATTTATGAGAAAAGATGGAATTCGGTATATACACTGCCGCTCAACTGAATAGGTTCACGAAGTTATTCAAAAAAACATACTTTAAACAAAAAAGATTTGATGCAGATTTCTTAAAATATTCGTATCATTTAATTTCCGTTTGAATGATAAAAAAATTTTGTTAACATATTAAGTACCCATGGATTATTTCGAATTTTTGTAAAAGTGTTTTTTTTCCACGTTATTCCTCGATTTTTAACAAAAAATGTTATGATGCAAAAAAATTCTTCAAACAATTCTAAGAGTATCTGCAAAAAAAAAATTTAAAAAATATTTTTCCTAGTATTTTTTATAATTTTTTGAAAATTGCGAAAAAGGCACTTTTTGTGTGAAAAGTGGGAAAAAGGGGTTAAAATGGTAATTTTTAGGATTTTCAAAAAATTATAAAAAATACTAGGAAAAATATTTTTTAAATTTTTTTTTGCAGTTACTCTTAGAATTGTTTGAAGAATTTTTTTGCATCATACCATTTTTTGTTAAAAATCGAGGAATAACGTGGAAAAAAAACACTTTTACAAAAATTCGAAATAATCCATGGGTACTTAATGGGTTAACAAAATTTTTTTATCATTCAAACGGAAATTAAATGATACGAATATTTTAAGAAATCTGCATCAAATTTTTTTTGTTTAAAGTATGATTTTTTGAATAACTTCGTGAACCTATTCAGTTGAGCGGCAGTGTACATATATGTGTTATATAGAATAGGGAATTCCCCTTTATCTATTTATTTCCCTTCCTTTTTTCCTATCTCTCTCTCTTAGTTTTATCTTTATCTTGTCTAAGTATTTGTCGGAACAAGGGATTATTCAAGCGCAATGTATAATCTTAAATTCTATATGATATTCTGCTTGTAGTTGAGCTCGGCTCAACTGTACTTATTAGAGATGTGCATATTCGTAGGTGTTATCGATAAACTTGCACCTGTACGATGACGACCTTCTCCAAAATGACGCCACTTTTGCAATTTAAAAGTCCTCAGTAAGACGCAACATCATCCGATACTATAATTAATGCAAACACCATCAAATTGCGGCAATTAACTAACAAATTGTTGAGGCAGATCAGCGATTAAAACATGAAAATGCTTTTATGCTAACAACAGCAACAACATCAACAACAAACCAAACAATAAAACAATAACAATGCGAAACCTAATTATTCCAATTAATAGACAACAACAAAAAACAACAATTTGTATGGGTAAAAGTTGTAAATATTAAAAATTATAACAGAAATTAAACATCATTAATTTTAAAACACTGCACCCGTAAAATGATTTGAAAAATTGTGAAAATTTTTAAAGTATTAAATTCCATAATAGATAAAAAATTGAATAGATTGCAAATTGAATAATAATCATTAATACATATGATCATTTCTTCCGCTTCCTCCTTGGGATGTTATTTAATTATAACTTACTTTACTGTCTCCATTTAAAATAAAGATCTTAATCCGTATCCGTAGGATGTGCCAACGTATCTAAAAGATTGCAAAGTGTAAACAGACTGATAACAGGTACAAATATTATTCGTATTACAATTGCATATTCATGTGTACGTAGTCTAATTAAGTGAGAAGGCTGCAATCGAGAGCATTTGACTAGTAGATACTCTGTAATGCTTAAACAACTGTCGGTTTGTAAATTCAATGTGAACGAAAAGCAGAAAACCAAAAAAATTGTTTAGAACTTGAAAAGTAATTTGAAAATCGATATTTGAATTATAAATTTAATAAAATATCTATTAAAGTAAGCATTATGTATCATACCCCACTGCCCTTTGCTACAGTGTATACAAAGAATACACCGCAGACAAATTTGTAACAGGAATTGAAGAAAAACTGAAAACACTCTCGATTCGTGTCGATTCAACTTGAGACCTCTTAAGTAGCTATGATTAAAAAGAAGCGACAAATAAAAGATCAGCATCAATGCAGTATTTTTATTGGTCTTTTGTGCAGCCTCGATTAAATCATAGTAAATGAAAGGCATAAAGAGCAAAGAAAAGCAAAGAAAAAGGGGAAAAGAGAAAAACTTAAAGACCAGCTTTGTCGTTATATGCGTCATAGGTGGAAAAGAAACTGGTTTTTATATGTAGTCGATGAGGCAACGAATGTCGCTGACCAGCTTTCAGGTGTGTTCAGTTCAGCTTCCACTGTCACACAGATACACAGACTCATACACACAGATACAGATACATAGATATACAGATACAGATACATAGACAGTTGCAGTTGCTGTCTCATGAAAGTGACGCCGCCGTAATCGTCGCTTGGCCTTTGTCTTTGGCTTTTGCACTGATTATGGCAATTGCAAACAATGCGAAAATGAAAAGTCAAACAACAACAACAACAATTTCAAATGCTACACAGTTGAGGTGCTCGAATTTTAGATGCCAAGTAGATCATTAGCAAATGAAAAATTAAAAAACCAAATATGTTTATAAATATATTCAAAGAAATATTTCAAAAGATTTGAAATACAGTCGAACCTTCCCTAACTCGAATCACCAATATCCAAAGAAAATACTTATAGAGTTATTTAACTTAAGTTAATTAATTTTACTGCCATTCATTTAGCTCGAGTTAGAGAGAAATTCGAGTTAAAGAAGTTTGAGTTATGGAAGTTTAACTGTAGTTTAATTTTTGGTTTAGATTATGCTCCACTAAAATTATTTTGGGTTGTATATTTTACTATTGTGGAGCGATGGCTTATATTCAATGCATTTCTAGCAATGATATATATATTAAATTTAATTAATTTAATTATAATTTTTAGTTAACAGTTTGCCTTGGAGTATTGTCTGAGTCTCAGGAACTTATAAGTCTGTGCATCCTTTTTGAGTGCTGGGCTAAAATAATGTAATGAAAAGAAAATGCAACTTGTCGCACTGTTGATTTGTTGTTGCAATTGTTATTGTTACTGTTGTTGTTGTTGCTGTTGCTGTTGTTGTTACTGTTGCTGTCGCCTTGAGACTGTCTGCATCTGTGATGTGAGTTCAGCGTCTGATTATTGACGACGTCAACAACTGCGTCGCCAGAGTGTTGTTGACATGTCGTCGTATCCATAAATCCATGCTGCCTCGTCAAGGTGCCACTGTCACTGCCTCCTTGCCGCCTTGCCACCTCCCTCTGCCTCAGTCGCTGCCTCTGCCTATGCCTCAGTCGCTGCTTGCCGTGTGCACTGCACTTGTCAACTTAGTTTGCGGTTTGCGGTGCCGACAACTTGGCTACTTGTTATGGATGCCATAGTCTGACCATATGCTGTGGCAATTGCAACAGTGCTGCCAACTTAAGAGAAGCAAAAAAGCTGTTTTTGGTGGGTTAATATTTGGAAAAAAGATATAATTTTGCGAAAAAAATTCGAAAATTCAATAATATCGAAAATTCATAATAATAGATCCTATAACCGCTCAAAACTTATGAAAAACTCTTCAAAAAAAGCCAAAACTCCCGCTGCATACTGTTTTCGTAATATCCTCTTTAAAAATAGCCATATTTGGCGAGATAAAAGCTGTGCTGGCAACACTCATACGCATTTGCATTACAAAGATCCGTGCATGAGAAATGTATGAGTGAGCATGTGTGTGTTTTCTGCAATTAAATACGAATTATCTGCACGATTTGGCGATTTGAGAAATTCATTGAACAAATATCAAGATACGAGCTGGCAACGTTTATGATTATGGCTCGGTCACAGAAACATTTGTATCTATGCATGTATCTGTATCTATAAATATAGCTATGTCATAGCAAGTTTAATTTGTTTTGTGCTATTGGCTTTGATTTTATAGCTGTCTGAAAGCGCAATCGGAGGAGTGTCAGCTCCAAAAATAAACAAAAATAACTCTCATTAAGTTGACTTGTTAAATAGTATCTAAGTATTAATTTTTTAGAGTAAGAGATGTATTATACTTTCTGGGACAGTATTATTATTCTTAACATGTTTTTACTGAAATCTAATTAAATCTATTCTATCAAATCTATGGTTAATTATGAATTATTTATGATAATTGTAAGCTTCTTATAGACAAATCCATTTCATTATTTTAATTCTTAAATACATTCCATATTTGTTACACTTGTTAAATTGACGATTCTTATCGGTTTTGGCAATTCCCAACGATAAGAATCGTCTTTTAATGGGCGGAAACACGCTTTATATCGCAATATTTCCTTAGCGGAAATCTAAAGAAATTCAAAAGAAAACACATTTAACATTTAACTTAAATATTTGTACTTGTAAATAGCACATGTACTCGTAGTATGCATATTACAGGGGGTAAATAAAACTTTGCTTTTGTGTCTAATATCCGTTCCAAATTCGGCAGAAACTGAAACTGAAATTGAAAGTGCGCATGGTAAATTTTACTAATGGTTTTTCAACAGCACCGTTAACTAAGCCCCCCCCATTCAGACCCCAATGCCAGTCCCGAGTTACACCCTAAAAATAAAAACAAAACTTGTATACACTTGCGATAACCTTTGGCTCACTCACTTAACGTAATCGCATCGACAATTTTCTTGGCATTTCGTCAGCCTTGGATGGAGGGAGCAGGGAGGGGAATGAGGGCGGTACGAAATAGAGAAACTAGAACGGATCCAAAGCGCTTTCAAAATGTAAAAACGTTTCTTGCATTAGTAAAATTGTAGCGGCAATCAGAAGAAGCACAAGTGCACTGGGAAAAATATATGTATTTTAATTGGAAAATCTGAAATTTCTGTATAAAATGCAATGAAATTTTGTTCTTAATTTTAGAAAAAAAAGGTCTTATATTACGAAAAGACCTAACTAATATGGATTTATTCGTTTTAATAGTTAAGCAAGTATTCCTATGTTTAAGTCAAAAAAGGGGACTTTTTTTAATATTTTGGAAAAAAAATCGGTATTTTAAGCTGAAAATCTAAAATTTTTAATTTATACTGACCTAATTTGACGATTTTAAAACCAAGGACAATTTTCTAAAATGAGAGATTTTTTTTTTTTTTTTTAGTGGAGTGCATTTAAGTTGAGCTGGTTCGGGTCGCCAGGGGGCGCCACTTGAAAGTATCAGCATTTCACAACAATTAAATTTATGGGCCTACCTTCAATGTCCGTCCGTCGGTTTAACTTTTGACATTTGTATTTTTGTGTGGGTCTTAAGGGGGGCAGACGGGGGGCGTGTCAATTGTTTTTGGTATAAGCGTGAAATTTTACGGATTACGGGAACGTCACTTTGACAGCTTTACAAGTAATTTCTCACATGTCACTTGTCGTCGCGTTCTTATTTGCCATGGTGGGGGAAATGCTTAGGCAAATTGCGACTCGGATGGTCCTTAAAATGCCCTTTAACCTGGCCCCAAAAAAAGCTTAACCCATGTCTGCCAAGTAGAGGGAGGGTGGCAGGAGGAGGTGGAGAGTGGAGAGTGGCAAAGGGAACTCAAATGCCACAAAACACGTAATGATAATAATATGCAGCAGAGAGGGGAGGGGGAAGGGGCTGTGGTGGGGTTGGATTGGGATAGAGTTGTGGTTTTATGGAGTGTGTACTTGGAGACTAGTTTGTTTTTGTTTTTTTTTTTTGTCAGCCGTGCAGAGCTCAGTGACATAATCGACACTGTTAGCAGTGATGCCAAATTGGCTTTTTTTCGGATGGATTTGTCTGGTTTTTAACTCCTTCAGCCGGGAAATATAAGATAAAATGCTCCATGGCAAAGATAATTCCAAGGATAAACTCATTGAAGATGATTAAAAACTTTTAAATTAAATAAAAAAATAGGAATAAAAGTTGGCCTGTTTTTCAGTCTTTTTTTTTAGTTTTTCAGCTTTTTTCAGAAAATGTTTGGCATCACTGACTGTTAGTTGGCCTGGCAACAACTGCTTTGCAATTTAAGCATTGTTGTTTGTGTGTTGTTTATGTTATTGTTGTTGTAGTTGTAGTTGTTGTTGTTGTTGTTGTTGTTGAGGTGACCCAGGAAAATGCCCTTGGAGTCTTAAATTTTTTTAGTGTTTTTGGGTTAATGTTGAATGCGAAATAAACTTAATCAAATGCAATTTCATCGCAGCAAATACACGACATGAGAAATTCTTCAGCTTTTAAATATTAGATAAAATCTATAGAGTTGGAAACCTTCTGACTTTGAGACACTTGGCTTATCAGAGATTATACTTAGTTGACAACATTATTGTATTTTTGCGAAAGACTTTCTCGGAAAATAATAGTTTTATTTATATCCAAATTTAGAGAATAAATACAACATTTTTATTTATATATTATTTAGTATTTTTAAATTATTTAAGATCTTACATAAAATATAACTTCAAGTTATTTACCTCAACTTTTTCTTGGTTTTCCCTTGAACATCAACAACAACTTTTGACATCAATTCTTTTGTTGCGGTCTATTATAAAGATTGCAGGTCAGTTCGTGTCCGACCTTTGCCATTTGACCCAATGGGACTGACCTGAGTTGTGATTTGATTGACATACCCGTATATCAATCTGCAATTACAATTGCAAATGTCACAGTTACACTCAGATTCATATTAAATGTCAATGAACCAAACAGAGAGAGAGAGACGGGATATTCAAGGGATTTGATTGGGATTGGAATTGAGATTGGGAAGAGAAGAACGGAGACTGTAGACTGTAGATTGTAGATTGTAGACTGTAGACTGGGAGGGGGGCATGTCCATGTTTTATGGCTTTATTTCAATTTTGCATTAATTGGCGCTCGAATGTTGTTTTTCGTTCGTTGTTATTCAAATGTATTTCATATTTGGTTGATTTCGTTGTTGTTGTTGTTTTCTTTTATGCATATTTATGGCTTTCGCTGGCCGCGGGCGTAATCAGCAATGGCAACAACAACGGCAACAGCAACAGCTGGAGTTAAAGCCATCAAAGCAGCTGGCATCGATTTGGGCTCAGTTCACTATGGGATAAAAACACCAATTTTTGGCATAAACTCCAAAAACAAAGCTAGATACTTGAAATTTGGAATAAACTTTAGTTGAACTATTTTAAAATTCAAACAATTTTTTTTTTTTCGGTACTTGAATTCCTTGGTTTAAATATTAGTGTTCATCTTGACTTTTATGTAATTAAACTAGTTTATTTCAAGATTCAAACATTTGGGTTCAAGGTTTTTTGCAGATTTAAATTTATCACAAAAACCGTAAAATTTAAAAAAAAAATGTGTATTAAAATTTCCAGGATTGCAAATTTTTCAGAGTAGATT
This sequence comes from Drosophila suboccidentalis, assembly GCA_037043435.1. NCBI lineage: Eukaryota > Metazoa > Arthropoda > Insecta > Diptera > Drosophilidae > Drosophila > Drosophila suboccidentalis. The sequence goes on along the minus strand of JBAMBK010001774.1, from coordinate 2,179 downwards.
TATCCAGAATTAGAATTTTAGAATTTTTCCAAGTACTGAAAAAAAATAAAGTAGTTGAATCTATGCCAAAGTCTTCGACTTTATTTCCATAGTGCAGTCTCAGTCTCAGGAACTGTTGTTGTTGTTGTTTGTATCTGTATCTGCATATGTATCTGTATATGTATCTGTATCCGACTCTGACTCCGGCTATGCAGATTCAGATTGCCGGCTGCAATTTTCAATGCATAATCAGCAACAACAACATTTTGCTACGTGACGAATTACGTGCAAAATTGCTACGCTAACAAAAAAGAAAGAAGGAAAAAAATAAAGAAGGAACAACAACAATAACAACACGAAGAATAACGAGTTAAAATGCTGCAGTCAAGTGTTTCTATCCTCGACAGCAGACGCTGCAGCAGCTCAAGCTTTCAAATTTGCTGCCATCCGTGTTAAAAGTTTAAAAGATAATACGAAAATAAGAAAAACAAATATGAAAATATTCTAAGAAACGCATTTTATTAGGTGTAACAAAAACAGATATTAAAATATTCAAAGAAAGGCATTTTATAAGAACAACATTTAGATATAGGCATAGAACAAAATAATAGAAATCTAAAAATATAGAACTACACAACTAAGTTGAATATTTTGCTCATCATTTGATGTTGATGGTAACAAAAAAAGAAAAGCTTGTTATTTACATTTTTCAGGTCATTCTTTCATTCAACTAAATAATCAAGTATCTATTAAATTAAGTGATCCCGTGAGAATTTCGATAAATCGAGCTGCGACTGTTTAAATACAGGAGAGAATCTTCTAAGAAGCTTTCTACAGTTGTGTGTTGTGTGTTTTCCCTTTAAAGGCATTGCTGTCAAGTTGGCAGACATGTGAATTGGGAAAGGGAATGGGAATGGGAATGGGAATCGGAATGGAGTCCAAAGTCAAGGCTTCATCTAATGCGCATATTCTGAAAGCTGTCTTTCCAGTTGATGTCCAGTTTTCATCAGTGTTCAAGTCTTCAACCCCCTCCGAGTGTCACGTACGCCAAGTCAACCAACGATTTTATTTTATTTTAGCTGTATGCCAAATGCTATTGTCCCCCACTCTGTTTCCCTCTCGTCTCTCACTCTCTACTCTCTCTCTCTCTCTGTTATTGGCACGCATGCGCTGCGCATACATACGAGCATAATTTTTAATCAAATCGCAATTTTGGCCAGAAGATCAACGCGCTCTACACGTTGCCATGGAATATTGTATACTGTACAGTGTATACTGAATAATGGGGTTGGCTTTGCTTTGCCATGCTTTTGACTTGGCCAACAGTGGCTGCTCCTTTTGAGCCAGGAATATTCATGGCTGGCAGGCTCGAGTTCAGGTTCGTTTTTTGCTTTTAGTTTTTTTTTGCAGGTGAAATTGTGTACAGCGTAACATATTATTAAATTGGCTTGATTATGGCCACGGCCAACAGCAACAGTGGGCGTGTGCTTTTTGGGCTTACACTCGCACACACACTATTTCAAATACATTTACACTCAAAAAAACAGAAAACTTAAAGATCTTCGGCACGTCAACAAATTTATACCCTTGTAGATTTAAAAGAAAAACTGTGAGATAAAGTACATAAGCCAACCATATCTCGGGATATAAATTTTGTATATTTCTTTTTATGTTTTATTAACAACAAATTATAAAATCCTATTTATATAAATTTAAATTTCCGCTTATCGTTTCTAAATAATAATCAGATTAATTTAATTTAAATTAATTTAACTTTCGATTTAAAATTTCCTAATTTTAAGAATTTTATTTTTCTCAGGGATCGCAAATATGAGTTATGAGAACCTTGAAAAACTTTTACTTTAAATTTTTATTTTAAAATAATAGTATTTAAGCTATTTTTAACTTTTTATTTAATTTTTTGAATTATGATTTTTAAATAAAAAATGGAAATTTATTTATTATTTTATAGTTTTGTTATTAAGATACAAAAATAAGAGTTTTCTTTTAGTTTTTTTGATAAAAACCAACAAATAATTTTTTTTTTTAAATTTATATTTTTTAAAAATTGTAATCGTTACGGTTCCTGTTCTTTAATATTGTGTTTTATTTATAATTATTGATTTTTTTTTATTAATTTTATCGAATATTATAATCTTTATATTATAATGCGCTTCATATTTCTGGGTTAATTCATAAT
>JBAMBK010001772.1:0-10271 GCA_037043435.1 Drosophila suboccidentalis | reverse complement strand
TGAGAAATAAATTTATGGACCAAGGCGGCAGCTTTGAAGACAACACAATATTTATGAGTGATTAATGAAATGTCGGGAACAAGGAACAGTTCATTCGTGAGCGACAACGAGATCGACGACCAGCTAGATGAGCTGAACCGAAGACGTCAAGAGGTTAAATTAAGAAAATTAAATATGTATCCAATTTAATCAATAAAATACTAAAACATTAATTTACTGTGTATTTTTATTAAAACGGTATAAATTATAAACAATATATTCTATATGAAAAACCAATCGGGTCCTAAAGTGGAAAATATGGGTATAAATTGAGAACGGTCTGTTCTAAATGTGTAACCAATACGGTCCCAAAGTAGTAAACAAATGTTCGAGAACTGAGCACCTACTGTTCGTATAATGTTGTGGATATGTTCCTGAAACGAGCTCAAATGTTCTTGGATTGTGCACATGCTGTTCATAAAATGTTGTGGTCATGTTCTTAAACCGATCCCTATATGTTCCTGAAACGAACTAAAATGTTCATAAAATGAGCCCAAAAAGCGATTAAATTGTTCCCATTCGTTCAAAAAATAACACCCAAGTGTTCATGAAATTTCATGACCAAGCGTTCATGAAGTAAGAAAAATCGTGCTTACGCTACTTTCATGCACAGTTTGTTTTGATTTGTGCACAGATGTGCTTGTTTTTTTTCTGAGTGTACAACTTTGAGATCAATATAGGCACAAATGAGCACATTCAAAGGAACAAATATCACCGAGCACTCGATTTTGCTCTTGCTCTTTGAATTTTTGTGCTCATTTCACTGAACAGACTACTTAAAAAATTTGGTTGAGCAATTTTCGGGAGCTCTGCATTTTGGCGATTTAGGAAAAATCTGTGCTTCAAACAGAGCTCCCGAAATTTGCTCTATTTTTTTCATGGCTCCCAAAAAAAGTGTGCGCTCCCAGACCCCTTTGGGAAGTGCTCAGATCCCAATCTAATATTTTGCTCCTGAGCAAAAGAGCAAAACTAAAAAGCAAAGCAAGTTATTTTGTATTTTTTTTTGATCTCGTGCTCAGCTAAACGAATCTCATAAAAGTAGGCTCTTTCTATTTAAATTTATACGTGCATGTGTGTAAAGCAGCTGAGCTTCACTCGCATTTTGAAATTCGTTTCGACAAGTTCATTCAAAAACTGTAAATATGAACCGCGAGGAAAACAAAAAAATTCATTTATTTTTTACATTCAACAATGAAAATAAAAAATCTGTCTGTAATGTGTGTGGCCTACAAATAGCAGGAAAACACATTACAAATTTAAGGCGTCACATGTCTTCAAGGCATTCAGAAGTCTTGGAGGATTTGAATGATTATGATTCCAACATGACACAAAATCAAAAAAAGAGAAAAATTACCATTGAGACAAATGAAGAAGAAGTCACATCGTCATTGGTTGAAATGGTCACCACAGACGGAAGACCTTTTATCGCATTGGACAGCAAAGGGTTCCGTAGCTTAGTCAATCCCATTTTCAAAGCGCTTTCTATGGATCCCATACATTCAAGGAACATAATGAATCATGTTAAGCAAAAAGAGATAACGATCAGACGTGAAATCAAACGCTTAGCAAAAGGAAAGCTAATTTCGCTTAAAATTGATGTAGCCACAAGGATGGACAAAGCCATTTTAGGAGTCAACCTGCAAATGATAAATTCCGCTATGGAAAAACGTGAAATCATAATCAAAACCCTTGGTATGATTCAATTGTTCGAATCGCATACTGGACGTTACATAAAAGAACGCATTTTGGACATCCTGAAAGAATTCGAAATCGAGATGAAGAACGTTTTTAGGTATGAATTCAATTAGAAACACCGAATTGTTGTTCAATTTAATAGTAATGATTATAACAACTACCAATTTTACATCAGCATAACCTCAGACAATGGGAGAAACATGGTGAAGGCCATCGAAATATTTAATGATGAGGCGACAGACCAGTCAATATTTGATGATGATAGGAGCAGCGAGGATTTTATGAAAGAGCTTGACTCCATCAACTTCTCCACTGTCCACCTTGTGAGGTGCGCTGCTCACACCCTTCAACTGTGCGTCTATGACGTCAACAAACAGACTGAAATTAGCAAAAATATCAGTATTTGCCGAAATTTGTGCAAAACTTTGCGTACAGGTACTCATAGGTAAAAAAAAATAAAAATAAGTTAACAAGAATATAAAAATGTACATAAATTCAAATCCACTTTCACAGACGTACACTAATCGAGAACAACAAAAGTATTCCAACACTTGACGTTCCGACCAGATGGAATTCAACCTTCACGATGTTGAAAAAATTGTTGGACTTACAAGAGTTTCTTGCTGCGTCTTTTCCTACCATAAGCATCAACTGGCCTTGGATCGAGCTTTATATTGATGCCTTTAAAGAGGCAAATGAAGCAACCCTAAAACTACAGCACGAACAACTATTTTATAGTCAGTTTTTCATTTTGTGGATGGAGCTTAAACTAAAGTGTGAAAATAGCAAAAACAACATGGCGAAAATGTTGCTCAATCAGATTAAGGCACGTGAAGGTAAACTGTTAGAAAATGAAGCTTTGTTGGCAGCAATTTATATGGATCCGCGCATTAATATAATTTTATCAAGTAACCAAATATTGCTGGCAAAACAAAATTTGAAACATGTTGCATTTCGCATTTATCAACTAAAGCAAGTAAGAACTCCATCCAATCATAATCATCTTTAGGGTGCTAGTCCGTTATTAACATTCAATATTACTAATCTTCAATACTTATTACATTATTAATAATTTTTATAACAATTTTGAAATTTATAGAAGATGACATCGCACTCTGGAAAAGAAAGTACAGAATCATCAGAAAATGAACAAACTGACGTAACAAATTGCTCAGAAGAGAACTCGCTGTTTGAAGCGTACTTGGACAAAGTGCAGTCAAGGTCGCAAGCCCCTAATAAGAAAATTTGTGACAAGTTGTCCAAAATATACAACGATATCGACAACTTTCATTTAACAAATGGCCGTTTGCCGTTCAAGGCAAATATGACTGAATTCTACAGGACGCTCCAGTTCAAAACACCTCATTTGGCGGAGCTAGCGAATGTGGTTTTAGCTACTCCGGCCACACAAGTGTCTGTGGAAAGAGCATTTTCAGCACTTCATTTTATCTTAAGCGAGAAGCGCTGTGCTCTAAGTGCTGAAAACATAAACTCGCTATTATTAGTAAAATTAAATTCAGGCTAATAAAAAATATAAGTTCTTTAAAAACAATGTTTGTGGTTTTCCTGCATAAGAAACAATAGCGGATAATTGCACAGCTTGAAATTATGTGGTTGAAATACATTCTTACATATAAGATTTTTTTCGAGACCAAATGTCAAAGTGCTCTTTCGCAATGTGCTCTCGCTCAGAGCGTCTCCCTTACAAGTTTCTTTGCAAGTGTTTTTTTTCTAAGGGTTTGATCGCCTACTTTGAGATCAATATAGGCACAAATGAGCAAATTCAAAAAAACAAATAGCTCCGAGCACTCGATTTTGCTCTTGCTCTTTGAATTTTTGTGCTCATTTCAGTGCACAGACTGCTTAGAAAAATTTGGTTGAGCAATTTTCGGGAGCTCTGCACCCAAGTGTTCATGATATTTCATGACCAAGCGTTCATGAAGTAAGAAAAATCGTGCTTGCGCTACTTTCATGCACAGTTTGATTTGATTTGTGCACAGATGTGCTTGTTTTTTTTCTGAGTGTATGAAACCATCATTGTAACTCAAAAAACTAATGATGCAGTTCGATTCGTAGGACCCGAAATAGGGGGAAACCGTTGAAAAAGGTAATGTCTTTTTTTTCGACTTGCACAGTGTAATCAATTATACATATATGTATGTGTCGTAGATCCCAGTAACCGTTATCATTATTTTGAATGTAACCGTTAAAATGTTAGTAAGAGACAGTTATGTAACAGAGTTGTAATATTCTGATACAAGAGTTACCACTGAATGTAAGATATGAAGCAAGGATTGCCTCTGCCGAGCATGGCCCGAAAGTGTTGTTTAGTATTTCTTTCAAAAATCTATTTGCTAATATTTTTTATGACTTTTTGAAAATTGCTAGAAATTAATATTTTAACCTTGTTTCATACAAAAGTAATTTCTAGCAATTTTCAAAAAATCATAAAAAAATATTAGAAAATAGATTTTTGAAAGAAAAATTTTTGCAGTCACTATTTTTTTTTTTAATCAAGGAAAAAACTTGAATTGATGCTGTTGATGCCAATGTGTTGACGGCACATAATGCCCAATTCATGTGCCTATAGTTTTACCCGTGCCGAAATTTCCCCATCCGTTCCACCATCTCCTACTGATGTTCCTATTTCAAACGTTTCTAATCGGTTTGGAGCCGATTTTTTTCGAATGCAACACTAGAAATTTGCCATTCGGTACGAAAATGTAAACAATGTCAACTAAAATGAATGGCAAAAACAAATGGAACAACAAACAAAACAATGAGAATTGGCTGAATCATGTAAGTAAAAAAGGTTTTAAATTATTTTCGCTAATAATTAATGTTTTTTTAATTAAAAGAGCTCAAGAAAAGAATTGCTAGCAGAATATTGGAGACATAAGAGGAGCGCTCAAGAGGTCCCACATTAATGGCGCATACGCTTGAAAACCAGATCTCCTAGTGGTTGGATAGATGTCCGCCCAAAAATTGACTTGCCGACTATGAACATCTGCAGTAAGTGTATGTAATTGATTATATTAGTACGTAAATAATGTACAAGTAATTATCTTATTGCAGTTTTTCATGGAATATTTGGAAGACTCGATCGAGTTTGACCTAGAGGTGCCTGCGTGGAGTACCAGTACCAACACCAGTCAACTCGAAACCAGAGTCCTGCAGCAAAGCGCACCAAGCAGAGCAGTTTAAAATAGTTCGGAAAAGGCTGCACGTGAAGAAAGAGCAGCGCAAATCTCGCGAGGAGCATCATTGGATTACTTTAAAATTATCTCCAACTCACTTAAAATAAATAAATAACTTAAAAATATCTTAATTTGTTTAATTTCAATTTTATTTTTAATAAGAAGTTTCCCAGTTGGTGTATGCTATTAAAATTGGCTGTCAGCGACAAATCGACTTCTTGGTCGTGGTCTGCCTTCTGATTAATCTTGACCATTTCGTTGGTTGTGTCGAATGCCACCAAACATAGCCATTTTCTCATCAAAACTTATTTTATATGAAGAGCAAAATTTTACAATTTTGTTTACAAAATTTTGACGTGAAGTGACAAATTGATGTTAGATGTTAGATGTTGGCTATGTGAATCGGTGTTTCACATCTACCATCATTCCCATGCGTTCCCCGTAGATGTGCTCAGTGTAATTAGCCTATTAAACTCCTTAGAGATTCGCAAACAATCATCTGTAGTCTGCGGCATCTACAAATTACTTGTAATTAAATGTGCAACAAAAACTGGACTTGTTTCTTACTTACCTTTACGTAATCTTCTGCAAGCGAACTTATGATGACCTCAATTACATCTTGCATTATGCAAGTAATCGCAGAGCATGAAATCCGAAACGCACAAGAAAGACTCCTGAAGGAATCACCAGTTGCCAAGAATCTTAGCGTAATTAGCAGCCTGGTTTCTGCAGGAATTGCTATCCTCATCACAGTGTTTTGCTTTTCGATTTTGGTGCGCAATTTGCCCAGAATGTAGTGAAATGTTTGTGGGGACATTCTATTAAAATTATAGAATGTGTCCACATCCTCGTATTGAAGCTCCTTCATTATTAGAGCGTCAATGCCTTTCCCTTGCTCGCGTCGCATCAGCCAAAGTCGACTCCAGACAGTGCGTGGCTTCCTTTTTTTCTTTTTTGCTTTCAGATCCTTGGAAAGTGCACTTTGAGTTGCAGCTACCACTGCCAAAATCGACGCAACTTCCAAAATTTCATCACAATTCATTTTACCTGTTATGTTTTGTTTCGATACAAATTAATTAAATTGTGTCGAGTGTGACCAGATTCTGTGAGAACAAAAAGCTATGGGATTATGGTGTGAACACTGTAACGAAGCTTTTCCAGCCGGGGTCGGCGTCTCAGTCCGGCCAGGGTCTGTTACAGAAAATTTATATAACATCTGGGACGGCTGGCAAGAGCGGCGGGAGCGTCAGCGGCTAAGCGGACGTTCCCGCTCGAAAATCGGCTGTCGATGACTTTGATGTGAGCCCAGGATTGGCTCAGGAGGACGAGCAGGGACTCCCGATGCCCGTTGCGTCATCCTCCTCGTACCTCCTGAGCCCCTCGGTTTGGATTTGGGGGACGCACATTCGTTCCGTTCCGGCGACGCTGGGGAATGCATCCCGGAAAGAAGAGACGGTAAGAAAACGGTATCTCTCCTTCCAGGGATGCCCCAACGTCGCGCAGATCCGGCCGCTTGGTCAGATCCGTGGACAGTTAGCCGGTAAAAACGGTAGCTCTGCCCACGGACCGAACTCAAGTGTCTCCTGACCTGGTCCCCGGCGAGGATCCGGAAATAGGAACGATAACAATCGTAATCCTATTCCCGGGTCACCTCCGGTGAACCAAGCCCGGCCGGTCGTCCCGAACATGCGCCTCCTCCTCCTACACTCAGAAAAAAACAAGCACATCTGTGCACAAATCAAAACAAACTGTGCATGAAAGTAGCGCAAGCACTATTTTTCTTACTTCATGAACGCTTGGTCATAAAATTTCATGAACACTTGGGTGTTCTTTTTTGAACGTATGGGAACAATTTAATCGCTTTTTGGGCTCATTTTACGAACATTTTAGTTCATTTCAGAAGCATATAGGGGTCGTTTTGGGAACGTGTACACAACATTTCATGAACAGCATGTGCACAATCCAAGCACATTTCAGTTAGATTCAAAAACATATAGGGATCAGTTTAAGAACATGTCCAACACATTTCATGAACAGCTTGTGCACAATCCAAGCACATTTCAGTTAGATTCAAAAACATATAGGGATCAGTTTAAGAACATGTCCAACACATTTCATGAACAGCTTGTGCACAATCCAAGCACATTTCAGTTAGATTCAAAAACATATAGGGATCAGTTTAAGAACATGTCCAACACATTTCATGAACAGCTTGTGTACAATCCAAGCACATTTTCTAGTTAATTTATGACCATATTTGACTCACTTTTAGAACAGATTGTTCTTAATTTAAACCCATTAAAAATTCATTAAAATTTTTTGTTTTTCATTTATATTTTATTGGTTTCATTAAAACAAATGTACATATTTGGTTACTATGTTTTTACTTTTAGAAAGTTTAAAAGCGATGTGACGTCAGAAGACTTTTTATCAAACTTCGTAGTTATATCGAAAAAATATTTTTGTAAAAACAACCAAACGTTTTCGCAGGCTGGTGGATACTGTAGCGATAGGACTTGAAATAGTTTAAAGCAAGTATCTAGGCTTTCAACAAATGACGAAAATTTTAAAATGTTACTATTGAAGTAAATGTAAAACCCTGTGATATTGTCTGGTGCTAATCCCTCGACGATTATAAACGGCTGCAAATTTTGTCCAGTGACGTAATATTTGTTAACCATAGCCTCTATTTGGCGCTGATAATCGTTTAAGGTGGTCAGGCGCAGAACGAGACTCTCCTGAGCGTCAATGATGGTAACTTTCTTTGAGCGTTTTCCAGAGTTCCCCTTAAACCGACTTGTTGAAGGCAATACAGCATTCAATAAAATAGTGCATATATAATCTTGAGCATCTAAAAAAATTTAATTAAGTTATTGTTTCAATTTTTTTCTGTTTTTGGATGAAATGTTTTTTAAAAATAAAATTTACAAACCTATATTTGTAGCAGATGATCCGGTTGTGAGCAATTGCTTGCAATAGAGGTTTTGGATGTTTTCGTTAAAATAGTTTTTAATATTTGCTTTAAATTCATCCCACCTAGCAAGTAGATGGTTACCCTTTGATGGATAAAGAAAGTCGAAGTCTATGCGAATCTGTAATTGAAAGTTAACTTAAAATACAAAAATTACCAACGAAAAAATATTTCATACAAGTTCTGGAGCCTTCGGATGAGAAAACTTAGGCCAGGCCGATATAAATTCCAGGCTATCATATTCTTTAAGGTCTTTTTGTCGGGAATGAAAAGTTTTTCGCCATTTATCTATTGTTTCGCTCCACTCTCCACCATCTCGCTTAAGCGCGGTTTTGTAAGCCGCAGCAAGAGATGCATCGACCTCAACTTGCTGATTCGAATCGCTTGATGTAGGTACTTGAAACGAGTTGGATGTTGAAACCGAAAGCTTACGTTTCTTAGCCAATTTAGTCTTATATTTTGAGTATAGCTTTCCGGAAGCGTTATTTTTTGATTTTCGTGGAATGTAGTAGAAATCCTTGAAATTAAATTATATAATTAATAAGGAAATTTGTTATTTCAAATAAACAAAACGTTAGTTAAGTTAAGTTAATTAATTAATATGAGACGACTCATAAAGAAAACTCTACCTTTAGGTCACTTTCGTTTGGAAAAACTTCACAAATTTCTTCGAACAAGGCATCAAAATCTCTTGCTGTTAAAATGAAATTGGCAAAAATAACGTGTTCGATGATCAAATCGATAATTGCAAATCTTTGACTATCCAATAGCTTTTGGTTTGAGTTGTAATACTCAATCACAGACTTTCCTTTCATAGACTCCTCTAACATTAATTTTAAGGGCTAAAAATGCTTTACATTAAACAATCTTATTGTTAAATATTTTGAATTATCACCTTGTTAAGAACACACTGGGTGTATAGAACCTCAGAGGCTGTTGCTTGAATATAGGTCGCTTGGGCAACGGTTTGTTCAGGTAATACTGATTGGGCAACGGATTCTTCAGGCAATACTGAACTAAAATTCGACTGTAAGCTGGGTGGTAGTTCTTTAGCGCCAAACTTTAATATAAAAAAATATAAATGCATAAGTTTAACTTAACATATATTAATTGTCACCGTTTGTTTTTTCCATTCTATAAGCTTGGCCCGGAACAACGCTCGAATACCAACAGGCGTGATGACTTCTTTAATGTCGTCCTCTGTCAAGTACTCCAGGCTTTCGAATGTTACTTGAGATTCTAAGATATACCATACAAATTTTCACAAATGTTCATTTATTTATAAAAAGCCTCACTGCTGCTATTGCAACTGAATAAAAGTTTTACCATATTAAAGCACTAATACTTACTTTTCAGATAGGGATATGAGCTTGATAAGCCTCTCTCCTCCAAAAATGTAATCAGCTTACTTTCGTCGCTGCTTGGGCCACAATCAATGTCCGCGTCTTCAACTATAAATTCACTTTTTATATAATATTTATTATCTTGAGGCCTTATTCTCACTCACTGTCAAATATTTCAGTCGTATTTTCCATTTTTTTTTTTACAATGACTACTTTGCACTTGCTCTGCTGAAATGGAAGTTTAAGTGGCGGCAGGTCGACTATATAGTAGGGTTAATTGAAACCGTCGCCTGCTTTTCTTATAAAGTAAATGAAAAATGTTCGATTTTCATTTTAATTTTCTGATGATGTTTACAAGCTTCCAGAAAGTATGCACTGAATAGTAAAGCTATTTGATTGACAGTCGCCAGATGGCGTTTTCTGAGAGTGCTGTCAATTTTGCTTCATTTAGTGGCGCCATCTAAGAATTTTCGTCTCCTGTAAAATGATTTTCCCAATAATAATTTCCTTTTCACTAACAGAAAAAGCAATGATAACAACACAATTGTAAAATTAAAGTCATTGCCTGCTTTTCTTTTAAAGAAAATTAAAAATTTTTGATTTTTTATTTCTGAGTGCACGATTTGATACCGACTCGTGCTTGTTTTAAGCACGAAAAAATGAGAACGTTTCGGTCATATATCAAGAAAATTGTGCATGATTTTTTTCGTTCATTTTTTTCTGAGTGTAGGGCTCACATCAAGTTACCTGGGAAAGAGATAAAAGGAATAAAATTTACCCGAACCCGGGAAAGAAAGAGAAGACACCATCGCCATTATCATCACAAAATTAATCGTGCCACGTGATTTTATTTTTCCTAGTTTTCTTGTTACATTTTGCGTTTTCTGCTTGCACATACGGGAAGAGATATGTTACTGCTCCGTAGACGGAGCCAAGAAAGAAGGGAGGACAGAGGCCTCTAGCCTGCTTACCCGCCGCTACTGACGCAGGAACACCAAATGAAATTTTCTGCTTCCGCAGGTGGCT
>JBAMBK010001771.1:0-34688 GCA_037043435.1 Drosophila suboccidentalis | reverse complement strand
TAAGGTGAGCTAAGCATATAATTGATTTAAGTATTATACAGGCTCACACACTTTGACACATAGGTTTATGTGTATGTAAATGGCTAGGATGATTTCAGGATGAGACAGTGTGTGACAGTGGAGATTGTCAGCTAACTGACAGACAGGCAGGCAGGCAGGCAGGCAGGCACGAAATTGATTTCCAATAAGCAGCGAGCGACGTTAGATTGTGTTAATTTTACGCTAAATCTGGTTTACTTCAGGCAGCCACAGGACTTCATTGATAAACTTTGACATTGATGAGTTAATGATGATGGTGAGTCACACACAACCACATACACACACACACACACACACACACACACACACACTAGACAAACAAAATGTCAAACGTTCGCGAGACGAGATGAGCTGCTTGTTAACTTTGTCGATGGTTGCTGGTTGTTGGTTGTTGGTGGTGCGTCTGTTTTATGGCCAAAGTTGACAACGACTTTGTCATTTGTCATGGGCCTAGTAGGATAATGCCAAAAATTAAGTCAACCAGAGCAAAGTTCTTTTAGAACTTTTGTTTCGTTATTAACTGAACATAGATGAGGCTTATGCTTCATCATAAAAATCATGTTTATTGAACACTTTGTGAGTGCCGAAATGGCCATAAGTAGCTGCCCAATGAATTGCGGATAATTATGATAAATGCTTGATTGGAACTCTGGGAATGTCCAGAAACTAACAACAACAGAAGTGCATTATGAGTTAAAAGGAATTGTTGCCACAGAAATGGCAAAAGCCAAAATCTCTAATGAGCAGAAACTAACATTCAAGCAATTCTTTTCTTGCTGAAGTGTTTCTCTTTTGCAATATTGTAATTTGTGTTTTCCTCTGTTATTCTTTTCATAGTCAGCTTTTAAATCCTTACAGACTCCTGCTGATTGTACGCTCGACTGCTGTTTGTGGCATCAACTCCCAAACTTTTTCAAAAACCTATTTGGCCTCTAGCTGACTAAGGAAACTTTATTCAGGTACGGGCAGAGGTAAAACAAAAAAAAAAACAAAAACAGTACAAATAACCGGCTTTGGCAACGGTAACCAAAAACTCAATTTCCGTTTGAAAACTCATTTCGCATTTTGGTTGTTTTAAATCAACAGCAACAGAGGCCGTTCAGGCCAAACAGACAAACAATTGCGTAAAAACAATAAACAATGTTGGCAGCAGCAACATAACAATCAAGAACAAGCAGCTCTGCCGATTGGTTGGCAATACAGTAGAGGGGTATAATGGGAGAGAGAGGGGGAAGTAGGGGAAAAGGGGGTTCCAATACAAACGTACACTCGTTACATTGCTCATGTGCATGCCCACAATTAATTTACAATAAAACAATCAATTGATTACCATTACATCCGTTCGCGTTACGGAAATTGTGTGCAATATCCTTTTGTTAAGCTGGCTCCGACCCCAGCGGGTTGGGGGTAATGGGGAATAGGGTAGGCAGGTTATTGACCATCAGTGTCAAGTTGAAGGAAAACTTTCGACCACACAATAGGCAAAACGCGGACACGCAAAACAAAAAGTAATCAAACCGCAATTGACATGCCACGTTGGTTAACTGTTTTTATAGGCCGTTGGCGTAGAGCCTTATTTATCGAAATCTACTACTCCTCACTGTTCTCCTCGCTTTCTACGCTCCTTCCGTACTTGCACTGAAACTGATTAGTGTTGAAAAGCGTTAGCGTGCGTCGTCCTGTCTACCAGTTTATTACGCCTGGCGGTCTAATGAATTCATTACAGCGCATTATCGAACTATGACACAATGATAGAACGTTGTTTCTTAAAAGAACAATTTGCATCGAAAGTCTTTGTAAAAAGATCCGACTTTTAAGAAAACAAATGAGCGATATTTTGATATAAAATGCATTAAAATTCACATTGAAGGCAAAATGATCTCTCAGTTTAGGTTAATTGTTTCAATGTATTTTTCTGAAGTTAATTCACATTACTTGCAAAATGTTTTTAAGCTATATGTTGATTTTTGATAATGGCAAGAAGACAGTTTCAAAATGAAGAGACTAGTTTGCATATCGACTCAGCTCATGATGTCACGCCTTCTCTTTAATGCGTTGGCCATTTTCTGACAAATTATAGCAGCACAATAGTGAAAAAAAGGGCTTAAGAATTCTTTTTTAATACTATAATTCGAGAATTTAAGAGAACTATGTATAATAGTGAAATATACTACATATATTCATTGCTTAAAATTCCAAATTTTTTTAAAAATTTAATTTTTATTGCTTACTGTTCATTAATTTCGTCAGGTAACGTTGCAAATATTAATTAAATAAAGAAAATATTTTAATATTCATCAACTTATTCGATTCCAGCTATGATAAAGTAATCCAATCGGATTGACTTGACTTGTGTTTAGAAACATATTTTTCCCTTACAATAGCAGGGTGGTCCGGTGGCTCAGTGGTTAGAGTCGTCGACCTGTCACATAACTAGAACTTTCAGTTTGAATAAACTGGGTTCGATTCCCCCCGTCATTGTAGTCAAGCATGTGTTTTTAAATTCCTAGGAATGAATCGCAAAAAATGTATACCCGTCAAATTAAAAAAAAAAAAAAAAAAAAACAATAGCAGAAGCAGAATAGTAGCCTTTGAATATTCAAATTAAAAAGAAATAAGTCAATTAAAAATAAATATTCTTGTGTTTTTTAGCAGACTTTAATTTTATTTCTAAATTATTTTATTATTAAATTCAAAGAAGGTAGAAATAAAATAAAAGTATGCTAAATAACACAAGAATATTTTTTATTTTAACTTATTTCTTTAAAATTTGATTATTCAAATCTTGCTTGCTCTAACAAAAATTAATAATTATTCTGAAAATGTTTATAAATAAACCAGACCATTTCTCAACCTAGGTATGCAAAGTAATCCCAGTCTCGCAACAATGTAATTAACCTTACCAAGTATACATATATAAATTCCCTTTCAAAACTTATTGAGTAGAGATCGATATCGAGCTGAGGCCACATGATATTGCCATATGATAAAGCTTATATGATTAACCACGACAAACAGATGACAACAAATTAATTAGGCACATGATAATTGTGGTTTAAAATGTGTCAGTTGCTTGTAAATGTCAACAACAGAGATTGGAATTGACTTGAAGTGAAATTGTGATGATGTTGATGATGGGGAGACGAGGTTGCGATGTCTGCCAAAACTTACCTCGGCAGCAACTTGTTATGGAAAACATATGTTTCAGTTGCCAGTAACAGCAATGATAGGACGACAAGACGACAACAGACGTTTAAAAAGTTAACACTAGTCAAAGTTAACCAAATTTGTTGCATACTTTGCTGCGCCGCTTCACAAAACACACTGAGGAAGCACAGGAGCCGAGAAGACGCAGATTGCTGCATATAATGAGCTGATGCCTGCCACACAGCTGCCTGGCCTCCAAACTCTGCCACTGCCACTGTCAGGAGGCGCCACACAACTGGGGCGCCATGAATGGACATGGATGTTGCTGCTGCTGCTAGAATTTTGCGCCAAAATACTAAAACGCAGCGGGCGCTCATCATCAGCAACAGCAGCGACTGCGACGGCGACGGCGACTGCGACAGAGGCAGAGGCAGCGCATTGTAATGAAAGTGGCAAGCAAGCGAAGCACAATGGATGAGTTACAATAAAAACGGCTTAAAATGCAAACTTTTTCATAGTCAGAGGAGCATCATTTGCATTTTTGCTCTTTCGATTGCCAATAAGAGTGGACTTTATGCCGCATATTTATTCAGGCCTTGCTGCAACTTTCACTTGCATTTTAAATTCGCAAAAAGTTGTATGATGCTTGCTCATGCCACACAGTTTGTGTAAAAATTTTGAGTCGTTGTCAGGACAACTCAACGGTATTCCAGTTAACATGCGAATAATTTAAAAACAAATGTACTTATATAAAATAATAGTAATTCAGACAGTGCATCTGTCAATTTAGCTCGTTGTTTTCTAAGTTGAAGTGTTTGTATATATATATGTATAATTATTGAGATTAAATTTTACAATAATAACTAACAGGTAGTAATCATCGCCATATAATTTTTTTTATGGTTTTATTTTTATTTAGATTATAGCAGCCTCAAATATATATGTATATAAAAATATATGAGGAGTTTACGCACGTTTTTTAACAAATATATTTATAGGCCTATGTTAATTTATAGATTACTGCAGTAAATTATATTCAATTTAGAGATACAAAATTATTTATAGAAAAATAAAAAAGTTTAATGTTAAATAATAAAGATAAAAAAAGATTAAAGTATACAAATAATTGTACATTCGATGTTAAATCGATTCTGTTTTTCCAAAGCCTATAATTAATGTTATTTATTTATTTATTTATTTATTGACTATTTCCTAGTGCTACAAGTAGGACTACTTTTGAATTAGAGCACTAGTCACACTGACAATCTTATATAAATATATCTCAGGATTAAATTTAAAAATGTATCTATTATATTGCTTATCTAGTTGACATCTAGTTGGAAAAATGAATCTTAATATAATTAAGATTACATTATTATTTTTAATATAAATATTGTTATTACTATTATTACAATTCGAATACTATATACTATAATCATTATTATTACTATCATTATTACCCATAATATTATTATTACAGTCGAACTTCCCTAACTCGAACTTCCCTAACTCGAAGTTTCTCTAACTCGAACAAAATCGAGTGGCAATAGCGTTTACTGAGCAAATTTCATACAAATCTGCTTCTCTAACTCGAACTTCCCTAACTCGAAAATCTCCTTAGCTCGAACAAAAATATTGGCCCGTACTTCTGTAAGTCGAATTTTTCGGGAAATCCCCAATAAAGTTTGAATTTTTTTTCGTTTCTATTTTGCGTTTTTGTTTCCGGCTCATTTTGATACGTAATATTGATGTACATTAACATATGGAGATGGTATATGATAGAATATTGCATCAACAATTACTTAGGCTTGTGAGATTGCAATAGGAAAGATGTTTGTAATGTACTCCTTTGTCAGCGCATCAGTGTAAAAAATGTTTAAAGAAATATTCAAACTTATTAGTTAAGGAATTTGAAAGTAGACCAAATATATTGAAGTTGATGAAAAATATGGTATCTCAGCAAAAACAGTTTTCATTATATTAAAAAATGGAAAATTAATTATGATGACATTTGAAACGAGAATTTCTTCCGGATACAGCAAAAGAACGAAGAAACCAATTTTTGAGAATATTAACAGATCTTGAACAAACTGGAATCGCTTTTTGTTGAAAATAACAAGAAAAATTGGAATTTTGAAATGTATTTATGATTGAATGCATTTGTAGTTTCTTTTAAAAAAACTAAAAAAAAAAATTCCCTAACTCGAAGTCTCCCTAACTCGAACTTTTTTCTTGGATAATGGTGATTCGAGTTAGGGAAGTTCGACTGTATTATCATTGCAGCCTAGTGCTAAAGTTTGGTGTGCTTCTAGTACTTAGTACAATTACTGTGTTAACGGTTGTGATTGACAGCAATCTATATCGTCATGAAAGTTCTTATGTAATAAAATGAAAAAATTCCTTTGAAGTATTGATTTTAAACTAAATATTGTATCCATGTTTATATTTTTCTCAAATGAAAAGTTCAAGCACATACATACTGATTATTCGTATTGATAGGGATAAAATGATATTTGAAGAGATCTTTATTTTTCAAGTTAGAGCTTAATTGATTGATTTTGGGGTGAAACCCCAAAAAAATTATCAATCGCTTACCAACACTAAGAGTAAGTCACATAACTCATTTTAAGGCCTGAAACACTCATGAGATGCCATGGTGGCAAGTTGATTGGCCTTATACCACCCGGTGACAGGTAATTTCGAATGGGTTTAAGTAAATGTATTGTATACAATACATGTATATGCATTGATTGTATGTGTATGTGTGTGTGTGTCGCCTTTGTGTTCCTTCTCAACACTTTTGAGCGCATTCAATGGGATTTAATTAAGCAACTGCGTTTGTGTTTCTGTGCTCGTATTCGAGCTCGAATAACGTCATTGGGCGGCCTTGGTCCGAGTTTATTGATATGCTGCATGGAAAGCCGACTCAGAACTGTCAGGCAGTTGAGCGACAGGAAAGCGCTTAGTTCACAGTGACTCAAGTGCCGCTGGCGCCAAAAAATATGACCCACTTAGAGAGACACAACAACAGAAACAACAACAGCAACAACAACAACAAGGAGCTGGGAACAACTAAAACATGAGCAGTGCCATTTGCCAGCCAGCCCCGTTGCATGTGGCATGGCACTTAACTCAATTTGCAATGAAGTCGTCGTTGTTGTTTTTGTTGTTGTCGTTGTTGCCGCCAACTGCAGCATAACGAAATTGCTACCATATTACGAACGACACCAGCGTATTGTTATTATTGTTGTTGCTGTTGTTATTGTTGGTGTGGCTTGTGGCAACAACGGCGACACGACGCCTGACGAGGACGTCTTGACTGTGTCATCAAAATCGAATTGAAATGAAACCACAATTGAAATGTCAGACAAACGCAGTGAAACTTTCTGATATTTTTCGCCTCTTTTTTTTATCATTTTTGGGCAGACGTTTGTTCGACCCACATAAAATTCATTTCGAAGTGAAGTTGCCACGGCTACAGACACAGACAACAGCCGTGGCAAGTGGTGGCAGTACAGTGCTTGCCACTACAATAAAAACGCTTGTTGCGCGCCATTTCTGTATTTCTGTATCTCTGTATTTCTGTATTCCTGGAGCCCATTGAACAGGCCGCGTCAGAGGCGCGACAGCTTAAGGCGCAACAGGAGGCGACGCCAGCAGCAGACACACACAAATGGAATGTGAAGAGGAAAAACAATATAAAGTACGCGTAGACAACAGACGGCTGTGTTGGCCATTTTGAAGGCGCCGCAACGCGACTCAACACAAACGCATGAGATTCCTGCCAGCTTGATATTAATTTTGCACGCGGCATGGCGTCTGGTCTATGCCACCATGTGGCATGTTCTTGACACGGACTCCTTGGCCATTTTTGGGGACGACTTTTGGCAGTGGCATGGGGTAATTAAAAAGGTGAATCCATGTTCTATGTTCTAGGACAAAACTAATCTATGATACAGCCTACTTTCATATATTTGGCCTTTTTGAAGAAATTGTAACATAAAAATAATATTCGGGCCTGCTCCGAACTCCGAAAACGAGTCGATTTGCCACAAAACGAGTTGATTGCTGTTCTGAATTCCGAATATCGACAATAATTTTCGTTTTCAAAACGTGTGCTTAAAGGGGCATTTACACTAGTTGACAAGCTGGTCAATTTCATCTCAGTAGGCTGAAAATTTTGACGGCAACTTAATCAACTCTAGTGTAAACGGTGGTCAACTCTAAGCAAAAGTGTGTTGACTTGGTAAAAAGCACAGCCTACTAAGATGAAATTGACATGCTTGTCAACTAGTGTAAAGGCACCATTAGAGTCGTCGGATTTGTAAATAAATGCCATTTAAAGAATTAAAATAAATACCTAGCATTATAAACTGAAATTTATAATGGTGTTGAACATTTTAAGAACCGATTAACATCACTACTTAAATTTTAAATAGTTGAAGTAATATTTAAAAGAAATCAATAAAATATTTTATAAAAAAAAACCGAGCTGTTCTCAATTACACTTTAATGTTTGTTATCAAAATTCGAACAACGAAGTCTATGTCTAATTTACCTTCTATCTGCTATATTCAACCTGAAATACATAAAATGAATTTTCGAATCGTTTCCGAAACCGAGTTCGAAAAGTAAAAACAAGCCGATTTCGATCGGAATTGGGAACAGCAAAAAGTAAAACGTACGTTTTCGTTTTTACTTTTTGAAATTCGGAACAGGCCTGATTTTAAACCATTTTATGTAATATAGAAATAGATATGATATTTTAATTAATTGTCCAATTTTTTTTTTTAATTCATGTTTTTAGACAAATATTTAATTTACGTTAACTTTGTAACTTAACTCTTAAGTTCTGCTAAAACAATATATTTATATAAATACAAATATTTACAGGTAGGAATTTACTATCCCATAACTTAACCTAAATATGTTAATATATCATGATAGTATCACAAACTGAAAGGCAAATTGCGTCTGTCCCATTCGGGGTTTGATTGAATTGCTTGATGAGATGAAATTGTCATTAGAATTGTTTGCCAATGAGCTGCTAAAAACTGTAAGAGCCACTTTCAACATAAATGCAAAAGCAAATTCGAATTTCAGTCACGTGCACACAATGACACACTAATCACACACATACATAAAAAAGCTAATAGTGTAGAGTGGTGGAGGAGGATTAGGAGAAGGAGGGAGAAAGAGGGACAGAGGGGCAGAAGGGCAGAAGGGGCATGCCATTAGCAGTTGCTACAGCTGCATGACACATTATCAAAATGTTCAAGCTGGAAATCAAAATTGAATTTGTGCCATGCAATCTCGCAATACGAAGTGAGCTGAACTCAACTGAACTGAACTGATGTGAACTGTAAGCTGTTAGCTGTTGGCTGTTGGCTGTTAGCTCTTGACTGTTAGCTCTTGGCTCTTAGCTGTGGTGAGTTTCTGACATGGGGCTGGCAAATTTGTTGAGCACACGGAGAGCGAGAGTCTCGACATCAAAACAAAGAAATCCACAAAACTCGTTGAATTTCGACATAAAAAAATGAAAAAGAAATGTGTATAAAAAGGGGGAAGAAGAATAATAATAATAATAACGCAAGCTATGCGACTTGAATGACTAAGGCAAAGAGTGTGCGAAGATTCAACAAATGACAGAAGCCACGACAAGCAACAGAGAGGAAAACATGAAAAACAAGAGCTGGAGAAGAGCAGTTCCAGCTGCTGGGATGGCAGCCAAGCAAAAAGCGTAAGCGCTTTGTGCCTCAGTGACTCAGTGACTGTGTGTGTCTGTGTCTGACGCAAGTGTCTGAGTGTGAGTGTGTGTGAGTGTGTTTGTGTTTGGGGTTGGTTATATTTTTGGTTGAGTATGTGAGCGTAAATTACAGACTAACAAGTGGTCGTTGACTGGCAAGCCAGCGAGGCAGACAGCCTCCAACCACGACAGTTGATTTGATTTGACAGCAAGACATGACATTTGGGTAGCCTGCCATCTAGTCAGCCAGTCAGTCAGTCAGTCCTGGCCTGGCCTGGCCACAAGACGCATCTCGAGTGAAGTGAAGCTGAAAAAAATGCCACGACTGCTGCCTCAGCGGATGCCTCTTCGTCCTTTATCTTCTTTTTACTCCTATTCCTCCTCTGGCTTCTCTAGAGATGTCGTTGCTGCTGTTGGCAAGTGCAAGTAACCGCAAGCCTTCACAAAACTGAGCCCATGTAATGAAGATAGATCCCAGCGGCCCAGCCATACTAGCATAACAATGGGCGACCGGATGTAGCACTCGGAAACGGAAATGAATAGTAGGACACGGACATGAGCATTCACGCCAACGCACACAAATGGAAAGTTGCCTTGGCCAATGCAGCTTACAGCTTATAGCCAACTACAACGAGCTAGCTATACACCTTCTAGTTTTTATATTTTCCATTTCATCAATTCTATAAGCATGCATACAGTGAGTCATAAGATTATGAGCACATGCATTGTAAATACGTTTTCGTGTGTTGCTCTATTAAAAATAAATACAGTCGAATTTCCCTAATTCGAATCACCATTTTCCAAAATAAAGGTTCGAGCTATGGAGATATTCGGCTTATTGAGTTCTTTTTCTTAAGTTTATTAATTTTACTGCCACTTATTTAGCTCGAGTTAGAGAGAAATTCGAGTTTTATGTAGGAGTTCGAGTTATGGAAGATCAACATTGTGTTTTGATTTCTAAGAGTTAATACAACTGAAAATATTTAATTATTTTAGAAAATATCTGACAACAATATGTAGTAAAATGGCCAACAATTTTATTCAATATCCTTTAAATAAATATCGTAGGTAGCATATATCAAAATCCAAATTAATACAAATTTTTACAAACCAAAAATATTTATGCCACTTAGTCAAAAATGCATTCTCCAATACATTTGTACCAATGCAAACTGATTTTTTTAATTGAACAAAATTTATTTTTAATCTGTTTCAAATTTTTGAATGGAAGAAATATAAAAAACAAAAAGAAATATTTTAATTTAAAATTTATTATATTTATTTATACTAATTTGCTGGTATATTTTTCTTTAGTTTCGACGAGCATTTCTGCACAGCACTGTCTACTGTCAAGGCTTTCGCTGCCGAGCGCCAGTAATGTATGATAGTTATGCAGACGCTAACTTTTCGAACTGAGTGTATGCATACAGTTATGCATAGCCATAGTTCAATATGCTTGGCAAACAGCTGAATGACTGGGTATAACTCATGCTCACCTCTTTGTTTTGCTCGCAGTATGCGGATTGTTGCTGCTGTTGTTGTTGTCTGCTGTTGTTAGTTGCTTTTGGCTCGTATTCCTAGTGAGGAGCTGAACGTGAGCTGCGACGCATGCAGGCGCCAGTTGGCGGTTAACAGAGCTAGTGGGTCAGGTGGGTGGGTCGAATGTTTTCCCTACGCTTGACTGCGTTCTGAGGGGCGGGGCAGGTGTAGGACAATTGTGGGCGGTCGACCCGATTGTTGGTAATGTCGTTGGCCGTGTAAGGATATCGCGTCGTTACGAATGTCGACGACGAGGCGACGACGTTGAGGACGAAGTCGTGGCTTACCTACGCTTCACTAGTCCGCTTGACGTGCTGAAAAGTCACTTTCGAGTGTTTTCACTTTTCTTGTGGCACGTTGCACGTGCGCGTTGCTGTTGGCGTTGGCGTTGGCGTTAGCGTAGGCGTTGCTGTTGTTACCTACCAAGTGGCACTTGGCTGCGTTGTTAGTATGAAATTGTAGCTCACAGCTGCACACACACAGATAAGCGGCAATGGCTTACAGCCTTGAAAGGCGGACTGAGAAGACAGCAACAACAGGCAGGAGAACGACTGCGATGACAACACAGCCCATTGAGTTGCTCGAGCAAGTCTTTTATTATTATTTCATTTAGTTTTCTTATTGCTGGTGCTGCTTGTGCTGCTGCTATATAAGCTGTGCACAGTTTTGGGCGCGTTTAGTTGTAATTGAAATTGAGCTGAGTAATTAAGTTCAGTTGGTGGCGTTAAATGCATTTGCATATTTGCATAAGAGTATAAATGCTAAATTATGCATGCACTCGCATATGGCGGCGCCTTTAATATACTGTTACAACAACAATGAGGACGTCGACGACGGCGACGACGCCACATGCTAACATTTCGACAGCGCGGCCGCGACGGCGTATGAGTAATAATAATAACAACGCACTTCGAGGGGGGGAAAGTAAACTTTAGCTGGCTGTTGTTGTTGTCGGGGGATTTCCGATTGTTCAATTAACGCACACCCGACCAATTTGCCGTTTTACTTATTATTACTAAATAACACGTTGTGTTTGTTGTTGTTGTTTATAGTTTGACTTAATAATGAAATTATTTATTTAACAACTCGAGTCGAATGTGTTGTGCCACGCGCCATGTAGCACGTTGTCGGTTGCCACCAATACCAATGCGTATGCCTCTCGCGTGCTCTCACTCACACAGAGAAAGCACAAATATACATATACACTCACACGCACACACACACCCGCACACCTTTGGGCAAAAGAGTGTGGCGTTGGACGCGTTCCTGGCGTATGTCCTGGCCGATGCCGTAATTTGCTGTGCACGTTAACAGCTGTAAGCAGCTAAACAATATGAATTTGGCCAATGCGATTGGGTGTCATTCACTTTGAGTCCTTCGTTCGTAACAATTTAGCACATTTAACGCTGAATTTGGTAATTTTTAGAATTTATTTTCAATGGCACGCAGCGTGCAGCGTGCAAACCGCGTTGATTTGTTCGCACCTTGACTATTCGTTACTAAACCCAACTCACAGCGAGAGTTGCCCACAGGCCGTGAGCGCAGCGCACACTCGCTGATTTCTCAGCCGTGTGTGTGGTGAATTGTCCTTTTGTTGGTGAGAGCCTGCGCCAGTCAACGACAACAGGCAACAGCTGTTGGCTGCCACTCTGGCGGCACTGTTCGCATTTGAAAGTGACCAAATTGTTGCGCCACCAAGTGACACTTGAATTGCCAATTACTTGCAATTGATTCACTTTATGAATAAATAAAACAATTGCAAGTGATTATTTCGACCGCATGTGTGAACAAATGCAAAAGTTTTGTTGTCTTTGTGTTTGCGCACGCTCAATAGGTCGCACTCTCGCTCTCTCCATCTCGTTGTTTCTCTCCTTCTAAGTGTGACTGCTGCTCAGCTGTCTGAGAGCGAATATACATGTGTGTGTGTTGTGTGTCTGTGTGTGTGTTACCGTTTTGGTATGGAAATCTGTTGCATGAGCGCAATTTGTTATCCTCTTTATCTCAGCTGAGTGTCGACCAAGTGTCAGTAGTGCTTCTCGCTACATAAATTACTCCATGGCTTCTTGAGCAATATCCATTTACAGAAACAGCAACAACAACATCAACAATAATCAAATTGAGCAAAGTAAAACAATCAGATGCCAATGTTATAACTAAGCTAGAGTAAAAGTATCACAACAAAATATTTCTCAAGACTGCCAACCAAAAAACAAACACACGCACACACACATTGCTGAAGCAATAATAATAACAACAGCACTAAGCACTGCAAAGAAATAGACAAACACAAACAAACACACACACACACACTCACATGTGTGTGTCATAGAGACATCTAAAGATGACACTAGAGACTTTATGTGGCAAAGGATTTTCCGGATTTACGTGACTGTTGCTCAGCCAAAGACACTGTTGCTTTTACTGTTATTGTTATTATTATTTTATTATTGATGTTGTTGTTCTTGTCACTTCCACATTCCACACTTTCTTGTGTCTGATCAAAAATATTATCAAAATTTTAATGCATTTGATTAGTGAATAAATTAAAAAAATAAATTTAAATTAAAAAGAGATATTAAAATATTTCCGCATACAGTGCCATATGTACAGTCATGGGCATAAGTATTTTGACACCATTTAAAGTTAATTCTACTCATAATTTGAACTTACTTCATGCAAAGTTTGGCATCAATGGAAAGGTCATTCGAATTCCTTTTGAATGATATAAAACTTTCCTTAACCCATTAGGTACCCATTAAAATTTTCGAATTTTTGTAAACGTCTATTTTTTCAACTTTTTCCTCGGTCTCAAGCAAACTATTTTTTTTAAACAATTCTTACAGTGACTGCAAACATTTTTTTTTTCAAAAATCTCGTTGCTAGTATTTTTTATAATTTTTTTAAACTGCATAAAAGGAGGAAAAAGGGGTTAAAAAAGTAATTTTTGGCAGTTTTCAAAAAAATTTAAAAATTACTAGATAATTACTATAACTACTATAAATACTTAGATTATTTTTCTTCTCCCTCCACTCCTTGCAACAATTATATCATTTTTGAATACACCCAGATTTAATTTAAATTGACTTTATTTAACTATTCTTTTTTTTCAGTTACGAATTAATGGGCATACAATTTGATTGTTCATTTGACATTCTTATTTTATAATAATACTTATTTAAACTCTAATAATAGCTTTTCTCTCTGTCGATTATTTTTAGTAGACGTAAAATAAACAAATTAATAAATAAATTTGGCTAAACAATGTTAATTGATTCTCTCTTTGTGACTAGTGCAGGATAAAATTGTAATACCACTATCTGCAGCATATTGAATATAATGCAGTGTACTTTTTAATTGAATATCTCAAGCTCAACCATTTATTAAAAAATTAATTCAGACTACAAACAACTCAACAACAGCACAAGGCCCACTTCCCGTTGTGCGTTATCAAAGCGATTCGAGTGGCACCGCAGGATGCCATAGAACTGTTTAAAGGCACCACCCACATTCCCATACCGTAGCCAGGGCCAAGAAGAATCCAGATGAATGTATGGCAAATACTCTGTGGGCATGCGGTATTTCAACCTGTTACCCTTCCTAGATTTCATTATGCTTCCTTTATTAAAAGCGCATTTTACGTATTTCATTCAATTGATTTGAAGCAGTTGGTAGCATTGCATGGCATGTAAAATGCAATCAATTGCATATTTCTGAAAAACGAAAATATTGAAAGGCGCTTAGGAAGGATTTCTCATTTTCAATGTCTACGGTACGAAATTTGGAAGCAGCTTTCTTAATATTTAAATTAACATGGGGCTTCTGCAAAAGCAGTTTTATATCCTATAAAATAAGTAAAAGGGATATTAAAGAGATGTTCAAATGTATTTAACATAGAGAAAGCCAATAGTCTTATTTTGTTATAAATCCAACCAAAAATCTTTTCTAAACTAAAGAGTTGAAACTACACTTTACTGTATATTTAGTTACTCTAAAATCAGTATTGTTTTACAAATAAATCCATTGACTTAAGTAATATGGCTATAGTCTATCTATTTCAGATTTAGTTATTACACACAAGTACAGGGTATCTACGAATTCCATACAATTCCCTGTTAAGTAGATGGCACTGCTATTAACTTCGAAAATATCAGAAAATATCTATTATGAATTATTTGCTAGTTGATACTGTGGGAAATTCCAAATTGAATAGAGGAATTTCAAATTGTTAGTTTTGTTTGCTCATTTTGATTTCCACAGCAAAACGTTTTCAACTCTTTCGGGCCTATTATAAATGAAAAATAAAGTACATTCGTTGAATGTAAAAACAAGCAGAAAAGACCTCGACATCCGTTACACTACTTACGCGGTATGAAATTCGTGCATACTTTATGGTGCTTGCGTGGCGTAAAAACTTAAAACAGCCTGAAATAGCTTTCTTTCAGATCTTGATGCGATTAAGTAGGACAGCAATACTAGTATATACAGGAAAGAAGAATGGAAAATTTGCTGACTGTCCGATCAGGTCGAGTTAATTGACTTGTTCCCGATCAAAAATCTACAAACTTTTGTTCTACGACTTTTTCAAAAATCTAATTAAGCTAGTTTAGCGGGAAATCGCTAAGACCCGCTAAAATTGAAACACCCACAGTATCCAAACAATAGAAGATACAGATATGATCTATGTATATATATTACATTTTTGCGCAAGGCCGAGTCCAACAGCTTTTTGTCACCTCAGCCCTGCGACTAAACACACCCTACAACGACTTCTGTAGGAGCTGCAGAGACAAGGAGGAAGAAGCATCTCCGGAACACTTCTTCTGCTTCGGCCGGGCTCTCAGCAACAGAAGACTCCGGACCTTGGGCAAACCCTTCCTTAACGGCCTTAGGATCGCCCGATTTGTCCAGTCGTCGAACTGGACTCCCTTTTAAACTCACCGAGTCTTCACGTAAGGCGGAAAGGATCCTCAGATCCGCGGGGTCACAACGGGCCTATACAGGCCTAAGTGCATCTACACAGAAAAAAACAAGAGGGGAAAGGCTATAGTCGAGCTCCCGACCCAAAGTTAAAAAATAGTCAAAATCTAGTGTTTTGCAGGACCGCCGGCCGAACAACTTGGCAAAAATATTTTTTTTTGGGTAAGCGATCGGAAAAAGTAATATACGGATTCGATAGAGAATTCTTCAATGATTAAGAATCCAAATAGGATTTTTAGATCAAGTAAAAATTGTGGATAGTACAACCTTTTAAGGTTGACCCATTTAAATTTAAAGAACACTAGATTTTGACTATTTTTTAACTTTGGTAGACGAAAAGTCTCATGAATTAAAATGCATTAAGTTCCCATAGCTAAAAAACGCTTCACAATTGATTTCTCTTTATAGCTATATATGGTTTCATACCCGCCCGGACCCGCCTAAGAAGGTTAAATCAAAAAAAACTAATTCAACCTCACAAAAAAAACACGCGGCATAATTGCATAGTTCGATCGATTGTTCCTATGGCAGCTATATAATATATTAATCCGATTTGAACCAAATTTGGTCTGGATGTAGAAGACTACCGCAGCTTCATCATATGTCAGATTGGTTGAAATCGGACTACTATATCATATACAGCCATAGGAATTAGGTCGATATATGCAATTCTGATGATTCACCCCAAAAAATAAAAAATAATTTTTGAAAAAAAAAATTTTTTTATCTAAACTTTTTGAAAGTAATTTTTAAATATAAAAACCTTAAAAATAAACCAAAAAAAATTAAAAATTTTAAAAAAAATTTATTTTTAGGTGCAAAACAATTTATTTTTTGCACAAATTTCACAAATTTCAACTTTGATAGCCCCTGAGTAAGCATTTTGGGGGCGTGGCACTTTTCTTAAGCACTTATTTCATAGGTTGAAGAATTATCTATTATATGCCATTTAAATTATTCGACTATCTCATTTGGTTCAAAAGTTAAGATTTTTGCAACGTAAAATCAGCAATGGCCCCACTGTGCAACGTTTCGGATTGAACTCGGGCTAAATATCCCGGATTTTTTTTCTGTGTAAGTGACACCCCCTTTAACCTAACCTAACCTACAGTTAATTTTGGAAAGCCAGATTCATAGATAAATTGATTTAAAAATATAGAAAAACTGAAACCTCGTATAGATTTGCAATTGGCTTGTTATGACTATGGAAAATTGTAACTATTTTTTGTGAATTATGTAACAACCATGGTAAACGGTAAATGGTCCTCGAGGCCCACAAACGCAAACCGCAATTAGTTGAAACATCGAGTGGCTGTGGCATTGGTATACAGGTAGGGTTGGCAGGTGTTCGGGTAGTCGGCGGTTTCCTTATAACATTTTAATTATTTTGCGACTGTATTTCGATTATTCTGCCCCTGTGGCAGTGGCAGTTCCCGTAACAGCTTCAATGGGGCTCATCAAACAACCGACAACCAACAACCAACAAATATATAAAGAGTTTTCAATATCATTAAAATGGAGGCAGGGCCAAACCAATTTGCGAGCATTTTTTTCTCTAAATAAAAATCGAATCGAACGAACAGAGGGGATGAATTACGGCTCAAGAGCGGCTTTTTATGTTTATTTTTTTGTATGTTTTTGTTGTATAAATTAACAGAGTTTTGTGCTCCTGCAGCGCTGCAATGATGCAATGCGGCAGAGCAGCAAAGTTGCCATGTTGCCACGTACTGTAATTTTACAACTTTGTCAACGTTTTTACTCTTAGCCAAAGTAAACTCAATTAACTTTTTGCTGCTTCTATGGCGGCTGCTGTGGCCACTGCAGCAACAATAAACAATTTTTTTTCACCTCTTGGCGCAAAATCGTAATTACGCAAGATAACGGCCAAGTGCAGGCGGCTACTCATATAAATTGCTTAGAAAATGTAAAGTGCTGGGGCAAAAGGCTGCTGGGTATTTGTCAAGACTGTGGCAAGTGTCAGCTGACATTAACCAAGATTTGTGGCAACCTATAGCCGGGATGTTTGTTAACGTTTCTGGCTGCAGCATTTAATTAAAAAAGTTGCGCTTTAGTTTGCCATAGTTTGCAATTAGCGAGTCTACTGAGTTATGACCTCTGTGCAGACTAATAAATATATAAGTCTATGTATGTGCGGTCAACAGATTTGATTGCATTATTCAATTTAAGGACGAACCAAAAAATTCAACTTAAATAATATTTGCACAATGTGTGTGTGTGTGTAAAGTGTAAATAATAGATGTGGCAATGCAACACGAAACATATTAAAATTGCATTACGTATACGCAGTACCATGTAGTACGAGTATAAGTATAAGCATATACATATGTACATATGTATGTATGTGTGTATGTTGTATGTGTATGTGTAGATGTATTGCTGCAAATGTTGCTGTTAACTCTTTGTTGCATGCAAAAGGAGGATAAATGGCATTAACTACAATACAGCCAAGCACACTCACATCTCACATACTCTTGGCACTCACAGAAAGACAACAGGACCAGGTTTCTCTCTCTCTGTTGTCCTTAAATATGCAAAGAAAGGAAAGCTATGCACCCAAGACAGAGCTGCTCTGAAAAAGTCACCCACCTATGCATAAATAATGAGAGCACACACACTCTCACACTCACAATTGCGTACACTAGCTATATTGTCGTTAAAAGCGTCAGTGTAATAGCCAAAGTAATGGCAAAAGTGCAATTGTGAGTTCAAGTAAATAAAAAAACTATTCAAATATGCAAAACACAATTCAAAATTCAGCATACGCCATGTGCATGGTACCTACTTACTACAATAAAGGGTGTCCATGTGTATGTGTTTGTAGCTCAAGTGCATAAATTTACTTGTTAAATCCTGATTGATATGTCAGCGTGGATCAAATGCAATACCACCCACGCTGAGCTTTGCTTTTCAGTAGATACAAAACAAAGTTATTGTTTCATTTTGCTCAAAGCGGAAGTTGAGTCCCTCGTACTCGTATTGCGCACTAGTGTTTTTTTTTTATTCCCTGCACCCTTGAAACATGACGTAAATAGTAAAGCGAATATTGTGCAAATGGACAAATGCAATGGAGATCACACTAACGTTGAGTCAGACTGCAGGAACTGCATACTTGAATATCAATTCGCAGCAGGGATTAAAACCCTAACCGAAACCGTAACCTTTAACCAGTAAAAACCGATTGAAATTGAAAATCGCAACTGAAACCGTAACCGAAAAAAAACTTTCACTGACCGAAACCTTTAAACCGAATCTCTGTAAACCGTAATAATTTAATTTTATTTGTTTTAACATAGTTAAAGTTAGACACTCGACCTTAAATGAGAGGTTTAGGTTCCAGTCCGACAATTTTAAAAAATGACTGTCTGAAACAATTTTACCAGTTATGCTCCTAACATATTTGTTAAAAACAATGCAAGTCGGAATATAAGTTTCTGATGAAATAACAATTTGTATCATTATTTGTTGTAACAAATAACAAATATTCATAACTGATTTTAGCTGAATTTCATATAATTTTCATTTTATATCTACATTGTCAGTTTGTCACTTATCACTACACGATCGAATTCTATAGTGAGAGCTTCTATGATTGACAAAGGGATATGTGCTATGTGAAAAAATCGCAGAGATCAAACAGACTGACATCCAACTGTAAAAAGTGTATTGAGTTCAGTCCGGTTGATACATTGAAGCAAAGGCAAAAATTGATTAACTTTTGTAGTGCTTTGAAAGCGAAGGCAGAGCCGTTGATGCTGACCATCCGTAAGCAATTACTATTTCACTTTGTTTTTACCCTAACAGCTCACAGCTCACGCCTTGAAAGCTGCTTATTAGGTACCTTCAACAGCGACGCCTACGAGCATCAAGGATAGCATGGCGTTGGCAAAAAAGGATTATGGAAGGAGTAGACCCAACGAATGTCAAGCAAAAAAAATAGTAGCGCAAAGCCACTAACGATGCTGCTTTTTGTTGGCATTGTTGGTGGTTGCTTCTGACGGGACGGGCGCTGAGATGATGCAATGATTATAAAGCAACGTTAGCGGGCAAAAACTGTGTACATATACATGTGTGTGCATGTGGGGGTGTGTGTGTGCGAGTGTGTGTGTGAGAGTGTGTGCTTTGGCAGTTGTAGGCACTTTGCGGATGCTCGTGAATTGAACGTTTATTGACACACAAAAGCTGGAAAATTGAAAAATTCTGCAGTACCTCTCCCCTTTTTAATACGCGTCACACCTTTCATGGTTTTCACTGTTGTTGCTGTTGTAGTTACTGTTGCTGCCGCTTCTTTGGAAATTTCCCCCACGGCACCTGCCTGCCTGCCTGCCTGATGACAACGACATGACGCGGAGCGAAAAGAAGCGCTCAAAGGACCGCTTTGTGTATATCCGTGCGGGCGTGTATTAGTATTCAATAGTTGGCCAAGTTTCTGGCAGCACAAAACAGCATTTTATGTGTTATTGCATATTCGCTCCATATGTGCCACGCCCCCCGCAGTGCCATCGCTTATTATTGCGCGCTCAACCATAATGGGTTAATGGCAAATTGAATTCAATTGAATGGCCCAGGACTGGCACCGGGTTCGGGTTCGGGTTCGGGTCCGCATCGAACTGAAGATGCGTCTTCAAAATATTCTTATATGAAATTGTAATTGAATTAAACTTAATGGCATATTTCGCATGCCATCGTTCTGGCTAAGGCGTGACTGAGGCGTGTCTGAGTATGTGAGAATTTTTTAATTTGCTTTAAGTGCAAAACGACAACGATAGAGTCGTAAAGTGTGCGAAAATTCAATTTTATTTTTCCTTTAGAATGGCCTTTTGTATTTGGCTAAGTAATTGTCAGCTAATACGAGTTCAGTCGACGTGAGATGAATATAAAAAGAACTAAGCAATCAGTTTTGAAAATCTTACAAATATTTTTATCGGAAATTTGCTAATAACTTTAACGACATTTAAAATACATATTGAGTTGGAAAAAAGTTAGAGTCTTCGCACTATGGTCACTATAAATATTGAATTGATGTAAAAATACAACATTAATAAAAAATGTCTGGAAAAAATTAATAAATCTTAAAAAAAAAACATCTGTCCAAAGCCGGTCTGCTAATAAAAAACAATTTTTAAAAAAATTGCCTACGCTAGGAGTTGAGCCCGCGACTCCCGAAAATTGCAAATTTGATGGAAATTTGCCAAAATGTAGATCTGTTAAGACTACAGCGATTCTTTATTTTGCAGCTAAGATTTCTGCCAACACCCTTTTTTAAATTGAAAAGCATTAAAGAAAACCTTTGCGAATCATCTACTAACAAATAAATTAAATTTAAAATATAATATAAAAAAAAAAAAATGTTTTTTCCGTGCCGAAACTTGAACCCGGAACCCGAACTGAGAATTCATTCAAAAAACGGACACTCCACAAATTGCGAAACCGGTGGTCTAAAAGAGCGGCTGTCTTATTATAGATTTCATTGTTACTGGACTGTAATGGTGCCTTTACACTAGTTGACAAGCTTGTCAATTTCATCTCAGTGGGCTGTGCTTTTTACCAAGTCAACACACTTTTGCTTAGAGTTGACCACCGTTTACACTAGAGTTGACTAAGTTGCCATCCAAATTTTCAGCCTACTGAGATGAAATTGACCAGCTTGTCAACTAGTGTAAATGCCCCATAAGTCAAATGTAATTGTTATCTAGTTGTGATTGTTGTTGTTGTTATTGTTGCTGATAAGGTATGGCAAATAAAGGAAAATTTAGTTGTTCAATATCTTCGCTGTTTATTATCCGATCGCGATGAAATTTTAACAAATATGGAGGATAACATTATCTTTGTCTATGCATAATTAGGAAAGTCTATCTTTAAAATTGTCCTTATAATTAAGATTTTCTAATTTGTGGGCGTTTACGGGGGCGTGGCCAAAATTTAAAACAAAGTCGATCTGCGTGCAATATAGACGAAACTTCTTACCAAGTTTGAAGTCTCTAGCTCTTATAGTCTCTGAGATCTAGGCGTCAATACAGACGGACAGACGGACGGACGGACAGACGGACATGACTATATCGACTCGGCTGTTGATGCTGATCAAGAATATATATACTTTATGACAAAGTTAATAGACCCCTGTAAATTTTTTAAGTACGGGGTCTAACAAGTGTTTTGTGTGTTGTTGTTTAGTGTCATATTGACATTCTTCTTAAAATGTTAAGAAACTTAATCTTTATTTGAGAATTTTTGTCTTGAGTATTCAAAACTTTTTGGTCTATAAATAAGAACATATAATCTTAAAAAAATAATGATTTTTATTCATATACTAAGATTTGTGGTCTTGAAAATATAAGAATTTATGATCTTAAAAATAAGAACTTGGTCTTAATTGAAATGTTCTTAGAATCTTCTTGACGCATTTTTTAGACCAAAGTTCTTAGTTCTGAAACCAAAATCTTGATTTTAGATCCCTTTTTTTATCAGTGCGCTAGTGCTTTACCAATTTTTATACCCTGTGCCCATTGCAAATGGTCCAAAAAAGGGTATAATGGTTTTGTGAAGTGTAACCGGCAGAAGGAGGCGTGGCAGACCCCATAAAGTGTATATATTCTTGATCAGTATCAGCTGCCGAGTTGATTGAGCCATGTCCGTCTGTCTGTCCGTCCGTCCATCCATATTATTAGTTATCATCCTACTAAATCTCAACAAGATTGGACCAAAAGAACGGTGTAGACTGATTTAAGTTTCAAGCAATGTAAGTGCAAAAAATCATGCAATAAAAAATATTTTAAATGTATTTAAACAAGCAACGGGTACCTTTTAGTCGGGAGCTCGACTATACCCAGCAAGCCAAGTTCAGAGCACTCGAAATTATGTGTCTGAAAAGGGCCGAGATGAAGTGCGTTTTGGGAGTAAACACAGAAATTTGAGGGTTTTCGGAGCTCATCCAGTACTTTTTAAGCACGGGCTCATAAAAAGCACCAATGTCTAAGCATTTTCGGAGTTGAAGTAGGCAGGTAATCGAATAAAACGGTGCTGAAAATAACGGAATGCAGAATCATGCGATATGCAAGACGACAGACAATTCACACATTCATTCAGTTGTGGTATAAAACGTGAAAGAAAAAGACGTGTTTGCGAAATAGTATTTAAGAATGTTTATATATTTTTAAGTTTTAATTTAAAAATGTTAATTTGATATTTATGTTTAAGTTTCAACCTTCTTCTCATTTTGTTGACTTTTAAGTGAAATATAAATATATTATTAGATAGTTAAAATTTATTTCGTTTTAGTCTCATATTTAGCACACTTTTTTTCAATTAAATTCGTACCCCAATATGCATTTGAAAAGAACCTTTTAGGAGGCGATTCAAGTGCCTAGAAAATAAACTTTTATGTGTCTTTTCTGAGGTTTTTATATGCTTCATTGGGAGGGTGAAAGCACTTATATCTGTGTCAGAAAAGAGTCAGATTAGACTCAGAAATCTTCCTCATAGAAAAAAACGCTCATTTCTGACTCTTTTTTGGGTACATTATGACGGTGAATGCTCATAAAAAAGTTTCAGAAAAGTGTCAGAAAACGCACATTTTGCTTGCTGGGTAGTCTTTCCTTCATGTGTATGCAAAAAAGTATTAGGCTATCTAAGTGGCTCATACAGTCGAGTACACTTTACTGTAGTCGCCTCGAGATGCGAACAGAGGACGGAGCCCTCTTGTTTCTACTGCAAAGTTCTCTTTTATTCCATTATCTAAAATTTACATTTGTTGGTTTTTGGACAGGCTAATATTGTAAAAATCAGAGTCAGAGACCGGCCATTCAGGTTTTCAAATGAATAATCTTTCCCTCTTAAAAAACTGAGTCAGTTGGCTTAAGCTTTTGATAACAGCAAATTGAAGTCAGACACAATTAAATCAGCTGGTGAATCATTTGGAATACCCCAGTGAAGATATTATAAGCACATGCTAAGCACTTGCCATTTGTTGTGTCATACAATAGATAAAAATTTGAATTTGATAAGGCCTAATACTAATAGCCAATTCAAATGCGATCAATCAAAATGCCGCTTTGACGATCCATAGATAACGATTCTACTATAAATGACAACTCGTGCGATCAGTTCCTCACAGAGTTCTTTCTACCATTAACCAAGCAATATCAAAATGATAGCAAAGGCCTTCCTTCTAGCGCTCCTGGTCGCCGCTGCCAGTTCCTCACCCGTGACTGCCAGTGTTCCACGACTTCCTCGTCAACTTGAAACTGAGTGACTTGCGACTCGTGGGCGAGTACACCTTTGGCCAGAGCCTCAGCAATCCCAATGGACTGCGCATTAGCGACTTCCACCTGAAGTACTTCATTGGCGATGTCAAGGCCGACAACTGGGACAAGTATATGGACATTGCCGCCAACAAATACTTTAACGACTTCGTTGGATCCTTCTCTCTGCTCTTCTCCGAGGAGACTCAGTCCGCTGTTAACCCCTTGTTCGCCCAGTATGTGCTGCCCACCGTCAACGACCTGCTCTCCAACATGGACATCACCCAGCTGACCAACTATTTTGTAATGCAAGCCGAGTTGTGGAATAACGCCGGTTGCACTGTTAAGGCATAAGCCAATTTATAACACGTTTGCAAGAATACCAAATAAATATGAAGAGCAAATAACCAATTTATTATTCCCTGTGGGCGTAGCTATGCTCATTTTTTATAGAACCGATTCCAATATTTTGATATTTTGAGTCCAATGCAAAAAAATCTTGTTTCGATCTTGAGCTATTAATTTATTCCAATAAAATGGTCATCGAAACCATAGTGCACCGATTGATTAAACCAAAGAAAATATTAAATTGTATGATATGCTCAATTGGAAAATCATTTTGTAGTTTTGCTAGGTCGTTTCAATTACACAAAGAAAAATTATTGAATAAATGAAAGTTTAAATTTGTCCAGAATACCCGATTTTTTTTTCTTTGTAGAAACTATGAGAATTTTTGTATGCAGATACTTTTAAAAGATATACCTTTATATGTAGAATTTGTCACAATTTAACCACAATTTCCTGGCCAATAGCTCAACCGCAAAATATGCCACATCATATAGAATTCTTAGAGCAAAAATCCACATGACGTGCAATATGAAACTATACAAAACGATGCGCACCTGGCTCGTGGCAGTCTCGGTCCTGGTCCTGGTCTCGTTTTCGTTCTTGTTCTTGGTTGCCTGACATGCTAGAATGGGGCCACAAAAGTTTTCGCCATTATTTTCTTTGTGGATAATTAGAATAATATTTGATTTGAAACATTTTATTTCAATTACAGCTGCGTTGAAAGCGTCGCCCCAGGCGGATTGTCCAAAAGGAACAGCAGCTGCTCAAGTTTGTTGAAGCTGAAGGAGCAACTGTTACGCTATGCTGCTAAAAAATGTTGAAACAATAAGAGTGAAATGACAATTAGAAGCGCAAAGTGAAATTAAGCATTTGATGAAGTGCAGAGAAGCGGAAAATGATGAAATAA
The DNA here is from genome assembly GCA_037043435.1 of Drosophila suboccidentalis. Lineage (NCBI taxonomy): Eukaryota > Metazoa > Arthropoda > Insecta > Diptera > Drosophilidae > Drosophila > Drosophila suboccidentalis. Next base: position 9,727 of record JBAMBK010001771.1, on the reverse strand, counting down.
TAAGAAGCATTGCGTATTCGACGGGTTGGCTCGGACAGCACAAGTCGAAGTCGAAGGCAAACTCGAAGTCAAAGTCAAAGCAAGGGCAAAAGCAGAGATACTAATTTTGTATGTTAAGTGTATTGCAATAACTAAATTAAATGCAAAGCTCATCAGGTGTAGCGTTTGTTGTTGCATAACTTAACAATTAAATAGCCTTAATTGTACTCCATAGACAAAACAAGATTTTCTCACAGAGAAGCAGATTGAAAAGACAAAGCGAGTTTAGAGATAAAGAGAGTGATAAAGGAACATATAAAAGTTTCAAGTGCATTACTGCCTTATAATTGTCAGAACTAATTGAAAAAGTTGTTTTTGTTGCAGATGCTGCCGCAAGATACGAAGATATTGATAAGCCCATACAAAGATATTTAGATACACGCATACTTATGCACGTAATTGGACAAGCTTTTGAATTCAGTCTGGCATTGAGTTATCAATGCACACTGGTTCCTGCTGTATGGGTTCTAGTTGAGGTAGAGCCTTGAAACTTAACACAAAATTCTTATGAATTTATAGTAAGATGTATAAAAATCAGCTAGATCGGACGATCATATCATATAGCTGTCATACTTATGAACGATCGGTCTGAAATCAAGTGTTTGTATGAAAAACTTTTTTGTTGTTTGAGACATCTAAGCCAAACTGAAGGAATATGCATATGGGATGGTCCCATACATCCTGACTAAATATGGTAAAATTCGGACAACTATATCTTATAGCTGGCATAGGAACGATAAGTCGAAAATCAAGTCTTAGTATGAAAAACTTTTTTGTTGTTTGAGACATCTAAACCAAACTGACAGAATATGCATATGGGGTGGTCCCATACATTCTGATCAAGTTTGGTTGACATCGGATCGAAAATATAGATTTACCTTTTTGTATATAGCAAGAGCCTGGGCACCTATCGGCACTTGAATTTAACCTCTCATAATCTTCAAATTCTAATTAATAATATACAAAAAGATTTATTGATTGCTGAGTTTTGCTTCATAACGAAAACTGTAGCGAAACACAGCAAAGACAAACACAGAACGTCCAAAATAATGTACTTAACACAATACCGATTTACACAAAACACAGCAGGAATTAAATTTACTTTTTGTTGCACAAATATAGTTAATACCTTTATTTATAATATTAATCCCTTCTATCGCACAATGACTTTGTTTTAAATGCATTTTTAATTCAATACAAAAATAATACCATGCTGTCTCTTTCGATGCTATTCTTGAAGAGGACAGTTAACACAAAACAAATACAAGAATACAGTTTAATAGCTAGACCAATTATAAAAAAGTGTTAATACATTTAAAATGAAAATTTTAGCTTTGACTATCTTATTTTTGGCCTATGGGAGGAACCACTGTGCAATGCCATGAAATACATTTTACAAACTCACACATACACACAAGCATCGCATTTGAAGTGCAACTAATCCTTCTATTGCCCTTCAGATCGTGAGCTGCGCTTTGAATTTGCTTGTTGTTCTCTTGATTATCGGTTTTGCCGTCTTAGCAATTGTATATATGTATGTATGAGGGCGAGTATGTGTTTGTGCATAGAACGCAATTAATTATCATTCAATTGAAACTACAATTTGTATAGAGGCAAATTTATGAAAGCAAACCCAAAGTAAGTACTATATACACAACCTCAAAACAGTCCACAATCGAACTTCATAATGAGATTCTCGTGTTAAGACAACATACACTTTACATAATATTACATATATATATAGCATTTCGAAGCCAGCTATCTTAAGAGCTTCCAATCCTACTACTGCAAATTATGCATACATTTTATTAGTTTTAATCGAGTTTTCGAGCTTGGCACTTGCACAGTGAACTAAAGATGCTCAAATTGAATTAGCAATCGAATCAATTCTAGAGAATTATGCATTATTATTAACTAATATTTCCAATTTTACTAACCCTGACCAGCACTCAATTAAAACATGGCATGCACAATTTGAATAAGTAAGGCGAATATAATTCCTTGTACCCAAACAGTGTTCAAAATAGGTATCATGAAATTGTACAATGCAGCAATAGGTTATCTTTTCAAGTAGTTAAAGTTCTTCTTGGTTCCTATATTTAAATGAAAATGTTTCGAGGGCTGTGCTTTTCAAGGAGATGAAATGAAGATTTGCAAGAATAAATAAAATTTTGATTTTTTTTGACAAACAATTTGAAATTCAAGTTTAAAATTGTTGATTTTAGCATATATTTTTTAATTTTGTGCTAGAATATTTTTGTTAAATTTACACAATATGCGAATAAAATGGAAACCCTTCAAAATGAAAGTAGTTAAAAAGCATCAAGCATTTGATTTCATTGTAAAACTTCCCCGCGATAGTTAAAACTTTGGGATTTCCAGCATTTTTTTAACTTATAACAAAATTAAACCTATTTATTTTTTCAACTCCTGGTGCCGTCTTAAGTCCGCAGAGCGGCAAACATTAATGTAAGTGATGAATTAGCAGTTAAAAGTAATTTGGCAGAATAAGTGCATTCAAATATTAATTGTATCACTTAAAACTTTCTGAAGCATTTTCCCATTAAAGTTAACCGAAACAAAAATAAAGTTGCAATCATAATGCTGTCATACCAGGCTTCGAAAAAGTGCAAAAGGTAAAATTGAAATCAAAATAGAAAATATCTGATTATAAACTTCTTAGTGAAGTGAATTACCAGAGCTGTCGTAGCAAAGAATAAGCACAACAACAATAAATGCAGCCAGTCAGTCAACTATTTTAGCAAAAGTTGGTTAAGTGCCCAAGTTTTTGTTAATTTAAATGCAGGCAGCAAGATTCTGGTAGGGGAACTTCACGAAAACTTTAATTCCGAAAAAACTATATTATGAAATTATTCAGACAAGTTTGGGGCTCTTGAAACAATAAGTAAGTACCACATATAATACGGGTATGAAGCATGCCAGTTGCAACAACGCATCGTTGTATAAAAAAATAAAAAAAAAATGGCTTGGAGCAAACATGAGCAACATGTGAGTTGGCAGAGGCAACAACAACGACAACGACAACAACAACAACGATAACAGCAATGTGCAACAAGCGCTCTCAGAAGACACAGCAAACAGCAAGGTGCATTCGTTTGTGTGATGTGCTTTTCTTTTGGGGTAGCTTAAGAATGGGAAGACGCGTGTTCTGGGCGAGATATGCAAGATGAAGGACCAAGAGGAGCAGGGTATGCCATTATTATTAAGTATGCTCTAGTTAATTTAGCTGGAATTTGGCAGCGCTGAAACATGGTGAAAAAACGCGCGACGCACGTCAGACATGTGCAACTTTTGGCAAGGACGCGACTTCCTTGCTCGCCTATCGCCAACAAGCTTGTTTTAAGTTTCTTGTACAACTTTTTTGCCTACCGAAAACTGAAAACTACATAACTGAAACACAATCCACATCGCTGAATGGGGTTTCCCATGCAATTGTTTTTGTTATTGTTATTGTTGTTGTTTCTGTTATGGCAAACAACAAAATTATATAAACGACGTCGACTAGAATTGAACGCCTTCGGTTATTTGCGCGAAGTTTAATGGAATTTTCAACAATTTTTGCAACTGTGATTCGCCAACCGCAGAGCGAGGAACAACAACCACTCGCCCCCACACTGACCTCTCTTTCGCTCTCTCCCCATCTCTCTCTCTCGTTCTTCCTTGTTTTTAAGTATTCACAGCACACAAACATTCAGTTTATTTGCTTGCGTTTTGGATTTTCTTTTTCGCATATCCAGAAATGAATTTCGCAACTTTTGTAACTGACATATGCAATTTGTGCTGATGAGACAAGGTGGGCGTGGCATCAGCATCATAATCATACCCACTTAAAGTTTCATGGAAGACCCTTCGTCTGTCAAAGCTATTAAAAAGCTTGCTGCTAATTCGCAGCCCATTAAAATTTCACTTTAAAATGCAAAATATGTTTCAGCTAAAATGGAAGACAGTGCCCAAAAAGTATGTCATATTTTGTTCCATTTGTTTTGTATTTTAATGAAGTGAATTAGCATAAAAGTGCGACTGACAGGTACCTCGTACTTGTCTCGACTTTATTTCCCCATTTCCTAGCCATTCAATTTGTCAACAGAAAAAAATATATGACAACATTTTTGGCAAGCACTTTAGGGATTTTCCAAAAGGTCAGAACTATATGCAGACAATATACATACATATTTAGTATACTCATAAGTGGGGAGTACACTTTGAAGTTCTGCAGCGTTGTTGTTGCTGCTACTGAGAGTCATATTATCTTTTGGAATAATTTTTTTTTTTTAATTTTAAAAGAGATAACTTAAAAGTCATGATGTGTATTAAACAGCCAACCCTTTGCTCGCACACACACTCACACAATCATATGGCCTTCAGCCAAATATGTTCACAGTCCTTTGACCAGGGCAACCCTTATCAAAATATTTATATGACTTCGCATATGTTAAACGCAGAAATTGTTCACCCCTCGCACAGGGCACATTATATGAAAAAATGCTTAATGGTCTGTAATCTGCTTAAAACTTGGACACGAGTTCAATTTGCCAAATGGGCAGCAGTTCAGGGATGGGCTTTGGGTTGTAAGCTGCCCCCTGTCCACCCTTTTCCCACGCCTTCTTCTCAAACCTGATCTCCTTGTGCTCCTGTGAAATTCTCCAAATGTGTTTTTATTTATAAGCTTTCATTTAAACATATGCACACAATTGTGTGTGTGTGTTTGTGTGTGTGTGCCTTATAATTTTACATTTAATTAATACTTTTTTTTATAAGTTTGGGTGCTTCCAACAGAAGGAAATAAAACCAAGCCAAAACCGACCCAATATTCAATTTACATTGTTTCTTTTTCTGCACCAACATTTTTTTTCTTTTTCCCATGTGAGTGTGTGCTTGTGTGAATTTATTTTCTTTTAAAATTGAAAATTACACACACAAATTATAAACCTTTTTTCCATGAGCTTTTAGCCGAGGGTCTGAAAAGTGTTTTAAGACTTTTTTTTTTTAAATTGATTACGGCTATTTCTATGATGAGAATTAATTGAGGCATACAGTTCTTTTACAGTTGACGGATTACATTAGAATTCTTAATTAATTTAAATAAATGCGAGCATTTTAAATGAAGTTTAATGAATCTGGCAAGCAATACTGATGAAAAGGGTATAGAGGGCAGAGAATTTAAATAGGGGCAGGTAAGATTTTTTCAATCGCATAAAGTATTAATAGTCTCCAGTCGATATGTCTGTTATATAGTGCAATCTATTTTGCCCTTTCCTGTTTCATATGATGACCTTTCCGTTCTCTATTATCTCAGAATAATTATACGTTATCACACAATACGCCTGCCATAGCAATAATTCAAGGCATGAGTATTGCCCATAGCGTGACTAATTCGCAAATGCAAATGCCTCATAGCAATTAACCCATACATTCGTACAAATGACTATGTAATTTGCATGTTGCTGAAAAATGATACACATTAATCAGTTGAAGGTTTAAATGTAATCAAAACCAAAACAAGAGCATCAGGCATCTGGATTAATTAGAATATAACAAACATAGCTGCAGGCTACATACATAAGAATATACATGAGAAACAGAGCAGGTTTAATACTGACTTCGGATGACCACAAGGAGGACCACAGGAGGCGCATAATGGCATCAATATGAGCTGTTAAACTGCCTACAAATGTAAAGCTCCACAAAACACATTCATTACGCAGCCACAGTCGCTGCCACAGCCACTGACATAAGCCTCGAAGACATCGGAGCCATCGACGTTGATGAAGCACTAACAGAATGCACACAGTACTCGAACTCGCAGTTGTACTGTACTCGGGAACATATTAGTCATGACGGTAACCAAATACATACAGCCACATGCATTCGTTGTTGTTGTTGTTATTGCCGTGTTTGTGTATCCAAGAAGTTGGTCGAAATTAACCATTATATACCTGGCAAAATTGCATAATGAACTGAACATCTCACATTAGCAATATGTTGCTGCATGTTAGTGCAATCGATACTTGGATGTCGAATCATAATGAATATCGAGCATACTCGTACCATATTGATGACTTCGAATTTCCATGCATGTCATTCATATCGTCAAAAGATAATTAGTTTGAGTACTCGTTTGATCCTTACATACTATAATGAAGATTTAATGGATACATCATTTACTTATCATTTACATCGATGGATTTGTAAAATGTTCGCCAAAGAACTCTTCGCTTAATTTGGGATCCAAGTTAAATGACAATTATATTCTGTGATTATTATAGCTCAAAACTTTTACGCTCCTGAAATATGCCAAAAGCTGTAATTAGAGCACATCAAGTAACAAAAGAAAGTCTCGATGATATTAAAGAAAGTATAAGCGAACTTACATTTAATTGCTTGAAAAAAATTAAATGAAATAATACTTACTTGCATTGTCAACTACAACGGCCGCAGAGAAATAGCTAAATCTGATTTAAATGACAAATAAATTCAATTTTAAACAATAAGGACCGATATTGCCTTTATTTGAAAAATTGCCTAAAAAATAGGGTTTATTGATAGTGTATGAATATATCCAAAAAATAATTACTTTTAAGATCTCATCATTGTCAATCAGATTTAAAACGCAAGTATAAAATAAGTAAAGATCATTGTGCGAACTCACTGATCATTATGGTCTGAAAACGGTAAGACATAGAAGGCTGAAATTTTTGCACAACGTATAAGATACAATTATAAAAATTAACATAAAATGAGGTGAAAATATTGTATTGTGGCAGCTGCAGTGATCAAACCAAGTTGTAGAAGTGCCGCCAAGCGTTTGGCCTGCAGGAAATAAAACGTTAAGAAGGCCAACTAAATTAAAATATGATTTGAGACCCGCAGCAGGCCATGGCCATTTGCCACCCCAAATGTGCCAGGAGAAATCTCAATTATTTAAGAAACATAAAAACAATTTTTTTCTTTGCTGCTGTCGTTGTTGTTGTTGTTGTTATTGTAGTTGTTGTGTTTGACGGTGGCACATGCAAAACAGCAAAAAGTATAACATGCGTATTAATAAAGCATACAAAACGGCAGCCAAATAAAAAGAAAACGAACATAAATGGGAAGAGAGAGCAAAGCAAAATGCTGGTAGCAATATTTCTAATCTAATTTTGCCAAAGTCCTGGTCGGTAATGGGGGGAAAAAAATTAAAAGAAAATACTCTGAATGAAAAAAAAATAAAATACGGAAAAACAACAATGCAGGCCAAGCAAAGACGAGGCAAAGAAATGTTTATCAAAGTTCGAGCTACCTGCATGAGACGGAAGGGAATGGAATGTCGAATGTCGCTAAATGAAATTAGAAACGCATAAAAGAATAATACAATGCGCCGAGGGGGTTGATCCAACTTTTTACTGAAAGCCTGCCTGAGAATTGCTTAACCTTAAGGGTGGTGCACGGGCCAGAGCAATGTTGACAAGCATTTGGCATTCGCTTGCCCGCCGGGCTTTGATTTGCTTGGCTGGCAAAGGTGCGACTCCTTGCAGTAATAAGAAAAATTCCAGGCCGAGTTATATAAAATAATAAACATAATTTTGTTGCCTTTGCATGTCGCATTTTATTATTAAGAAGCAAATGCGTTCGTTGTATTTCATTAAAAGTTATGTTGCTTGTCGCTCTGCTGCTCTGTTTGCTCTGTTTTTCAGCACATGCAAAGTTTGTAGCATGCTTTTAGGCGACGGAAGTTCTGATTAACAGAGCACAGGAGTTGCACGAGCAATTCATTTGCTTAAACATCCCAATTGTGAATCCAACTAAAGTAAATGATAATCCAGGCAACGAAGTCACCTTTATGCTGTCATTGCCACTAAATGCCTCTAACGCCCAGTTGAACCACAAAGCAGTGCAACATCTTTGACAACTGACAGTGCTCTGTTTGCTGTCTTCTTGTCTAGATACTTTCTGTAATTAGTTGAGGATTGCAGTTAAACTACTTCATTTGTATCTTAAATGCATATATGTACATATTTAAACATTACTTGTCTGTGTATATAGTAAAACAATATAATTGAAAGTCTCACAAAGTTGAACTTTCCCAATGAAATTGAAGTGAATTCATTACTGTTGCGCAATTGTTTCTCTTAACAACTCAACGCTCCATCTCTCTCACACTCTGTGAATTGCAAATTAAAATTAAAAATTCAATAAATCCAACAACAGCACACAATCACGCACCTGGAATATGCAAGGGGGCCAACACATTAAAATGCAACAATTTATTTTACTTGTTGGCAATCGAAATGGCTCCACACCCCGTTGCCGTGCTCGTTCTGGAGTCACCTTGCATTTAACCTCGCCATGAGAGAGGTCCAAAAACATTTTACGAGAGCATTTCAACTGTAACAAATGTCCCGGGGCTATATTGGGAGCACACACGGCAACTGTAGACTGTTGAGCGCACAGTGAATCGAGGTACTGGCGCTCAATTGCCTCGACTCTGGACAAACGTATCAGCAGCCGCATTCCATTCCCATATGCCAGCATCCCGCCAGCATCCCGCCTGTCAATCCCCCTAGCCGAACAGGTAGGCAACACACAAAAGCTGACCTCATGCACAAAATCCAAAGCCAACAGAGTTGCGGAGACTGCATTGGCTATGGGGCTAGAAAATGTGGATTGGTTTGGGTGCAGCGCATCATTCGCATGGTTGGTTCACTCACTCAGATCGGACAACCGCCGCGTCATGGCATGTGTGTGTGTGTGTGTGTGAGTGTAAGTGTGCTGTGCATGTATGTATATTTAGTATGGCTCTGGGTGCAATTACCAATGAACGTAACAGGTGATCAATTGTAATAAAACTCCCAGGGTGATTTTGCTTTTCATTATTTTCATTGAACTGTCGCACAGACGTAAATGTTCTCTGAATGTGTGTGTGTGTGAGTGGGTGTGTATCTGTGTCCAAGTTTGTTTGGTTGCCTTCACGCTTTTCAATCCCTGGTCACTGCAATTTTAGTGTCGTTGCCACTGCGTAGAATTATGTACACGACGCGTATACTTGATTTTGTTGCTGTAGCTGTAGCTGTAGCTGTTGCTCTGGCAATTGCAGCTCCTGCTACTGAAGCTATCCATCGACCAGGTGATTAAGCGTGACCAATTGCTCTAGCACTTTTCACTTGCCATATTTATAGCATAGAGGCAGCTCGCAGCAAACATAAAACGAAAGCGCTGACATTTTATCACGCCCCAGTTTAAATACACACAATTCCCAGTTGGTTTTGTAGAACTTTGTTTTCTACTTTACTAGTATAGTCTGCTTCATAAATTACAAGCTATTGTTGCCAAAGCCGAGATTATACTCATCTATACATTAGAAGCGGAATTTACTATCGCAGTGAAAAATGCAGATACAGATACATTTGCGCCAATAAGATACACAATGACATCTACTTACTATTTTACCATTTATACTTAGTTTGCAGCAGCATACAGCTAACAACTCTTATTTGAAATAATATTTACTATTATTTCAGGGCAGATAAACCCTTGGAGTTGTATATTAAATAAACTCACAGAAATCAAAGAAAAACAGATCTACTAATTGCTTGTATTACATACTAGCTTGGATACAACCATTTATAATACCGGAATGGTACACAGATAAAAAAAATCCGGGATATTTAGCCCGAATTCAATCTGAAAC
>JBAMBK010001766.1:0-22320 GCA_037043435.1 Drosophila suboccidentalis | reverse complement strand
CCACTGTATGTATATGCAGACGGTAATTGCAAACAAGTGCAATTAATTAATTAAGTTTTAATCAGAAAAGCTCAGCGCAACTTTTGTTTTGCGTTCGTTTGTTTGCTTTTGTTTAAATGACCGAGTGACCAAGCCAATTACCTATATTATTAATGCACGAGTATTCAGCACAGCGTGTGTGTGTGTGTTATGTATGAGTGTGTGTGGGTGTGAGTGTGTTATGTGTGGGTAACATGAACTTAAGCATTGCAAGATTAGAGATGGAATCGAACCCAGCTAAGCAAGGCATTCATTCAACCCGCAACCTAATTGTCAATAGCATTTTATGTTTATAGAGATGCAGTGCATCCGCTCCTCTTCCAACCACTCCCAACCCACATGCCTTTTAATTAAGCGAGACAATTTGAAGGCCTGGCTTCAATTGACCCAAAATGTGGGTGGCCGAGTTAGTTGCACGCTTACCATCGATGCTGGCATAGTGAGACTGTTGACGCTGACTGCGAACTGATGGTGACAGGGCTGCCATCGCCGGCACAGCAGCGGCAACAGCTGAAGCAGAAGCTGGCGATGGCGATGGCGACTTCAGCTGACAGAACTTGGTGAGCTCGTTGAGCGTGTGAAACGATTTCTGTCGGATGAAAACCGCCGGCGAGCGGAGGCAGCTGCTCATCTGCAGCTTTTGCGGCGTTGCCACATTGTTGCCCTTGTTGTTGCTATCGATCTGGTAGCATCTGCAACATTACATTATAACAGCATTAGTGTCCGTCCTATCCTGTCCGATTTATGTTTATATCATTTCATGTGGTATGCCATTCAAATTGAATATTTAATTATGCGGATTGTTATGGGATTTTGGCATTTAAGCATTGTATCTGTTTGGTCGTGTATCCATTTGACCGACGACCTTGTACGGCGGTTAATAACAATGCAATTGTTGGCATTCGCTAACCTATTTAAATTGCCAAAGGGTATTGGCCTTGTTCGCCCCCATCAATATTTATTTCAATGAGCTTACAGAGTCTGGATAGAGTTTAACTCTGAAATTGTAATAAATTGAAGAATGTGATGGATACTGGATATATTACCACTTTAAAAGTGCAACTCTGGTCAGCTAAGCAAGTTCTTAACTGAATTCTATATGACTGCAGGATTGTAAATATATGTTTAAGTTTCAAGAGCATTGAAAACGATTTGGATATTCTTGTGTCATAGAATATGTCATACAATTTTACGAATGATGATATACATAACTCCACAAAATCTTGTAGAACTAGAAATTTGGTAATTTAACGCTAAGGAATGCAATAAGCAAACAAATAGACCTACAGTAGCGGACTAAAAAACCGGACACCTTAAAGGAGCGGTTTTTCAAGAATTAAAAAAAAAAAACAATATTTCTTGATATTCATAAAAAAAATGGCTTTTTTGGCAGTTTACAAAAAATTAGCGAATAGATTTTTGAAAATTTTTTGTTCAGTCAGTATTAGAATTGTTTGAAGAATTTTTTTGCATCCAAACATTAATTTTTTGAGCCCGAGGAAATGAGTTTAAAAGGTAGACTTGTACAAAAATTCCATATTTTTAATGGGTACTTAATGGGTTAAGGAAAGTTTTGTATCATTCATACGGTTCCTAGGCCTCATACGTTTTTCCTATGGTTTAATAAATAAACACTTTAAAAAATCTCCAAAAATCGCTCTTTTATGGTGTCCGGTTTTCTTTGTCCGCTACTGTATGTATATGACATTTTATATACAAAATTATTGATTATATACGCACTAACGTTGTAAAATTGTTTTGAGAAGCATGCTCTTAATGAAAATTCTTTTGCTTGTAAACACAATATTAATCTTCATTAAAAAGCAAGTCTTTTTATGTTTTACTGTGTAAGTCATTCTGTCTCAGCATAAGTACGATAGCTCCAAAGAAAAAACTATTATTAAATCTTACAGAGATGCAGATTTCTGTACACCAAAACTCGATTTATGATACCGTCAAACGGACTTTAAAATAAAACACACAAAAGTGAAGGTCAGACAAGCATGAAAACTGAACTGCTTGCAAGCAGTGCATAAATAAATGCATCCAAATGTGCGTCTGCTATCATTTCATCATTAAAAGATACAACTTGATAGTCTGACAACGACTTGACTGACACAGCGGAGTGACCCAAATCTCACTGTTTAAATCACAAGCACAACAAAAATCTCACAAAAATGTCGTTAAAATGCTTTTAACCGAGAGATTTACAGCACACACAAAAACTTAAACACTTCCACTCGAAGAGAAATATGCGATACTATTTATAAACTTAATCGAATGCGTAGATTAACGATTCATATCGCAAGATGGGAACACCTACGACTATTTAGATAGGGCATTGGCTTCCTGATGGTGGCCGTGCGCATGCGCGTCGTTCCATAGATACCATGGTGGGCGTGGCGTGTGATATCGGCCAGGACGGGATCACTGGCATTGGGCGACTCATTGCCCAGAGTTCGCTCCAGATCTGAGTCCAGGGTGGCCTTTGGTGCCGTCTTGCCGTCACAGTAGCTCTCGGGTATTTGTAGCAACTTACAGGCCTTGCGTGGCAGGGTCACGCCCACGGGCAGTGAGGACATCAACTGCTCAATGCCCAGTTCCTGGTCTGCAGGCTGCTGCATGGTCTGTTTCTTGAGCGGCACAAACTCGCCTTTCACTTTGGTTGTTACCACGGCAACAGCATCGATGTCATGCCACAAACGCAACGCTTTCACGACCTTCGACTTTTTTAGCGTCCTGCTGCTGCTGCTGCCACTGCGACTGCGCGAATGCAAATGGGCGCGCAGCTTAAACGGCGACTGCAACGCCAGCGCAGGGCTGTGAAGCTTGCTCTTGAGACGCCGCAGGGAGGCACGAACTGAATGTGAGCGACGGAGAGCTGGCAACTCATCCTCATCCTCGCTATTGTTGTTATCCAGCTGTTGTTGTTGCTGTTGCTCCTGTGCTTGCTCCCTTAGCTTGGCATAGGAGCTCATTGCTCTGCGACGTTCCATCGTTGAAATATTTATCCCTCGCTTCAGTTTATTGATAGATTTTCATAAAAATCTGAATTAATTAACTGAACTGCATTTCTCGAATATTTTCCGTGCTTTGTTTTCTTTTTTATTACAGGATTTTCCGTAGTGCGCGTCGCCCTTACAAAATGTGAACTGAGACAAGAGTGCAAACTGATTCCATTGCCAACCACCCGTAGGACCCTGAACCCTCTCTCTCTCTCTCGCTCTCTCTACCACTCCTACTCTCTCTCTTTATACTGCTTTTATGTACATTTATGTACTGTGCTGTACATAAATTTCCGACTGAATCTGGAGGGTTACATGTAGAATTTATCTCTCTCTCGACTCTCAACTCTCAGCTCCCTACCTAACCCCTAAGTAATTTCAGCTGAGTTGCAGAGGAAATATCATTCGCTGCGCTCTCTTGAAGTGGACTTGATCCCAGATTTGTATAGTCATGTCTTGGTTTTAAAATTTAAATTTAGACGGCAAGTACTTGCTACCTGCGCCGTCCTTTTCACAGGAATCCTGTTTAGTCCTCCCATGCTCAACGTTCAACAATTAAGGCGGCATTTCCGAAATCGTAAACCAAACAAATAAGTTGCCTGTCCGACTGTCAGCCTTGTGTCATGTGTTGTTGTTGTTGCTGCTATTTTTGTTACTGTTTTTGTAGGTGTTTGACGCTGTCTTCGAGTTCTGTGCTGATTTATCGAGCGTGCCGAGCTGTCAGCAGCTGTGGAACTGGATTGAAAAACAACTGGCAATGAGCATTTGGAATTTTCAAGTGAGTTCGCCGACGTCGCCGATTAGCCCAATGCGGAAAAGTAAAAACTAATTGGAAAAAGTCTACCCTACTTGAGAAAATAAAAACAGTATCGTGATAAATTGGGAAACACATTGATGTAGACATTAACAGTTCGGAAAGGAAGTCGATAGAATCCATCTACCTTTTCATATTGATTCAACCACAATGTTAAACCTAATTTTTGGTCTTTAATGCTTGCACTATTTAACCTGATTTTATTTATGATTAGACTACCAAATAGGGCGGCTGTAACAAGTTTATGAATGAATCTACAAGTTTGTCACCCCATTAAAATTGTTGCAGTTTCGGGACCCTCCCAAACCGGTCGATGGTTTGCGGTCTGGTGGAGTCTATTCTCTTGCTAATTTTAGATATTGTCTCATCGTTCACATGAATAAGTTAACAAACTAACTAATAAGCAAATGTTTAGGCAATATTATAAGTTTACATTTGTATAGATCTGTTTACCCCAAAATCATTTTTTCATTGTTTTCTCAGAAAAAATCTATACGCTTTTGTGCGAGGTCAGTGCCGGGGGCTATGAGATGGAATTGAATTCAAATACGAATTCGAGTTCGAATTCAAACTGGAAATAAAGTTCGAGCTATGTGACGCATACGTCGCATGATATTGGGTCTAATAAGAGGGTAGATCCAATTGCTGAATCACGAGTTTCACACACTATAAACGTAGAAAACACGAAAATTTTAAACACAGATTATACTTAAGAATAACGCCGTAATTAGGGTCTAACAAATGACCTTGAAACTGAGTTGACAGAAAGATTCGAGTGTAAATTGTGTTCACTTAGAGATAACTTTGTGGGAACTTAACAGATTGTTTCTAAGAAAACAATATGAGAAAGAGAGAATAGGAATTATTACAACAGAGTTCGTTTGCGATGACAAAGAAATGTTTGTTTTATGTGATTTTTGGACTTTAATTTGACTTATAAATCTTAGTGGACGGCAGTCCACGCTAGTGATGAAAGCAGTATATAATCCAGTACCAAGTCAATTAATTAGTTAAGCTTGTTTACAGCTAAACTGCTACATAAGGCCATATTTCTCAAAGCGGCCTGTCGCCACCCAGGCACGTTCCTAATAAACTCTAAGCTTTTCACAGATATTATCTCGGCAACTTGACCCAGGCACGAAAGTGAACCCAGTGACCTAATAAACTGTCAATTGCGAGGGTGCAATAAATAAAAATTACTGGCCCATAACGTTGAAAAAATACAAGTAAGATTGCTAGACTGAAAGATATTCTGCATCTATTTTTAATTTAAATAATTATATTGCTAAGAATGTTTGGTATACAAGTTAAATAATATAATTAATAGCTGAATGTACATACATCTATTACATTGTAAATAGAAATCAGATTAGAACAGTTGATACTCGTATCAAGTATTAGAGATACAGGGTATAAGATTGCTAGACTGAAAGATATTCTGCATCTATTTTTAATTTAAATAATTATATTGCTAAGAATGTTTGGTATACAAGTTAAATAATATAATTAATAACTGAATGTACATATTTTACATTGTAAATATAAATCAGATTAGAACAGTTGATACTCGTATCAGTTATTAGAGATACAGGTTATAAGATTGCTAGACTGAAAGATATTCTGCATCTATTTTTAATTTAAATAATTATATTGCTAAGAATGTTTGGTATACAAGTTAAATAATATAATTAATAACTGAATGTACATATTTTACATTGTAAATATAAATCCGATTAGAACAGTTGATACTCGTATCAAGTATTAGAGATACAGGGTATAAGTACAAGAGAGCTGTAAGAACATTTAGCTTGCAATTGCATGATAATAAAATTTATGAAGCTACACAGCGCTAAATTGCCATTGCCCAACATAAATCACAGCACACAGGCTCTAGCCGAGTCAAAGGTCAACTCTGGCATGAGTGGGGAGTGCGAAGGGCGGAGTGCGCCTTCTTCAAGCTGAAGCTGGAGCTGAAGCGCCAAAACAACTTAATCCACTTAATAGAGGCGACAGCAGACACCGGGCGGTGAGTGCAGGTCCTGGCTGGCCAGTCAGGCGTGAATACACAGGACAACGAGACAACGAGTGACTGTCGCCTTGCTTAGCTTTGCAGGCAGAATGAAGGCAGCCACTGGTGAGGAGAAGGGAAGAGTTCGTGCTGTCAGATCGCATTAAATTATGCCGATTTTATCTTGCATTTCGTGCTGTCATAATTGTCAAATCTACCACACATTAAACCCACGACAAGCGACGACCACTGAAAAAGCATTTTGACTTCATTTAAATAAATTTGTCGCTTCCTCAATAAAAGCACCGAAAAGGCAAGAACTCTAAAGCACTCGGTTCACTGGCTCTGGCAGAGGGGGGGCCATTGCGAGCACTGGGGATTCTCTGAGACTGTGGGGAGCTGAGTTTAAAGCAAGTAAAAAGCATATTTTATGTCTTTGTAAAATATGAAATCGCATTATGAATGAGACAAGTAAAGCAGCTCTCAGTGCGCAGTTCTCGACTCCTCCTCTCTCAATGCGAACTTCAGCGGAAACGCCAATTGAATTTAAGTAACCAGACATTATGGCTAGATAAACAGAAGAGATTGCGGGTAGATTGTGCAAGACGCATCTGATAAATCCTTCTTTAGCTTGACCTTTGTCTCACAATCAGTCGGAGCATTTAATTCTTAGTTCTGTTGGTTTATGCTCTTCCATTCCATTCTATTGGTTTATTGTGCCAAATCAGAAAACAGAAAACTAATGTATTCATATTAATCAGATATGCAAATCGCCGCTCGTCGCCCAAATGAAAATGTGCCATCACCAATAAGGTCAATGTTGGCAAGAGAAATAAATATGAGACAAACTGCTGAAGATCTAATGCCCTTACTATTTTTTTTATCATTAAGTTTGACAACCGGTCCTGGGAAGTACGAAATTTTCTCTGACTTTCATATACTTTATCTATGTGAGATAGTTAAGTTAAGTATAAAAATAAATTTGAATTTATGATTTGCTTTTATCATGCACAGCAAGTAAATCGGATCCAGAATCTATATCAACAGTTTTATTGGAATATCTTCTTCAAAGCGTTAAAAAGCTCATGCTCAAAACAGCAATGCTCTCTCTCTCTCTTAATCTCTGGCGAAATGGTGACAAACGTTTTGACCCGGTCACTTGTCAGCATTTGCTTCCTGGCTCCGCCCCTAGAGTTTTCTGTGCCATTTTTTGCCCACAATTTTTTCTGTGCTTCTGTGGAAAAACAAACACAAAACCAATAAGCCAACGTTTAAAATTATGCAAATCGCGCCCGATTTGCACAAAGTTTCCTTTTTTATTTCTGTGAGTGTGACGGGTCAAGGCGCAAATCTGAGTGGCATAAAAAAAAGGATTTCAGTTTGATGTGGACTCTAATTGAAAAGTTTATGGGTGTGTGCAGGGAAGTGAGTGCGGGCAAGCTATTAAAGTGGCTATTACAAGTGCGAAATCTGTAGTTAAGACTTTCAATTACCCTGACATCGATTTAAGCACTAGGATAGTAGATAGATGCAGATAGATAGATAAATAGACACAAATATCTGAGATAAATGAACAACATAAGCTTTATAAAATTAATCATTTAAGTTAAATATCTAATAGACATACCGATATAATATAACATTTTGGAATTTAGAACATGAATGAGAAATAATTTAATGTAAAATTGGGTCTTGGTCTCTTTTTTATGTTTTTCACAAATCATATACAGGGGTGCTACAGAAATCGCAAGCGAAATAGAATTCCGCACGGAAATTTCCGAGGTGCCACAGAACTTCGAGAGTTTTTATTTTTTTTAGCATTTTCACCAACCTTTTCGAGCTAGGCTGCTAAGGGTTGACACCTCTTCAGATTAAATTACCCAAGGGTTTGATTAGCAACTTTTTTAAGTTTATCATTGCAGAGCAATAAGCTTTTAATTTTTTTTCTTATTTAAATAATATAATTAAATTTATTTATGTAATAATTGATTTTAGCTAAAATAAATTTAAAAGTAACTGACGCGAGAAAATAAAAGTTACTCGACAACTCTAGCAATTGTATGCCATTAGTCTAGCAATTCTTCGTGAAAAATGTTTTCACAAACTGCACAATAAGTTAAAGGTTTTTTCAGTAAAACTTGATTTACCTCAAAAGAACTATTTTTTTAATGCTCAATTTAAAAAAAACTAAAGTAGTTCCATATGTTGTTTTAAAATACCTTACTTCGAATTCTGACTAAAATGTGGCATCGCTGACCCTGACTTCGAAAATCTAAATCAGACTAGGTGGCAGTATCGAACGCCAGCGGATTTAGCGCTAGTTCGTTCCGCACAAAATTATTTTGCGAATTGACTTGTGGCACACCGAAATTAAATTGAAGTGTAATTCAAGTGAAAGCGATTTCTGTGGCACCCCTGATAATCGTCCCTTTTTTATTTTGTGAAATTGTTTTAAAAGTCTTAAAAATATTTAACAAAAAATTATTAATGAAAGAGGTAATTCAATTTCTTAAAAATTAAAATTAATTAACATTCAACATTCAGTCAATTAATTTAATGAAATCTAAGAAGAATGTAATATTTTTAATTTATATTTTCAATTTAAGAACAAGTCATACAAACTTCATCTGATTGTGAATACTCTCTTTTCTCGCTCTACAATTTATTCAACTAACTAAAGTTACTTATTTGGGTCACAGTCGCTGTTTAGCATCCGGGCAGAGGCAACATATGGGTAGATGTGTGCGATCAGCCCTTTGACCTTTGCGGCCATTAAGTTCAAAAGTCGCACAAGTTTCTTTTGCTGCGATACCATTTGACATGACTATTTGATTTGCATGCGTCTGTGTGTGTGTGTGACTGTGTGTGTGTGTGGTTGAAAATCCGGATACACGAATCTACATATGTGGGCGCTACGTGCTAATAGCACTCTTTAAAGCCGCCCGGCAACGTGACGAATCCAAACTTCGATTCACTTCGATAGAAGGCAGAATAGAACCCAAAATCACAACAAAAATAGCAACAATCACAATAACAAGAAAGCATTTCATTTACATTGTTCAATTTAAAAGATTTTTGATTGATTCAAGGCGCTTATCTGCTTTGTAAAACATTTTTTTTTTTCTTTTTGTAGGAGAACAACCTTTGAAATCACACACACACACAGACTCAACTCAAACAACAGCTATCAAATGAGGTAACCGTAGACAGAGCCTAAGGTCAGAAAGCGATGGCTACGTTTCCGTTTACCAATTTGCATGGCTAGATTTTTGATTAAAAATTCCAAAGAAAAGCAATCGATGTAGTCGAGAACAGATGAGATTTTTTGCGATAATGAAGATAATTGCCGGCAATACGCGAAACGTAACTTGACACTGTGTGAAATGTGTTGTAAGTAAGTAACAATCTGAGCCAAAAGGCAAAGTGTAATTACTGTGAATAAGTGTCATGGAAATCTCCTTATTGATCAAAGTATTCTCTGAAGGTGTTTCAATTGCATTTCAAACTGTTACAATTGCTGCACAGATACTGGAATTTTGCAGTGCACAAAGAAACATCCCACGTTGTTTGCAGCAACTGACTTTCTCGGAAGCAGTTTCTATTCTTACCTGTGGCAATTTTATTTGCAGACATTGCATAATATCCGAACAGCAAACAATAGATACAAAAGTATCTAGCCAAGCGACAACCTGGTTACGCGTTATCGTAAATATTCAGGCACAACGCTGCTTATCAGTCAGTAACTATTAAGTCTCTCAAATTCCATAAAAGTTGTTTTACTGCGATAAGCAAAGAACAATAATAACATTCGAGGAACTTAAAAACTTTAAAGTAGTGTATGCCACAACAAATTTGAGATGAATTACTTTTTAATCAAACATTTAAAACTTTTTAATAAGCAAAATTAAATCAAAATAAATAAAAGCGAGTAAAACTTTCGCTGCGGGTCGCGGCCCAAGTGCACTTAAGTACACGCCACAAGGGAGTGTAAGCTACTATGCGGGAAAGAAAGGTGCTCCAGCTTTAAGTTGTGTACAAAACTTTTCCCCATTTTTCTTTCAAAACTAAACGAGCTCTCAAAACACGACAACAGGAGTGTTCAAGGCTACCGTTCTCGACCAGTAGATACCCTGCACCTAGTTTGTGTTTTCAATACAATGCGACATAATCACTGTGAACGACAGTCCACGCTAGTGACGAAATCAGCCCGAATACACATTTAAGTATTTGTATCAAGAGGTTGAGATAGCTTAATCTTTACAATAAATCTAGAAATATTTGTTACGACTTAAAAAAAACGCTAGTTTAGCGGGAAACGTTAAATCCCGCTAAAAATAACACGCCTAAAGTTTGCAAGATACAAAAGCTACAGATATGATCTATATATCCTTGGAAAGGTATTTTTAAGAGCATACTTTAGGCCTAGTTTATAACTCTTAAAAAACTTAAAGATTCCGGATCTTTTTACTTAAAAATAACTTATTTGCGGAGTGTCGAATGCCAAACTGTTTAAGACTTTTTATAAAATATCGTAAGACACAAATTGGGATATTAGAAATTTTTGGGGTACTGCAACTTAATTTTAATTTTATTGTGTTTTCTGGTTCAATGTATAGCATATCACAGAGTTTTAGATGACATAAGACACTTGTGTGTGGCAAAATCAGATGATTTTGGAATAAGTTTAAAGTCAGGATTAAAGAACGGGTTTATAAAGCATGCATCGCAAAATCATCTTTTGCGTTAAAGCCCAATTTACACGATCGGTTTCCGACCGACACTTTACGTTAATAAATCGTCGGTCTCGTGTGAACACGCAAAATTTTAAAGCGTCGGTTTGTCATCGAAGCAAACTTTACATGTGAGAATGACATTTTTTGGTATTTTTTGGTGCTTGTTGAATGGCAACATTTTCCATCGGTCAAAAAGTGTCGGTCGGAAACCGACCGTGTAAATTAGGCTTAAGCGCTTTATTATGAGCTTACAAAAGTTGCTATGAACTGAAGCGATTTAAGATATATTTTTTTTTAAATTATAGAGGCTTGCATTTGTTAAAAATTAATATCAGATAATTTTCTAAATACACAAATATCTTTTGTACCTTACAAAAGATCGATGCCTTCTACACTTTCAGACAATGCACTTTTACAGGGTATACCTGCCGTGTATATTGTCGAAAAACTTCGTCTCTTTTTGTCTTGAATATGTTATGCGCAACGAGCCAAGTTGAAGCCCCCAGCAATGTTAATGGTCAACTGAGCTTTTGGACATGTGGTGGCAATTTTAAACTCTCAGTTGCAGCCGCCACAAAACAACACAAATATGAAAATGAAACAAAAACAAAGACAGCAACAGAAACCAAGAAAAACAAAGACAGTGCAAAAACAACAATAATTTAACCTGTAAAGTACGAGAAAATTGGAAAAGCAAAGACAACTCAGATGCGACTTTCTTGAAATGTGAATAAACTTTTGAAAGGCAACTGGAAAAGTGTCTTGCAGTAAAAAAATGTTGCAATAGTTCAAGTTTTTCATGGCGTTGCATATTTTAGCCACAAAGTTGCAGACAGTCTGTTATCAGTGTATGTGTGAGTATCTGTGTTTGTGTATGTGTGTGTGAAGTGTTGTGCTTTTGCTTACCTGTTCATTGTGCGGTGTACTTAAAATTGCAACACAAACAACTTAAATGAAAACGACGACGACAGCGACGACGCGACGGCTACGTCGACGGATACAAAACTGCGAAGAACAGCAACAACAAAAAGTAATATTAAGAAAGAAAACAACAAAGAGAACAACGCGCAATGCCTTTTACAGCTTTTAAGGCGTTAAACGTGTGTGCGCGAAAGGGATGCAACTACATGTAGGTTGCCACTGCGACTTGCATTAATTATGCTGCACTTAGCTGTTATTGCTGCCGCTGCCGATGCTGTTGTTGCTGCCTCTCCGAGTCACTGTGATAGACACGTGAGTAAATTAGTTGCAGTCAAGTTGATTTCTCGCACAATATACAAGACAAAAGCAAAAGTTCACTTTCGCTGCAATTGTTGTAGTTGCGCGTGCAAATAATAACAACAGTTGGACACGCAATGCAATTACAGTTAGATCTTGCTGCTGGTCCTCCTCCCACCATCACTTTTGTTGCCTGTCCCTCTGTTGTAAATTGTAAATTGTAATTTTACGGGCACGTAATATTTAATTAACATTGCAACGGCAGTAGCAGAAGCAGCAACGGTAGCAGCACGCAGCAACAGCAGCAATTTCTTTTGCCCCGCGGCAAGTTTGTTGTTGTTAATTTTGTTGTCGGTTTTTGCCTTAACGTTTCTTTTTTAAACGAAAGCGACGCGTTTAGTTTCTGACACTGAGACACTCTCCATGTAGTCGCAAAAGTAACACCAACAAAAAAAAAACACTCACTCACTGATCTTTCGTTCAGTTGCGCTCTCAGCGTGTCTCTCACTCTCTTTGGCCAGGCGCTCACACTAATCTGAGCTCCAGCTCTCAAGCGTCGGCGTCGACGCAGGTAACTTGTTGTTGCACACTCTCACGCACACACATGCGCAGCCGCAAACAGGTAGTTGAAGAAACTCAACGAAGCAGAAACGATTCGCAGAGCGTCGCGTTTTTTACACATACATGTATTATAGCTTGCTTTTTCTTTTCTTTTTTATGCCAAACGACTTTACAATTTCTCAATCAATTGGCAAAATATCAGCAGAACGAGCTTTTTGGCATAATCATGTTTTAATACTTTTAATTTTTGGACACTGCACAATTTGAATTTTGGTAACGATCGTTTCTTATTTGTTATTTTTTTAAATAATCCCGACGCTGACGCGCAGTGCGCTGCGCTCCGAACAAAAGTCGCTAGTCAACTGAAATTGAAGTTGTTGCGGTTGCGGTTGCAGTGACAGCGACTGAGGCAGAGCGTCAACGTCTTCAACGAAAGAGCGTAATGGTCAGCGTTTCACAGTTAGATCAGTTAGACTCGAACGCTCTTCGTAGCGTTGGCGTTGACGTTGGCGTCGACGTGAGCGTCGGCGTTGCCATTTCGTGGAATTGAGCAGCGATAAATAAATGCCGACGATCGTTTTTGTTTTGCTTAAAGCTTTTCTTTATTTGCTATCGTAGCAAAGCTCCGGTCCCAATGGGGTCTGCTCTGGCCTTCAAAAAACATATTTTTGCGGAAGTTGCAGATAAAGCAGTGAAAACCAGTTGATAAATTGTTGGGGCATGCTCATTATTTCATGCCTTTTGACAATCGCATTGATTTGTTGAATTTTATGCAAAAGCTCTAAGTAGATGTAAGCCCCTGGGGAAACGTGGCAGCGACTTAATGCAGCGTCAGGAATTTGAGTCCATTTGAATTTCAATCAGGCCGCCGTTGAAAAATAAATAATGCTGCTGAGTCGCTGGATTCATTGATGTTGTGGCTGTTGTTCCATTGAGATCTGGTTAGTACGAGTTTCCTTTGCATTCATTCAGTCTTATCAATTTGGCACACGGCGCACGTTGTTGCTGCATTGTAACTACATACCACGTGATACTCCCCTAGTCCCATTGGCCCCGCTACTTACCATTAATGATTCTGGTCAGCTTATTCCGTCGCGTTGACGACGGGCTCAGCATGCTCTCGCGTCGGCTGCTGCTGGCGCTGGCGCTGCCGCCGCCGCCGCCGCTGCCACCGTTGCCAGGATGAGCTGCCCCGCCCGCCAATTCGCCGTAATTGACATTCAACTGAGCGTGCACCTGCGACGAGGCGGCCGCAGCGGTCGCGGCTGCTATGCTGCTGCATGTCGAGTAGAGGCTGCTGGCCGAGGGCCTTTTGCTGAAGGGGGTGGGTGCTGCCATGGCCGTTGCCATTGCCGCTGTCGTTGAGGCTGCCATCGTGCTGCGATATGGTATGTCCAGTGAGGGTCGTGGCAGGTCACAAAACACAATCTCGGCGAACGAATCAATGCTGGCCGAGCGCTGCAAAGCGCTGCTGTCCTTGCGCCTGCAAAATTGACAAGAACAAGAGTTGGAAAGTCAAAGACCGGAATGTGTGTGTGTGAGGATGTGGCAACAGCAGCAGGTTGTTGCAACTTGCAAGTGAACAAGAACAAACTTATAAAACTAACGCAATTACTTGAGCTTCACGCTCCCCTGGACATTTTAATGACCATTAACTGTCGCCATCGTCGCCGTCGTCGTCGTCGTCGTCGCGGTCAGTGGCCGGCCTAGTTACCATTACCATTACCATTACCATTGGCATTACCCATTACGCATTACCATAATGTAGACGCTTTTTATGGCTCTGCGTTGCAAAGAGAAAGCCTCGGGGTCTGCTGCTCGCTTTCTGCTTGACTCCATGGCCAGCTGTCGCTAATGCCACGGCTAATGTGCCACTGCCGACAATGCCGACAATGTTGTCATTGACGTGTTCATTGTGCCCACCTCTCTAGCTCTCTCTGTCTCTGCCCGGTGTGCTTCTAAGCCAACACAGAAATGGCCAAGTTTATGACTTGCACATCAAGGTGCCCGTGTGTTGAAGATGCCCCCCAATTGCAATTCAGTGGCTCTCTTAATGGATTAATGTGACAGCTGTTGTGCTGCAACACGAGTACGCAGATGTAGTGACAACACTCAATTAGAGTACCAGTAAAAAGGGGTTAACCCCTTGACCTCTTAACCCCAGACATGCATATGTATGTGAATTGACAACAGAATCTGAGGAAGCTGCCAAAAAGTCGATTGCAAATAGAATGAGCTGGAACTCTTGACATACTTGTTTCTATCTTTGTCAGTCTCCCTCTCTGCCTCTCTCTCTCTCTCTCTCTCTCTGTCTCTCTCTTGACATTTTAATTATAATTCTTTTATAATATACAAAAGCTCAACTTAGTTCTTTTATTTCAATATTTGTTCTTTTTAAATGTCTTAGCAGAAGTAAACATATCTTAATTTATTTATCATTAACTACCATATACCATATACATATATGATTTTTTATCTATCAACGGATAATCATATAACAAGCTCCTTTATCTATTATCTGATTCCATTAACTATCACTAAGTAACTTTTTTATTATCGGAATTAAAATACTACATCATCAATTAATTTATATCTACAAATTTAATCCTATGGTAAAAGGGAAATACGATGATCCTCTGATTATTCATGTCATTGTTTTTGCAGCCAATTGAATCTTACCTATTTATTAAATTCCAAAAAACTGCAATACATCGTCTTTAACGGTCTTTATTTCGGACTGACAACTTTTTATCTTATTATTATAATTTTGTTCGTAGAGTTTTGTGTTTCATAGTCTGAAATAAAATACATGTCGTATACATCATCATCCGCGCATCAAAAGTCTGACAACTTGCATCCATCATGTTTTACAGTAATTCATCTTACTTTATTAAGCTTACTAGCAGTACATGATTTATGTATGTTAATGTGATTCCCCAATTCATTAAAGACTTTCCATTTGCATACTCGTAATTCGCGTTAAATTCTAATCGGAAAAGCAGGCCGCGATGAGATTAAAGAGCGCGTAACCTTGTAATGCTCATAACGAACATCAGTCAACGAATTGCCCCTTCAAAATGTGCACAACATGTCGTATGCGCAACATTTTTCAATTAAAACCAACAAAATGCGCTCTATGCAATCAGAGTCCCTTCGGTCCCCCCACAAAACCAAGAGACCCATTTATAAAGTTGGAGTCTACATACATATGTAAAGTGTGTGTGTGTGTGTGTGTGAGTGTGTGGCTATGTGTGTGTGCACATGCTAATTGCGTTAATTCGAAACCAAAATAAACGTTCAAATCTCGCTGTTTCCTTCCCTTTCACGACCACATCAAGTGTGCGAGCAAGGAAAAGGGAAAATCAAGATGAAGGTGATGGAAATGGAGATGGTGATGGGAAAGGGAAAAGCGTCGCTGCTAAAACAATTAAGTCAGTTCTCAATTAGACACATGTATAATTTGCCAAGGGCTAAATACGCTTAATCAACGCAAATTCAATCAAATTACAACGCTTTCAAGCAACAAACTTCCCCATCCGCATTCCTTCTGCCTTAGTTCTCTTTCCTCCATCATAGCGAGCACGAACTGTGCGAAAAGTTATCCTCATCATAGTCATTGTTGAATCGTTGGAAAAGAAGAAGGCAGCTTGCCACAGCACTTGCCACACTTTTCATGGCGACAGGGTTGACTTCTAGAAAAGCTGTAGTTGTCAACTTGGTTGTGAATGCGTGCGTGTGTGTGTGCGAGTGTGTGAGTGTGTGGGACTGTGTGTAGTTGACAGACGAAAAGCCTGCATTGCAGATGCCTTGTGGCAGGCAGGCAACAGTAGCGTGTGGCAAGTTGAGCAGTTGAGCAACAGCAAAGTCAATAATAATCATTGTTATTAACTTATGTTTGCCTAAGCTTATGTATTCGTATGTGCGTGTGTATATACCCTAGAAAGCACTCTAACTATGCAACTAACTGACAACTGCCAACTGCCAGCTCGCAATACGCAATTCGAGTATGTGGCAACAATAAACAAAGACCAACTAATTCAGTTCATTTGACATTTTGCCAAGAAACACTTACGCATTCCCCTTCATGTGGCAAGGTTAGCTTCATTTGTCACCTACATACATAAGCTAAGGTGCATGTTGTCTGTGTATGTGCATGTTACGTGTGTGTGTGTATGAGTGTGTGTGTGACTGTTGAGTGTCTTTCAATGCCAGCATGTCGCCTGTAGACTGTCTGCTCGTCTGATTACTGTCTCCTCATTCGCACTTTAAGCAAATTCCCATTTCAGTTGTCAACTCGCAACTGATTTCCAGGGGACTCAATTGTAACCATATGTGCCACACACACACACACACACTCGTAGTCACACGCACACATTTACACTTTAGCGTGAAATTCTCAAGAATTGTGTGCTCTTCTCCCTCCTCCTCTGAAGACCACCCTTTGATGCTTTTAAAATGATTTTGGTTACGCTGTCAACTTAGTGTTAGAATTTCGCTGACTAATGCAGCAAAATGAAGAATGCGTGTGTGTGCGTGCGTGTGTGAATGTGTGTGACATACCCTTTGGCTTACAAAATGAGCGAAAAATGGTATAAGCGCAGAATGCAAACAGCTCTTTTTTTATGTCGTCCGATCGATTTCAAGTTCATTAAATTCAAGTATCATATGTTTCCTTATGCTCAAAGCGAGACGCACTTTGGAAAATGTTCACATCATTTTTAATTTTACGCCAGACTGTGAATAAGTTTTAAATTTTAAAGGCTAATAGTACATGATGAAAACAAATCTGCTTTAAAACAAATCTCGTCTAAAGAATTAGTCATAAACCATTAAATCAGTTAAAAATATAATAATTAAGACAAATATTCTTGATGAATAACTTTCATCACCATTTTTTATAGTTTAGCTTCAACCACTAAAGTTCCTCTCATATAATTATGGAATTTTCGTTTTTTATTTGCTTAAATTAAACAATTTTAAGAAAATTTCCGTTTTTAAGGAAGAGGACACCAAATTAGTTTAATAATAAAAAATTTGAGTCGTAAATTAAAATTCGTATTATAACAAAAATGTAATTTTAATGTAAGAACTTTAAAGTCTGAGGATTTCTAAATTTTTAAGTAATCAAAAATTGTTTGCTATACAAAACTTTAATATTTAGAATAAATCACTGAGTTCGGTTTGCGGATTGTTTTTTAGGAACTATAGATCCCAAGATATTGTCTATTTACTTTATTTTTTTTTATTTGTCATCAATTTGTTTAAACTCAATGCAATATTAATATAAAAAGTTTTGCAACTGATTAATTTTATTAAACTTGATTTATTGACATATCCTACAAAAATAAAACTTTTAAATTGCTGCGCTAAAGAATTAAAGAATATTTAAATATATAATTTAAGATTATAAGATATTTTGACGTAAAATGTGTGGAAGTAATTGTAAAGTTTAAAATTATATCTTAAATATAATGTATATGTACATTGCAAAACGGCTGTCCTTAGTATAGAGTTTTAGAGTCATATTTCCAAGTTTTCTTTTGCTTAAGGATTGTGTATACTAGTAATTATGGTCTCCTCAACCTCTATGACAACTTGGCCTGTGGCACATTTCATAACCGTATCGAACTTCATTCATATTGCATATACTTATGCATGTATGTATGTATGTATGGCAGGAATGCTGTGTCACCTGTCGCTCGTAATCATATTCAGGCCTGCCTAGTGTGACCTTTTCGGATTGGAGCTGACGCACTACATTGGTGGCAACAGTGCCTGCCACATTGGCAGCAACATGGAATGACAGAAAATGAATCAAAATCAAAATGCCAAATGACGCAAATTGTGTGCGACATGATAAACTTTGCACAGTTTTTCGACGA
The DNA here is from genome assembly GCA_037043435.1 of Drosophila suboccidentalis. Taxonomy (NCBI): domain Eukaryota; kingdom Metazoa; phylum Arthropoda; class Insecta; order Diptera; family Drosophilidae; genus Drosophila; species Drosophila suboccidentalis. Next base: position 4,060 of record JBAMBK010001766.1, on the reverse strand, counting down.
AACGTTTCGAGTTGTGGTGCAACAAACTTGTACAATTTTACAGTATATAAATTGCCACGCCCCTCTGCCCCACTCACTGCCTTCGCCCACACGTTGGGTGCCAAATGAGTTTTGTTTAGTATAGTGTGTACCACAAGACGTCGACGGAATTTCATTAATGCTCCGTTTACTCAAAAGTCAGTCTTGCCAGTTGCAAGACAAGTTGTGTCCACAGAAAAGAGACTGATTATGAATCCAAGAAATTGGAGCAAGTTGGAGTCGGAGTTGGAGATGGAGATGTGGCCGGATCTAGAGCTGGGAGTAGGACACTCTTTTATTGGCTGGCTGCGTTTGTCCTTCGGCGCTTCAAAGCACTTTTGCCTTCTGTCTCATGAATAATGCATTCACAATTAAGCCAGTGAGTGTATACGAGTACTCCCAAGTCATGACTGTGAGGGGCAGGGTGATGGCAAGAGAAAGAAGAGCAGCCCAAGACCCCAAAACTGCTTCTATTACTCGAATTTTATTTCTCTTTTGCTTTTAGCTCATGCAGCTCAAGTTGTTGTTGTTGTTGCTATTTTTGTTGCTGTTATTATTATTCCGATTGTAGCTGCTGCCGTTTTGTTTTGCTGTTTGACTTGTTAAAAAAGTTCTCTAAATTTAGCAACAAATGCAGCTGCAAAACGAAAACAAACAAAACCCAATTTAACCTTAGGGTTGAGCACCCAAAAGTTAAACTACCCACGACCCTCTCCCCCTTCTCTCTCTTTCTCTCAGTCTTAAATATCAAAGTTTAAACTCATAAAACGGCGCTCTGGGTAAATCGCCAAACAAAAATAAACAAAACGTCAGCAACGCGTACAACAACTTCTCTTCGCAATTAAAGTTGCCGAAAATTTGTTTGGCTCTCATGGCTGTCACTGCAATCAGATTTGAAGGGGAACCCCAAACAACGGTTTGTTTATGCAATTCCTGCTGCATAATTGCAAATACATAATTCTGAGGCAAGTTGCTTTGACACTGGGCACTGGATTTACTAGAATTGTACACAACTCAATGGCCGTGCTCACCAGAAAAAATCGACAACAGAATTTCGATGAAATTTGTATGATTATTCTGATGAACGGCAGTGATGAGCAATCATGATTTCAAAATTTGGTGGTTATGATGACTGAAAATTCATCACCAAAATAGTCCGCTGAAATTGTGTGATTGTGATGCTTTGTTATCGATACAACAAATCGTAATCAACAGAACACAAGATTTGCAAATAAATAGGACAAAATTAATAAGGAAACCACTTTATATGGTTTTCTTAAAAGAAAATGAAAAGAAGGCGTTGGAATCTGCGTATTTTTAAGGAATATGGTTAGGAAAAGGGCTTTAAACTTTCTTATATAAAATATTAATATGATTTTCTTAAAAGAAAATGAAAAGAAGCCGTTGGAATCTGCGTATTTTTAAGGAATATGGCTAGGAAAAGTGCTTTAAACTTTCTTATATAAAATATTAAATGCGCATATAATATTGATTAATGCAACATATCATCTATTTTTATAAATCTGGCCTTTAGCTGTTTCCAATTATTTTAAATCTGGCCTTTAACTGTTTTCAATTTTTTTAATAAATATTAAACGCTTTGACAAAAAAAGAAATTACAACTTTGATTTCCCCTTAAAATTTCATCAAAGCGTTCACTAGAAGCCCATCAACAATTTTATGATTCCTGATACGGCCAACGATTTGCAATGTCAGTTTTTTTTTTTTTTTTTTTAAATGAAGATTTTTATATTTTTTTATTTTTAATTAAAATTTTGTTTTAAGTTTCCCAGTTTCAATCTAAATAAATTTAATTTTAAAGAATGGTCAGTTGTAAAAAAGAAATAAAAGATTGCGGTCTCTATTTCAAGTAAAAATCAAAAATAATTTAAGGTCAGCAATTCTTTTGTGTTTATTAATTTAAAGTCAGTAGAGCTAAATTTTAAAATGACTAATTTAAAATAAGTTTAATGATTAACATTGAATTACCTCGAACTATGGTAATAACGTTATCTTTAATTCACCAAGTTCAGGTTTCAAAACCAAGAAACATGCGGTGTCCTTCTAATGAGAAAACATTCAATCTACATGGTCCTGACGGGTTCCAATTATACTTTCATTAAGTACGAAAGGAGAAATGTGTTTGAAGTCACCACAAATCCTGTGACTGTCGCATACTGATGTGGGAAGACGTTATATTGGACTTGCGAACTCCAGTTTATTCATTTATTCTGAATTACGCAAATGTGTACAAAACTGTACTAAAATAATGTTTTCCCCATTCAATAATAAGTCCATTTGTGTTAGGTCTTTCGAAACAAAAATAATATTGCATTTTTATTTTTTACTTTTGTTTCCTAACAACTAAATAATCTATAAAATTCAAATCGACAAATTGATTAAAGAGATTTCGAAGATATTGAAGGAGACTAAATCGACTCGTCTCTGGGTGTACATTAAAAACAAACATTTTATAGTTTCTTTTTTAAATTTATAAAAGCTTACAGAGTCAGAAGTCAGACAATAAATTCCAAGACCTTTATCATCCTGCTATTTACCATCACAGCCTCTAAATTAATGAAATCAACCTCTTTAACATTTGTGGATTTAATCTCATCGGGGTAATCTGGTAATGAGTGTAATGTGTGTTAATTAGTTAAATTCATTGGAGGAGCGTATTAAGCATCTTCGCCCTGACAGAAGCATCAGGTGCAACCATTAAAAATCTATCTTGCAGCATGTGTCTTCATTTGCCCCAAAACGAATGAAGATAAATGCGGCCACTCAAGGGGCGCCGGACATGTCATCAGACCGTAAACAGCAACCGTAAATCTCGCCTATGGCCTGTAATTAGGTGGTCACATGCAAGATGCACACGTCGTATCAGTCTGATGAAGATCAACTTTCCAACTTGGCGGCACAAAATGAAATTAACTAATTGCAAAAGCACTGCGATTCTGGGGCTGGGGTGAGTCAAGGGTAAAGTTGACAAGCTGACATGGCCAGGAGCGAGACATGGCCAAACGAGTGGCACATAAATTACATACGCACCTTTCCCAGGACAGACGACGTGGCGCCTCCTCGCCCAATCCCAAGCCCAGTTCCATGCCGCTAGCTCGGTTCGCTTCCATGTGGATATTGTCGCCGTGCGGCGGGTGTAGATTGGACCTGGCTGTAATAGCGCTTGATTGATGCAGCAATTTGGCCAGGCGTGTGAAGGTCGTCGTCGTTGCTGTGGCGGTGTAGGCTCCCAAGGGGCCTCCCTCGGCCATTGCGAAATCGTGCAGCTGCTGGTGCGGGTGCTGATGCTCCCTCGACAGCGGCGTCGTTGCCTCCGAGCATGCCGTGGCACGTTTCTTTCCTGCCAAACGATATGGATAGCCACGCGAGGGCGCTGCCTGCGGTGCGGGTATTCTGCGGACGAATTGTAAAGTCAAGTGATTACACAACCCGGCGACATCGAACATAAGTCACGTATGTGACACATACAACACATATACTGTCTAACATCAACATCAACCTGTATACAAATTTCTCAGCTTTCGCTATTTCATTTATCTAATAAATATAATTATTTATTTGTTTATTTCTAGCGCAACAAAGATTTTCTTAAATTAACTAATGCACTAGTCACTATCATTATTTTATTGTTCGAACATGTTTAAATTAGAAAAAGAATAGGGTACAACTTATTTTAATTATAATTATTTATTTCAATAGGTATTAGTTATTAAGTAACCATATTTTTAAAAATTTATTTGATCCATATCTCTATTATTAGCAATTTTGACTTTATTTTAGTTATTTTTACTAATTTATATTTATTTAAAATTAGGGTATCAAACCGAAAAGAATGTCGGTTTCAATTACGGTTTCAGTCATGTTCGCATTTAGGTTTTCGGTTATCGGTTACGCAAAATTTTAATGTATCGGTTACGTAACGGTTACCGATTTTTTGTATGTTTCGGTTTCGTTACACTGGTATAATTTCGGATCACAAAAAAATTTACAAAAATGTGAAATATATGTAAATTTAAAAACA
>JBAMBK010001765.1:0-37815 GCA_037043435.1 Drosophila suboccidentalis | reverse complement strand
AAAGAAAATGAAAAGAAGGCGTTGGAATCTGCGTATTTTTAAGGAATATGGCTAGGAAAAGTGCTTTAAACATTCTTATATAAAATATTAAATGCGCTTATAATATTGATCAATGCAACATATCATCTATTATTATAAATCTGGCCTTTAGCTGTTTCCAATTATTTTAAATCTGGCCTTTAACTGTTTTCAATTTTTTTAATAAATATTAAACGCTTTGACAAAAAAAGAAATTACAACTTTGATTTCCCCTTAAAATTTCATCAAAGCGTTCACTAGAAGCCCATCAACAATTTTTTGATTTCTGATACGGCCAACGATTTGCAATGTCAGTCTTTTTTTTTTCTTTTTTTTTTAAATGAAGATTTTTATATGTTTTTATTTTGAATTAAAATTTTGTTTTAAGTTTCCCAGTTTCAATCTAAATAAATTTAATTTTAAAGAATGGTCAGTTGTAAAAAAGAAATAAAAGATTGCGGTCTCTATTTCAAGTAAAAATCAAAAATAATTTAAGGTCAGCAATTCTTTTGTGTTTATTAATTTAAAGTCAGTAGAGCTAAATTTTAAAATGACTAATTTAAAATAAGTTTAATGATTAACATTGAATTACCTCGAACTATGGTAATAACGTTATCTTTAATTCACCAAGTTCAGGTTTCAAAACCAAGAAACATGCGGTGTCCTTCTAATGAGAAAACATTCAATCTACATGGTCCTGACGGGTTCCAATTATACTTTCATTAAGTACGAAAGGAGAAATGTGTTTGAAGTCACCACAAATCCTGTGACTGTCGCATACTGATGTGGGAAGACGTTATATTGGACTTGCGAACTCCAGTTTATTCATTTATTCTGAATTACGCAAATGTGTACAAAACTGTACTAAAATAATGTTTTCCCCATTCAATAATAAGTCCATTTGTGTTAGGTCTTTCGAAACAAAAATAATATTGCATTTTTATTTTTTACTTTTGTTTCCTAACAACTAAATAATCTATAAAATTCAAATCGACAAATTGATTAAAGAGATTTCGAAGATATTGAAGGAGACTAAATCGACTCGTCTCTGGGTGTACATTAAAAACAAACATTTTATAGTTTCTTTTTTAAATTTATAAAAGCTTACAGAGTCAGAAGTCAGACAATAAATTCCAAGACCTTTATCATCCTGCTTTTTACCTTTACAGCCTCTAAATTAATGAAATCAACCTCTTTAACATTTGTGGATTTAATCTCATCGGGGTAATCTGTTAATGAGTGTAATGTGTGTTAATTAGTTAAATTCATTGGAGGAGCGTATTAAGCATCTTCGCCCTGACAGAAGCATCAGGTGCAACCATTAAAAATCTATCTTGCAGCATGTGTCTTCATTTGCCCCAAAACGAATGAAGATAAATGCGGCCACTCAAGGGGCGCCGGACATGTCATCAGACCGTAAACAGCGACCGTAAATCTCGCCTACGGCCTGTAATTAGGTGGTCACATGCAAGATGCACACGTCGTATCAGTCTGATGAAGATCAACTTTCCAACTTGGCGGCACAAAATGAAATTAACTAATTGCAAAAGCACTGCGATTCTGGGGCTGGGGTGAGTCAAGGGTAAAGTTGACAAGCTGACATGGCCAGGAGCGAGACATGGCCAAACGAGTGGCACATAAATTACATACGCACCTTTCCCAGGACAGACGACGTGGCGCCTCCTCGCCCAATCCCAAGCCCAGTTCCATGCCGCTAGCTCGGTTCGCTTCCATGTGGATATTGTCGCCGTGCGGCGGGTGTAGATTGGACCTGGCTGTAATAGCGCTTGATTGATGCAGCAATTTGGCCAGGCGTGTGAAGGTCGTCGTCGTTGCTGTGGCGGTGTAGGCTCCCAAGGGGCCTCCCTCGGCCATTGCGAAATCGTGCAGCTGCTGGTGCGGGTGCTGATGCTCCCTCGACAGCGGCGTCGTTGCCTCCGAGCATGCCGTGGCACGTTTCTTTCCTGCCAAACGATATGGATAGCCACGCGAGGGCGCTGCCTGCGGTGCGGGTATTCTGCGGACGAATTGTAAAGTCAAGTGATTACACAACCCGGCGACATCGAACATAAGTCACGTATGTGACACATACAACACATATACTGTCTAACATCAACATCAACCTGTATACAAATTTCTCAGCTTTCGCTATTTCATTTATCTAATAAATATAATTATTTATTTGTTTATTTCTAGCGCAACAAAGATTTTCTTAAATTAACTAATGCACTAGTCACTATCATTATTTTATTGTTCGAACATGTTTAAATTAGAAAAAGAATAGGGTACAACTTATTTTAATTATAATTATTTATTTCAATAGGTATTAGTTATTAAGTAACCATATTTTTAAAAATTTATTTGATCCATATCTCTATTATTAGCAATTTTGACTTTATTTTAGTTATTTTTACTAATTTATATTTATTTAAAATTAGGGTATCAAACCGAAAAGAATGTCGGTTTCAATTACGGTTTCAGGCATGTTCGCATTTAGGTTTTTGGTTATCGGTTACGCAAAATTTTAATGTATCGGTTACGTAACGGTTACCGATTTTTTGTATGTTTCGGTTTCGTTATACTGGTATAATTTCGGATCACAAAAAAATTGACAAAAACTTGAAATATATGTAAATTTAAAAACATATGTTTAAAAATTAAGATATTTTTATTAAGATCAATATAAGTATATATTAATTTGGGGCAAAAGTAAAAATTAAACTAAGTTTTAAGAAACGATGATTGAACCTTAACAACTTAGTTAAAACTTATGCCTGACCGAAACGAAAAAAAACCGTTATGTTATTTCGGTTGGAAGAAAATCTGTTTTGGGTTTCGGTATTTTAAAAAGTTTTGTTTCGGTTACGGTTTCAGTTACGGTTACCAATTTCATTCGGTTAATACCGGTTAACGGTTACTGTTATGGTTACGGCTTTAATCCCTGTTTTAATTGAACATTTTAGTCTAATACAGACTATAAGATACTCATACTAAATTTAAATGTATTTAATTTGATCTGTGTGGGTTTAAAAGGTGTCGGACTTCGTTACACTAGTTTTTATAATCTCTGGGATCAAGGTGCCCAGAAAGACTGTTTGACGAGGTGATACTCGGCTGTTTGATCAATCATATAAATGTCACGCCTCTTTCTCACAGTTGCATGATGATGGAAAGGAAGTTAAATCCTCTTCTTTTGGCTATCTATCTATCTTTCAGTCTAGTAAAGATTGTGCTCAAATTAATGCCGAACTGAAAAAGGATTCGATATGGATTTATTTTCAAACTTACCTTAACAAAAGCGAACCATCCGCGTGGCACTCGAAGTCGTCGGACAGCTGATACAGTGAGCTGTCTGCCACATGTTGCTGATACAAATGCAAGTTGTTCTGTGCCGCGTGCTGTTGCATGGCCGCATGTGCATGCGCCTGCTGGTGCGGCGAGCTGCCCGATGATTTTCGCCTGTAGATCAATGTGCAGTCATCTTTCGGTAAATTCAATGATTTCACCATTAAAGTATTGTTGTTGTTGTTGGTCAAACTGCTGTTGTTATTGTTGTGGCTGGTGCTGACACCGCCCCCTCCACCACCGCCTCGGGTCAGAAGAGACCAGCGATGGCCGCTGGCGCTGCCGCTGCGGCTTTTGCAGCCTAAAAGCCGTTCCTCTGTATGAGAATTGAAAATATAACATTAATTATAACTGACTAACATTGACATTACGTGTGTGTGTGTGCACTTTACAAATTTAATTTAATCTTAATGCAAGCTGAAAATTTGTCAGCAGACTTTAATTAATTTTCAGCATGCGTGGCTGCAACTGCAGCAGCTGTGGCAACGTCAGCCCACGCTCAGGTCAGAGACAGTCCATTAAACGTTGCATCTTGAGGTTGAATTTAAAGGTGCATACCTGTATGTACATATGTATGTAAGCCCACACGACAGAAAATATGTAGCATACTTTTCAGCGCAGCGAATGTGATATTTTAGAACAGAATCCAATACTCGAATGCTGGTCAGCTTTTCTCATATTTCCTATTATTCTGCAATGTTCTTTTCACAGCGCGTGCTTTGCATGTGTGGATGCATGACGAATCCATAAATAACAAAAGTATTTCGATTGATTGTCGGCCACGCACACGTGCAACATGGACACTGGACATTTTTTTGTGGTATTATATATTATTCTTCCAAGCGATTGTGGGGAAAAATATGTGATACCAAGTGGATTAAGCGCACAAAGTTCAGGCTTTACCTCTAAATAACAAAGCCGATTTCCACGGATCGGATGCAACGGGCGATATTTACGAATATGCAATATTTAAACCGAAAAGCTTTGTAAAGCTACTTTTATTTGTCAAGTTTTATCTAGTATCTAATTCTAATCAATTTGAATTTTGTGGTGAGAAAAAATTACCTAAAAAAGGATTTAAGTGATCTAAAATTTCAAAATTATATAAGTTGTATTATTTTAAAATTTATTATTATAAAATTTAATAAATACAAAAATAGTTTCTTAGTTAAATTACTTCTAGTATAGTATTTTGAAAAAAATCGAAATTTTTTTTTTCAAATTTCCAAAGCTTAGACAATATGCCATTAAAAGGAACATTCCTATTATTTCATGAGTTATAGCCGTATTAGTGACGTGGCATCAGTTCCGATCTTCCTTGTCTCAAAACTTTGAACGCGTTTTTCTCGAAACTTTTTTTGAGCTGGCGGTAAGGATAACTTGAGTTCTAAGAACCGATTTACTTCAAACTTGGAGAGGATGTTCTATATACATCTCTTCATCTCGTGAGCCTTGCCCAAAACTAAAACTTCTCATTTGGTATTTTTTAAAAACTCAGATTTGTTAAAAAAAAAAAAAAAAAAAAAAATTGTTTTAACCTATCCAAGGGTTATACGATAGCAGTATTCTTAATAATCAAGAATCCGTCTGTTTTTTATGTTTCAGATCAGAAGGAGAGTTGGAATAATGCACGCCAGGACATCCTCTTTTTTTGGAACCCCCACTTTGACTGCTCATAACTATGTCAATTTAAATTTTATGTAATAATAAAACATTAATAAACAAATGATAAAAAAAAAAATAAATAAAAATACAGTCGAACTTCCCTAACTCGAATCACCATTATCCAAGAAAAAAGTTCGATTTAGGGAGACTTCGAGTTAGGGAATTTTTTTTTTTAGTATATTAAAAGAAACTACAAATGCATTCAACCATAAATACATTCCAAATTGCAAATTTTTCTTGTCATTTTCAACAAAGAATGATTCCAGTTTGATCAAGACCTGTCGATACTCTCAAAATTTGGTTTCTTCGTTCTTTTGCTGTATCCAGAAGAAGTTCCCGATTCAAATGTCATCATAATTAATATTTCATTTTTTAATATAATGAAAAATGTTTTTACTGAGATTCCACATTTTCAGCAACTTTAATTTATTTGGTCTACTTTCAAATTCCTTAACTACTAATAAGTTTGAATATTTCCTTAAACATTTTTAAACATTTTAGTACACATCTGAACAAAGAAGTATATTTCGAACATCTTTCCTATAGCAAATTCACCAGCCTATGTAATTGTTGATGCAATATTCTATCATATTGCATCACCATATGTTAATGTACATCAATATTACATATCCAAACGAGTCGGTAACAAAAGCATAAAACAGAAACGAAAAAAAAATTCAAACTTTATTGGAGACTTTTCCGAAAAATTCGACTTACAGACGCACGGGACAATATTTTTGTTCGAGTTACGGAGAAATTCGACTTATGGAAGTTCGAGTTAGGGAAGGCGATTTGTATGAAATTTGCTCAGTAAACGCTATTGCCACTCGATTTTGTTCGAGTTAGAGAAAATTCGAGTTAGGGAAGTTCGAGTTAGGGAAGTTCGACTGTAATTTATGTTTACTCGCTTCAAAAACCGTCCGAAATTCATGCCTCTACACTAGAACACTCCCTTAAAAGAAATTCGTATTTTGCAAGTTTAAAAGTTTTAGCCTTATTGTGCGGAAAACTGCCAAAATTATTAAATTCTAAATATTATTGAAAAGTAAATTCGATTAGTGCAGAGTGATGCTTTAGGGTTCAATTAAATTATATTTTAAAATGTTGGTTTAGCCAAAATCAATTAAAACATAAAATTGAAAACAATTTATTTTCGCACAATATTAATAAACGAAATGCATTGCCAGCCTGTTAACATGCAATCCAATGGAGTTTTATTGAAATCTTTTTGCAACTGCGCACGATAATTGCATGTGGTCAGTGGCATGTCCATAGATACGCTGATACATTACGCACCGCAATGAAATGTTTGCTTGTCCGTGTGCAGCGACACGGCCGGAAGTCCCGGCAAAATAATGGCGGGCAACGTGCGAGACCGTAACAATGGCGGCGGCAATTTGCGGCTGCCACAGCGCGATGGGACGCCGCTGACCCCAATGCTGCCTGTCGCAGCGGCGCTGCTCTGTTGTGCCCTGCAAAGAGAAAGAGAGAGAGAAAGGAAGACCGTGAATAGAAGAAATAATAAGTTAATGCAATTAGGCTTTAAAGGCAGCTCTCTGGCAAAAGAAGGGACAACCAAATGCAATTACGTTCAGTTAGTTCCCGAGCATCCGGCCAAATGCCAATGCTTTTGAATTCATTTCCGTCTTTTTTATTTGCATGATGCCAGCACAGTTGGAATAGAGGAAAGGGAACAGGGAGGAATGTCAGTGGGTATGTCAGCTGTGAATTACATTTGATTGTTGCCAGCTAAATGATTTTCTTGCATTCTTCAACTCTCATCTGGCATGTGTGCCCGTTGCATACCAAATGCGCATCTGTCAACTACACGACACATGAAACCAACAGTGCCTACTCGTCGTACTCGTACACCCTTTTTAAAAATTGCTCAACTTGACGTATGATTGAATTTCTGGCTCTCAACTCCCGTCAACCACTGCGTCATTTGACTCTCGATCCATTTGGAATAGCCACGCCCACTCTGCCCATTTTTAGTGCTTTTCATGGCTTTTTGCTTAAGCTTTGTGAACGCTTAAAATAAAGTCCAGAATGTGCTAGATCCAAAGTCAAGCTCCATCAGATACAAAACATGAACATGTACACTTTATTGATGATACCATAAGAGGGACAACTAAAACTTTTGCCCGCCCGCTGCTCGAGCAGTAAGCTTAACTGTTTTGGCTAAAAGAGGTGGCCCAAACACAGAAAGAGAGAGAGAGAGGGAAGGATTGAATGTGAGTGAGAGGCCCTTTACCACACACTGGGATTCTATTTTGTTGCTGCACAAAGTTACAGTCGCATTTTTTTGCACGAGCTGAAGAAAAAAGTCGTGTACTCGTAAGTAATTTATGACGTCCTTGCAAGAGCGGAAACTGAAATGCCAAAAGGCTGCTGCACCAGTAAATACAACACATGCATGCCTCACAAATAATAAATATGTGCATTTGTGTATGTAAGAGTATGTTTATTTTTATTGTTAGAGAAAATTGCAGAATGCTGCTTTTGCTTTAAAATGTATTGTTTTTTAGGAGGGCGTGTCAAAGGTTCATCTTGAAGTGCGTTAAATACAGCTTAAATACACACACAAATTACGCTCAATAACCCAATAGAACCTGAAGGCATGTGGTGAATAAAATACACACAGTCTTCAGCCGGAAAAATTCAGGGCGAGGCCCCTGAAACGTCGCGGAAATTTTCTTACACACTTCAACTTAACTTTGCGAACGCCTGGCAATAAATATCGAAAACTGTTTTCAGCCATATTTCTCTAGGGTTAAAAGAATTCATAAGAAATGTAATATATTGAATAGCTTATTTTGTTAATTAAGCATTTTAAAATTTTGTTTTATTATTATATATTATTATCGTGGAGGTCATCGATAAATAGAAAGGGCTGCCAATACTATTATCGGCTATCGAAGACATTGTAGAGCTTCGTTTCATTGTGCAGAAAGTGTAAAGATAAGGTAAGTTCTAACTATAAATAATGAATAAATGTTTATTTTCATTGTATTTTTAACCTAATAGATCGCCTGACTTAATTGCCTGATGACGAAGTTCATAGCTGTTGCAAGCAACTCCAGGAGAGCATCCCACGTAAGTAAATTACACATAGACACCAAACTTGTTTTAATTATTGTTATTTTCTTTAGAAACAACTTGTAGAGAGGCTTTCCATAATGGAAACTAATTTGGGAAACGCAGAAGAATATAGCTCATTCCAGGTTAGAATTTCCAATCACCACCACCGAGAATTTGAGTTAAAAGTCATATTGAATCCAAATAATATAAAGCAAAGCTTTTTTTTAAGTTTTGGTAATGTAAACTATACGAATGAAGTGCCTAATATTAAACCATTATTTGAAAAAAACAATTTTTTAATATTTTTTTGCCGCCAATTCGGCACAATTTTCCAGTGGCCTACAGTCAGGGCAATTCAGGTCAAAAATTTCCCACCCCTGAAGCTCTATGTAAAATTTCCGTACGCCTTCAGGGGTACCCCCGGAAACCGTATCGGAAAGTTCCGCCAGGTTTTCAGCTAGCGTATACCGAATTACCCGCTCACGCTAATGTAAAAGCGAATTAGAACTTTACATAAAGTGGCTGTACATACCGGCTGAAAGTTCAGCTGGAAATCTGTATACTTTTCCATACAAAAAGTGCCACTGGGTAGTTAGGATCGAGCACACCTCTCTCCCCCTCTGTCTGCCACCAGCTGTTAGACGGCACAGCAGGCGTGCCCCAGACGCGGTAAGCAGCTCATCTGGCGCCGGCAAGACGCCCAAGTTGTTTGGTAGGCTGCACATTTGCTCCCCTTTTGCTGATGGCCAGGTTAAGTGTAACCCACTCACATAACTCAAAGCGGATCTACATAATTGAGTCGCAGCCGTAACACGTATATTACCCAACAACACCAATAACAACAACAACAACAATAACAACATTAAGAGAGGCAACAACAATAACGAGCACTTGGCACCTTCTTGGGTTGTAGGGCATCAAAAAGAAACAAAGTTAACATGCTCTCTAAATTGCCGTAAAATATCTTTAAGACGGTGCGACATAAAAGTTTATATTTTTGATAATGGCACGACAGCATAAAGCAAGAAAACTCAATGGGTCGACTTCAAAATACTCTACAAAAACCGAGCCAAATCAGAGAGAGAACTGAAAAATAATATCAGAGCTGGGCGTCTCTTCTTGTATTTTTTAAAATGAAGACATTTAAAATTGTTCGCCTTAAAAATGTGACGAGAATAAGGGTGTAAATCTAAACTGTCAATTGAGCATAAAATCGTCCAGAAAATAATCGAGATACGCAAATAAATTCCGATTTCTGAAAAGATGTACACCTAGTTTTTTGTAAAAATATAATTTACTTAAATAAGAATCTGGCGCGTTTGGCAGGCACATGAATTCTGGAATTGTATTAATTTTTTCCAAAATTAAAAAAAAAACCAAAAAAAAAGCTCTTCACGAGGTAAAAATCTAGTGACGAAAACATTTCCATGTCCCAAAATGTCCCCAAAATTTGTATATATAAATTATTCTTAAAAAAAAGTTTGGCATTCGGTACATTACGCATAAAAGTTATTTTTATTAGGTAAAAAGAATCGGGACCCTTTTGCGCAATGTGCCGAATGCCAATCTTTTTTTTTAAGAATAATTTATGTATATACAATTTAAAATTATTACTCACAAAATTGAAAATAATACATTTTATGGCATGGAAATGCTTTTGTCACTAACGTTGACTTCCGTCCACAGTGATAGTTAGTTCGGTAGTTCATCAAAAATTGAATAACTGAACTTAATTAAATTTAACTTCGATAAAAAAAACTTCAGACACCATATTCCATGAAAAATCAAGATAATTAAAGTAAATAGTTGAAAGTCGCTGACTCGCTGTCGACCTGTCATTTTATCGAAGTACTTTTAAATGTTAAAAATAATGAAAACAGATTGATAACACAAGGGAACAAGGTTTTTGTTGATTAAGAACTGACAGTTGTTTTAAAGGCTATTTTGGGCGCTGAAACCAAATCTGCACTTGGTTTTTTTCTATCAAAAATTAAAGATTTAAAGCTAATAAAATTACAACTATACTCCAAATTGGGCGACTTTTAAAATTGTTTTTTTTTTTTTAAGATGTAATTGTTACCTTTGAAAAACAATCAAATTTTTGCAAATCACTTAATGAGGAGTACAATTTTCAGGGGTGCCACAGAAATCGCTTTCGCTTGAATTTTACTTAAATTTGTTTGAAATTTATGATTTTTTAAACTTTTATTAACGGAAAAAAGACAAAAGTTCGATTAGTACCTGTAACTTAAAAACGCAAGCTGATAGAGAAAAATGGAGATCAGTTTTGAAATCAGCAACCTCAAATTAGTAAAAAAAACTGCTATACTTTTCAAATCAACACATAAAAAGTTCAATTTTGTTTCCTTGTGTAGTTAATAAGCCTCTTATTAATTTAGAAGCTTTGTACCTTCACATAGAATTAATTGTCTTACGTTTAAACTTAAAACACGAATATTCCTGATGTTCAAAGCCTGTCCTTCTTAAAATGAAACATTGGAGACAATTTTATTCTTATAGTTGATAAACAACTATTCTGATAGTTAATAAGTAGGTAATTACTTATAAAAGATATTTATAGACTCTTTTATTATGTCAATCATATTTATCAATAATTTTTACAATTTTAATTGTTCTATTCTTTAATATATGTGTCAACAATAATTAATAAAAAGGAATACAAATAACAAGTCTCCTGTTATGAAGTATTAGTATTGAAAGCTATCTGACAATCAAACCGAAATCTTGCTTTATGATTCGATCCATCAATACGAAGCTTCTTAAAAATGTAAAATGTTTGCAGCCTTGCCATCCTTGCAATTTTTTTTGCGCATTAAAGCTAGTGAGGACAGCATATTCAAGTTCAAACTGTTCACAATTTGGGCCGATAAGTTTTGCTCGACACATCTACACACACTCAGGCAGAAAAAGGTCAGGCCAAAAAAAGCGAGTTCAACACGAATTCCAAATTGCGTATACGCACTGTGTGCTCGGTAATCTAGAGCGTGCATGTGTGTGTGTGTGTGTCTATATACTATATGTATGTCGGTTGTGTAATTGCATTTGGAGCTGTGTTTACATGTGCGTGCATAATTAGAGCAAATGTTGCTCATGTAATCAAATCAGCAGCAGGAAAAGCAACCGGAAATGCAGAGCGCAGAAGGGGAACCATTAATGATGGCGGCTGCTCAGCCGACATCTTTCAACTCTTTTTTTCTTTGAAGCTACAGCCACGCCCCTTTCTTTTCTGTTATCGTTGTGACTTTTTCTTGCCTTTGGCTGAAGTTATACAATGGAATTAAGTGACGCGTCAGCTGGCTGGGCAAGTGGGCGTGGCAAGGAGTGTAACATTAATGACTTTGCCGAAACTTAAAGTATTTTAACAAGCGCAAAACTGTTCCCCTCTGCTCCCCAGCTCCCCGTGCAATTTGTTGGATTTGTGCTGCGCCTAATTGAGTTTCCAGCGACTAGAATTTTTTTTTTTTTTGTCGGGACAGCATGTGAATGCCTGAGCATAAAAAACATTTATATTACGAGTACAGCAATGCAGCGAGGCAAAAAATTTCAAAAATTCGCTTTAGAGCAAACATAAAGCAGCGACAAAAAGAACATAAAGAGCAAGAGAAAAGCAGAATGGGGGAATGAGACAAACAAGTCGAGTGGCTGCTTTTTGGTGCTTACTAAGTTTTATAAACGAGTACGAGGCACATGTTTGTACCGCGAGGACGTGCCACGCCCACCCGACTCTACTCCGACACGTTCAATTGAGCAATGGTTGCATGCTGCCTGCCCGCAGCTTGAGTTTGCCACACAGCCACAGTCGCAGCAGCTTTGTGTAGTATTACATTTCACCTGCATTACCGCAAGCTGCTTAGCAAATTTTTGCAGCAGACCCGCAGGAAGTTGCGTTTGGCAGAAGCGCATCAAACCGCAATTTAACTGGCTGACAAACAGACCGAGACACAGAGACACGCACAGGGAGCAGGGAGCAGGGGCAAAACTGAGGATTGCAGGTGATGGCCGTGGCAATATCCGTTGCAATCCAATAAAATCAAGTGCAGCGCTACAGACACAGCGATTTCCGAATGTCAATGATGGAAACTATTAAATAAATTCTATTTCAGAAACGGAACTTGATTTTACGATCTGACTAGCTAAAAATTGCGTGCAATTTATTTTCTTATTGTCTCGGGTAAGAGTTGCTCAATCGTTTCCTTAAATTCTAGAAAAGTCTTTATACGAGGTGTGTTCAAAGGAAAAGGTGAATTTTAAATTTTCGCGGGCTGTGTACATTCGATTATCGTTATTTTATTTTTGTCATAATCGGACACATATTTTTATCATATGGTTGCATTAGCAGCCAATTTCGATTAGTAGTTTGTTTTTGACAACTAAAAAGGTTAGTCACCTTTTTGTGTGCTCTTCGATTTTTGAATTTTAAAAAAAATGGATCAAGGAATATGTATTAAGTTTTGCGTTAAAAATGGAACAAAGTGCTCCAAGTGAAGCAAACAAATTCTAACAGTGACAGCAAAAAAAAATTTTCAAAAATCTCTTCGCTAGTATTTTTGATGAATTTTGAAAAACTGCTAAAAATCCACTTTTTGTTTGAAATTTAGGAAAACGGGGTTAAAATAGTCGTTTCAATGCTTGTTTGTGGTTTTTTGGCCAAAGACAACACCGTAATCATGCCCCAATTACCGTATTCACCAGATTTGGCTCCCTGCAACTTTTTCCTATTCCCAAAACTGAAGAGACCAATGAAAGGAAAGCCTTTTGCCACAATTGATGAGATCAAGTCAGAATCGAAGAACGAGCTGATGGCCGTACCGAAAAGCGCATTTCAGAAGTGCTTCAAGGATTGGAAAAAACGTTGGCACAAAAGTATTATATCCGAGGTCGATTACTTTGAAGGGGACAAAATAGATATTAACGAAAAAATAAGTACTTTTGAAAAAAAATCAAAATTCATCTTTTCCGTATAGCAATTTAACAAACAATGCACTATGTTCATAATTAATATTCGCTATGATTTTCATTTTCTGAATTATGATCTGGCTGTTAATTTCTTTTTTTTCCTTTCCTTTTTTTTTTAATAATTACATTTTAATTAAATATGAAAGAACCAATTATGTAAGTGGAAACGATACTATTTCATCTCTATTACTTACTTGTTCACAGCCATCTAAGAGGCCTTAAAATTCTCTAATAACAAGTACGTTGTCTTTGAAATTGCTAATAATATATGAGTTCAAAGCTTGTTCTTTGCAAAAGAAATCATAAACTTACTTGTTACCGATAAAAATTAAAAAAATTAAAATAAATTGGGTGATGGAGCTGGTGGCACGCCCACTTTTCCAAAAAACCGCATCAAAATATCTTGCGTAGTTTGCGAGCTATAAGCTAATGCCATCTATACGGTCAAATACCCCATAGTGTCAATTAAGTAAAAAATACTTTAACTGTCTATTCAAAAATTGATGTAAACAAATCTACTTGGAACAAATTAAATGATTAAGATTGCCAACCGCCAAATTTTATTTTTTTCTTTGATTTTTTTAAAAAAAACATGGGTCCGTCGAATATGGGCAACCCTGTATATTTCTCGATTTTTCTGCAATCTATTCCAATTTTATGAAATTTTTTGATTTGAAATTTACTTATTATTTTACTTTATTCGTTTTATTCAAAGCCTTAAAACTCGATAAAAGAAAAGCATAATAATTTTTTTTTTGTTCGAACCAACTTTTTTTTAAAATAGATGTTATGCTCGGGTTCGGGATCGGGTTCAAGTGGTACATAATTTTAAAGTTCCCATAAAACCGAATCGGGCCTTGCTTTTGAAACTAAAACCCCTTGGTCTATTTTTAGCTTAAAGAAACAGCACGATAGCTATAAACAACACGGTGCGATAAATTTATCGTAAAATATAAGCTCTTAAGTAACTGATGTCCATTCGATAGCCAAGAATACATATTTTGAAATTCTGCTCGCATTGGGCAGAAAAGAATCCTGAAAAAGGCATTACGGAAAATGCGATAAATTCAATACAATCGGATTTTGCGGCTTAATATGGGAAATCCTTGTTAAGAACGGAAAGACGAGGCACAGAGAGAAATTGTAATGCAAGTGACAAAAAAAAAAGAAAAGTTGAAAGCGAATTTCCAACTTTCAACTTGAAAGCCAAAAAGGGAAAGAGGATGGACAAAAAGGCGACAAGGGATAAGAATCAACTTACTGTCGTTCCTTGCGTTGTTGTCGCTTCTTCTTGAACGCCTTTTTGACGCGCAGCAGGAGAAACGCGGCCCGATCCACCGAGAGGGTGGTGCTCTTCTTGGTCGCCGATGACGTGCCACCATCGTCCATGATGCGATTTTAGTTGTTGTTCCGATTGCTGTTGTAGTTGTTGTTGTTGTTGTTGGTGTTGTTGTTGTTGGTGTTGATGCTTGTCAACTTAAAGGACGTTTTAGTTGTTGCTGTTGTATTCCTCGTATTTAATTTTAAATGTCAATGGCTGCTGCTGCTGCTGCAGTCGTTGTGCAGTCGCTGCCTCTGTCGGCGTCGCTGCCAGCGTCGTTTGTGGCGGCCGCTGACATTTGTATGCGTTTTTCGCTCTTTTTGTTGCTGTTGTTGTTGTTGTTGCTGCTGTTGTTGCTGTTGGGTCGTTTTGGCTTTTAACTTGTTTCCTGTGCGTGTCGCTTGTTGTTATTATTGTTGTTGTTCGTTTATGCTGCCATTGTATTGCTACACTTTCTTTTTATTATTTGTACTATTATTTTGCGTCATGTGCGTTGTCTGGCGTAACTTAATACGTATATAAAAACACAAACACACACGCACACACACTCATAATAAGGAGTCACACACAAGGACACGTGTCCGCAGTCGCCACGCATTCGTTATGTATGCCAAATAATAATATTTTGTCTGCTTGTCGCTTGAGGCAAATACCAAATACTTACATACACATACCCAGACATATCATATCACACACACACACGTCTCACACTTTCTCATAATTTAATGGCAACGCCTGAAATGCTGCTGCATCTTTTTTTTTAGAGCACACCTCACTTTTCTCTCTCCCTCTGCCCACTCTTTCCCTTTCACAGAGCACTATGGGGGCGAAATCCGAAAAATCGAAAATTTAGTCATTTTATCAAAGTACAGTCGAACTTCCCTAGCTAGAAGTTCGAGCTCGAACTCGAATTCTCTCTAACTCGAACTAAATTGAGTGGCAATAGCGTATACTAAACCGAACAAAAAGACTTCCCTAACTCGAAGTCTCCCTAACTCGAACATTTTTCTTGGATAATGGTGATTCGAGTTAGGGAAGTTCGATTGTATTAATATTACTATTTTTTTTGTGTTAACATCTTAAGAAAACTTCAAACTGTAAAGTTCAGTACCAAAAATGTTATGTAACAGACCAATGTTAAACCTAACAGCTGTTAAAGTCAGCTGTTGCTGTCGAAAAGCACGTGCTTTAAGATTGCAATATTTTTGCAGCCTATTTTCAAATTGGTATTTCTCAAAGGCTAATCATTTTTTTATAAAATTTAAAATGGATACCAATTATACGGGCTTGTACTATGTGTTGGTGTACTAGTGTTCTGTATTTGTGCGTGTTCTATTAATATTTTGTAAAATTAGATAATGCTTTGAAAGAAATATCAACTTTTCGCAAGAATTTAGCAATGATGCTTAACGAGGCTTAATGTACCTCCAACTGTATGTCGTAGATCCATTCATTGTAATTTAAAGGCAATTTGTCTCAATGTGAACAATTTGCGAAGATCTGCGCAAACTAATTTTTTAGGACGTAACCTCACAATTTTTCAGTGCTGATTTGCTCGCTTGTCGTAGGAGGTATTTGACCAGTTTTTGAGGTTTTTATTATTAACTCGAAAACTACTTCGGATATTTTGATGCGTTTTTTTTTAGTGTTATGTATACCCATATACATACATGTTTTGGAAAGTGGGCGTGTCAAAATCCCAGCCCAATTTTTTTTTTTATTTTATGCTCACAACCATTTATAAGAGCACACAACTTCTTTGTCTACACAGAAAAAAAAATGCCGTTCTAAAATCAAGCCTAAAATACTTAATTTAAGCCCGCATTTTTTAAGTATGTATTCAGGATTAAGCTGAATAATCAAGCCTGTATCGGGATTAAAATGGGAAAAAACACATTTGCTGAGCGCGAGAGAAAATTCTCTCTCGGCCTCTCTCATTTCAAACGGTCCCGTGGCTCAATGGTTAGAGTCGTCGAATCTGGTTTGAAAAAAATCTGGGTTCGATTCCCCCCGTCAATTAAAAAAAAAATAAATAATGTTAAAAAAACAAATTTAAAAAAAATATCTATAAAAAAAAATGGTGAAAAAATAAAAATTAAAAAACGTTAAAAGAAATCTTAAAAAAGAATATTAAAAATAAAAAATTAAAAAACGTTAAAAAAAAAACCTTAAAAAAAAATATTAAAAAAAAAAAAAATTTTAAAAAATAACATTTAAAAAAAAAATTTAAAAAAAAAATTTAAAAAAAAGTTTAAATGTAACGAAAAACATTATAATTCATATTTATTTTTTTAGCCTGAATTTAAGAATTTCAGGATTGAATTCGAGATTGAAAAAATCAAGTATTTCATACTTGGTTTAAGAAAATCCGAGATTACCCCACTTCTGACATCGTTTCGGATTGAATCCGGGCTAAATATCCCGGATTTTTTTTTCTGTGTAACAATTACTTTTTCTCTTTATTGCTAATAATAAACAAGGGCAAAGCTTGTTATTTGGTATACAAATTATGAGCTTAATTGTTACCGATACAAAAAAAAAAAAAACATTAGTTGCGGGGGTGGTGACACGCCCACTTTTCCAAAAATATTTCTGAGGGTGTACATAGCATAAATAAAAACACCGCATTCAAAAATCTAGTTTATTTTAAAAGTTATTAATAAATTTTCGAAATATTGGATTTCGCCCCATAGTGCAGAGAGAGACAGAGAGAGCGAAAGTAAGTGTGTGTGTGTGTTTATGTGATATTGTTTTATTTATGATTTCTTATTGCTGTTGTTATTCGCTGCAAATTTACGATTTTACGCATTACCATAAGCAACTTTTATGAAGCGAACCCCAAACGCTAAGCGATGCGAGCAGTAACCCAGAGGGGGAATTAGAAGGTTGACAACGTGGCGGGCAACATGGGGCAAGGACACTTGTCATGTGGCGCATTTTATTATGCCAAAAATTGAAATTCATGCGCCGCCGTCAGTTTGTTGCCCTACTCACTTACGAGTGACAAATTCGTAGATTGCCTTTTCCATTTCCTCATTTAACAATTGTTGTAAGGGTTGTTGTTGTTGTTGTTGCAGATCTGGCTGGCAGGTATGTGGGGAACGTGACCAAAGTTTAGTTAAGTATGTTCTATTTTCAACACTCGGAACAGTTGACAGAATGTCTGTCAGCTGTCAGTTGAGTTCCATTGACGGCATCAGCATCAGATTCATTTATTGTGACGTTGTGTGTTTAAATACTCTACAAAGACGGTACGATATTATGAGTTTACAATGTCGTGTGTAGCAGATTGCCTTTACAGTTTGAAAACATAAGTAAATTTAAGAAAAATGACTTTTTTTGGTTAGATTTTTATTTAAATCTAGATTTTGCTTATTTGAGGTTTCCAGTATATTAGCAATGAATTACAGCATGAAAGAAGAAATGAATTTAGATTTCTACATTTATCTTGAAACATGCAAGAATCAGTAAAATTCATGATTATATTGGAATGCGATTTATAGTAGACTGAAATGCGACCAGTAACCTTAATTACTATAAGTGTTATTTAGCACGCGAGATAGACTTATTGTTTATGTATAAATGAGAAATATTCTAAGAAATTTTAATTTATCAAATATATTAAAATGAATATGTTTTTTTAATGTTGTTTAGTATTTTCTGCATATTTTGCGTAATATTCGTTTTAATGTATCATCTCTTAAATAAGAAAAAATTGCTGAAAACCAGCGAAAAAAGGAAACCCGAATTTGAGTCATGTGAAGTCGTTTTGTTCATCATGGTAATTTATTTCATTGACAAATTGATGACAATAATTATTAATATTAATATTTATATGAAATATAATTTCACAGAAAAATAGAGTTATTGATCAGATTTAAGCTTTCCTGTAAGATCCTGTAACGTCCAATCTGTTCAACTACAAATTTTGCATTTGGCAGCACTTAAAGATTTTCTTACGATATTGAAGCTGCTGCTCAAGTCGACATTCTTTGCCCGTGTAGAGTATGAAATATTCAGCTTACGAATGTTAGTTGGCATTCCTTGTTGCCAGATCAATTACGGATTAACTGTCAATTTCATTTGTGTGTGCCAAAAGTAATCTATGCCAAGCTTATGGCAAAATTGAAATCCCCCCACAGAATCTGCCAAATATCAACTGGAATGTCCTTAGACGCACACAGCTTTCCTCCATTTGCCTTTGCTAACCACAGTGAACTTGAGTGGATTTTGAAAACATTTTAAGCACTCACACACCTGCATATTGTGTGTTAGTGTGTGTGTGTTTGAATGACAGTTACCTTGATAAAAGATAAGCAATTGCTGCCCAACTGAGCTGGCTTTTATGCTAGGGACATCCCGCAAAGCATCTTAGTGCTGGTTTTTGTCACAAATGTTGGCAGTTAACTTAATATTGACTTACGGGCATTTGCTTCACACAATTGAAAACTATTTACGGACTACAGACTACGGGTTTGATTGGGGGGGTGGGGCTCATACGAGAATGCCCAGAGGTGATTGCCCAGTGTCCGGCCTTGACCAATTTGTGCAACTGCCCCCCCTCAATCAAAATCAAAGGAGCTTGCAGCTCAGCAGAAAATCGTGCTTAGTGCTAAGCTGACAATGGCAAAGCTACGCACAGTTTCTGATAAATGAATGAATGGACTCACTGTATTTAGGTCAACTGTGGTGGGGGCAAGGGACTGATAAGGTAAACATTGATGAGCTAGTTAAGTGTAGCTTAATATTGACGTGATTGCGTTTGTGTTTGGCCCTGGCAGCTGCTGGCTGCTGGAAAAATTAACTTATTTGTCGGTTCTTGGGTTGATAAATTGCAGACCACACAACTACAGACTAACGATGGTCAATTGGAATTATTTGGGATAACAATCATCACTCGCAACAGTTGATAATCTAAAGTGATTCCGATATGTCATTACGGATTTGATACTTGAAAAGAGCTAAGTAAACACACAGTTTCGAATCGTGCCTGGTGAAATTCAAGCTACTTACTGAATCGGACTTGCATTTCCTAAAAGCACTTATAGTGTCCTTAAAATAAATTATATTAAGAGCAACTTTTTGATGTCAAAAGATGTTACAAATATTTTTAATTGCAGACCACATCTATAGATGTGTATACACTCCAACGATGGTCAATTGGAATTATTTGGGATAACAATCATCACTTGCAACAGTTGCTAATCTGAAGTGATTCCGATATGTCATCATGGAATTGAAACTTGTAAAAAGCTTATTAAGCACACGTTTTAAATTGGTAACTGGTTGAATTCAAGCTAGTCCGATTGACTTGCATTTTCTAAAAGTAATAACGTTGTTAGACTTTCTAGATGTATCTTATTTATTCATCCACATTTCTCTTACTTCTAACTAACAAGATTAATTGCAGTTTCTTACTCTTCGTTTGTCACTTGAGAATGATAAACTTAATGTTCTCAATATTATAAATAGTGTTTATTGGCGAGGCCAAAAATAAAACAGAGATTTAAAAATAAATTAAATATCAGCTTTTGGATTCCACAAATATTGTAAATTGCAGACCACATCTGCATTCCAACGATGGTCATTTGAAATCAGTCATCACTCTCAACAGTTGCTACTCCGGAATGTCATCACGGAATTGTTACTTTGAAAAGAGCAAATTAAGAACATATGTAGTTTTAATTTGGTCTGGTCTAACTTGCTTTTCCTAAAACTAATTAATGCTCTGAAAATAAAATAAATCAATATCATGCTCTCGATATCAAGGGATTCCACAAAATCTATTGTAGTCTCTTCATTGGAACTAATTCAACATTGTTGAGGCATTGCAGCCATAATAAACTCAAAAAGTACATTAGTTAGTACATTATTCAATGGCATTGGAATGTTGAAATGAAGTGATTTAATGCTCGTATCAAATTATTTGCTGCGTCGTTTCAATTCCGAGTACTTGTGGAGAGAAACGAGAAATGAATTGAATTGGAATTCATTGAGAGAGCTGACTAATTGCCGGTATATGGATTCCGGGTGGAATTGGAGGAGTCCTTTCGACCCAATTCCATGGCTGGCACCTTGCACAAAAGCACCGCTAAATGTAATTGACATTTGCTTTATGGTGATGGCAGCTGAAACAGCTGCGATATTGAGTTAATTGAATGCCAGTTTGAGCACAGGTCAATGCAGCTCAGCATCGGCCTGGCTCATGTTAGTTATTTCCACCGGCCACGCCCATCAAGCCCCTTTCAAAGAGAATGAATGACAGCAGCAGCAACGGCATAAAATGCGCAGTATAACATTAAAGTCAATCATTTTGAGTTCAGTGAGGCAGAGGACATGCACAAACACAACCATAAGCAGAGTACACATTCAGCCTATCATCGTAGGACGTCACTTGCAGTTGATTTATTTGCCATTAAGTGAAGCGGCAACAGCGTTGACCACAGGCGGAAACAAAAAAGCCACAATTAAACAATAATATGCAGACAATGCCAAGGCAGGCGAATCAGGAAACCAAAGGACACTACAGGACACCACAGGACACTACAGGAGGCGGCTACAACAAAGGTGCTTCAAAAGTCACACAAGCGCATAATAAAATTCGTTTGGCTTTTGAGTTTAAAGCTGGCCAACCATGAAAATACCGAATCTGGCTCAAGGATAGGCCCACAGGCTTATAAGTTACATATATAGGTATATTCTTTATAAATCCTAACCGTTGGACAGGTAAATGCTTAGACATTGTTTTGTAAGCAGAAGCAGAGGCAAAAGAATAACAGTAAAAGCTGCTGCAGGCGGAAAAGCCAGCATGGCGGCCAATTGCCTGGCCAACTGACCGGTGGCCAGTGGCCAAAACGGGAAATGAGTGCAAATTTATGCAGAAAGTAATTAAAAGTGCCGTTGTTCTGTGCTATCCTGTTATTTCTTCTCTTTGTTCTCAGTGCTCGTCACTCAACGGGCAACGCCCCTACACACAATTGGGCGTGGCCAGAGGCAGCTTTCAGATGCTTTTATGATTTTGATGTGGCCCATAAAAGGACCAAATATAATGAAGTTGCAACATAAAAATTGCAGAACAGCCACAGTCACCTTTGGCATCTGGCATTTGGCATTTGGCCAAGTGGTTAGCGGTCTGGCCCACAAAATCTAAACAGCAAACACCTTTAGCTAACGAGCTGCCCAACTCGCACTTCATCAAGATCCTAACACCGTCGAAAGCTTCTCAGATATACCGGGCAAATGGCACAGCCAAAAAGGTACAATCAATTTTACGGCTGGCCAACAACTCAACTACCAACTCAACTCAACTCCTGCCTGCCTCACGGCTGCCTGTTTGCCAGGCTTAAAAGCAAACAAAACTCTGGTAACAACAACAGCAACAACAACAGAAAGAACACTTTGTGCTGCCGTTCACTTTATTTAAAGACTAATTGTCAACATGCTGTTGGCCTGTTTGTCCCTTCTTGTTTAACACAATGGGCGTGGCATTAAGGCTCAACTAACAATTTGTCGAGCTTACGACTTAATTTATTAAAAACTTAAAAGCATTGCGGGAGCTTAGCCAGCTGAGCTGAGAGTTTGTAATTCAGACTTCACTTTACCCCTTACGAACTCACTTTAAATTCCCTTCTATCTACTTCTCACAGCTTCAATTGAATAGCTGTCATCGTGCATAAATATTTATAGCATTAATTTATTAACTTCTTTCCTAAACTTATCTTTTCATATTTGGCTGATGCTTACAATCAAATTTGCAGCTCATTAATATTATAATCATGATCGATAACCCTGCGTCGTAACATTTATTTACATTTTTTATGTTCACATAATGAACTGTATTTCAGTAAATTTATTAGATCTGACAACAATAACAAAACTAATAAAAAACTCTAAACAGCAAGACTAGACTAAAAAGCTTACTGACTTTTATTACATTGCTAAAAAAAAACAAGTGGGAAAGGCTATAGTCGAGCTCCCGACCATAGGATACCAGTTACTTATTTAAATAAATTTAAAATATTTTTCATTGCATGCTTTTAGGCACTCACATTGCTTAAAAACTTTAATCAGCCATTACCACCTTACTATTTGTCCGTTCTTGTTACGATTTAGTAGGAAGATAGGTAATAATAGTAGTTAAAGTTAAATAGTATAAAATACCTTATATCTTGAAAACTGTGCCCTAGCTCTTATAGTCTCTGAGATCTAGGCGCTCACACAGACCGACAGACGGACGGACGAACAGACGGTCATGGCTATATCAACTCGGCTGATGTTGCTAATTAAGAATATATGCACTTTATAGGGTCGAAGATGTTTCCTTCTCCCTGTTACATACATCGCAACGAATCCCGGATAATATCATTTATCACCACATACAACAAATTTTAAATTTTCCAAAAAACATTAAAAGTTTCATATGAAATAGTTGAAAAATATATAATCCATATTAACAGCCAAACAGCCAAAAGAAACTAAATGAAACAAACGTTAAGTTACGCACCTAATCGAGAAGAAAGAATAAATGTTAAAAACAAATTTAATTAATCAAAACATAAATTACAAGAGAAACTTTACTACAGCTGCTGTTGTTGGACTGGAGAAGTTCGGCGCCTGTCTGAGCTTGTGAAAATTCACACACAAATTTCTGAGAATTGTGAAATTCTAGTTTGTACTTAGTTTGAGCCCAAAGTGTTACTATTATGACAACTTCCATTCTGATTATCCTCCACATACTTGTCAGCTAGTTTTATTAATCTTGAACAGCAACTGGGCATTTGCCATAATTTAAAAGATATCTCAATTGTTTGCTCTTTTGAGCGTATCTCAAAAAGTATCTCCAGAGAATCAGACAGTTCACAATTAACACGAAGCTCGTGGCCAAAAGATGTGATGTTCAGTCAACAACTACCTAGACATGGCTTCAAGTGCCCTTTGACGCTTATTGTTGTTACGTCTCGCCTCGTTTCAGTCTCTTTGTCTGCTCATATCATGCCAATGGCAGTTACCAGTTACCAGTTGGCAGTTGCCAGTCACCAGATACCCGTGGCCTATTAGAAGCCAGTGGCAATTCCATGCCACTCGTAAGTAAAATGTATGGCCTTATCTCTTGATGCCACGACAATATTAACACTTGACTATAATTCCAAGTGTTGAGAGACCTGCGACCGAGCCAAGTTAGGACAACAGCGCACAATGTCGGCCATTTTCAAATATAAATAGTCCCACAGGCAGAACGAAAGTATGAAAAAAAACAACTGAAAACAAAGCATGCAAAACGAGCTGGCCACGAGCCAAGAGAGGCGACATGGAGGCGACGAAATAGGGGACAAGAAGTTGGTAAATAATGCCTGAATATGCGACGTGTTAACAACGCCTTGAAACGCAATGGATACCGCAGGGGCATCTAATCTCACGTACTCCTTGTATTTATAAACTTAACGGCAACGGGCATGTTTAATAATAAACCAAAAGAACAACTCACCAAACAAGGCGTGTAAGTCACACTAGTATGCACAACTAGTTGATACCCTTTTTTTAACCAAAACATCGCTTAAGCTATAACTTGATCATTGGAAATATTACATTTATAAACTATCACATTAAATTACTAAGCATTTTTTAAATATAGTAAATTAAGCTCATATTAATAAATATGCGCAATTCATTTAGTTCAAAATTTATTTATTACTAAAATTATTATGTAAAAAAACGGAAATATTTAACTTCCGCTGTCCGCGGCTTTAATGTTTTTTCCTTGCAATTGAACTTTGACTAAAAGTCAGATTTAGTGATTTGGCGTGAAAAAGCTAAATTTGGCGGAAAAAAGCTAAATTTGAGGAAAAATTCAAAATTTAGCAAGAAGAGTTAATGTGTGAGTTTTCTAAGAATATCTCATACAATAACAGAGTTTTTGATTCTAAAGGTTAATTTGCATCCGATTGTTCCTATGGCAGCTATATGATACAATAACCCTACTTTGACCAAATTTGGCCAGAATGTTAGAGACAGCCTTAAACATAGAATCTGTGAGTTTGGTTGAGATATCTTAAGAAACAAAAAAGTTTTTCATACTAAGCAATTCTGTGACCTTTGACCCACTTACAGGTCGAATTTCGCAAAACGCCGTCTTATTGCACGATAAAATTATCTCACCTATGTTGTGTGAAAATTTCAGCTTTCTATCTTTTACCGTTTGGGCTGCACGTTGATTCTCAGTGAGTCAGTCAGTGAGTCAGTCAGGACAAAGACTTTTATGTATGTGTATAGATTGAAAGTGCTTCAAGTACTTTATAAATTTCTTGTGAATTTACGACACT
This sequence comes from Drosophila suboccidentalis, assembly GCA_037043435.1. Lineage (NCBI taxonomy): Eukaryota > Metazoa > Arthropoda > Insecta > Diptera > Drosophilidae > Drosophila > Drosophila suboccidentalis. The sequence goes on along the minus strand of JBAMBK010001765.1, from coordinate 13,089 downwards.
TTTCCCTTCTTGAATTTGATGTTCATTAGGATGGCCTTTTTAAAATAAATTGTTGATAACAATGAGCCCCAGGCTAAAATATATTCGTTTTTACCCCTAGAATACACCTGCGAAATCGGAGTTCATCTGATGGACCCAAAAACAGGTACAAGGTACAAAAGGTCTGTCGTGTCTCGCACGTCACAATGTCTCAGTTCTGACAGCAAAATCCTGGCCTCGAGAGAAAGCGAATTCATCACCTTGTTATAATTTCATCATGAGCCCTAATAAACCTGAATAAACAACAAACTAGTACTCTGAGAACTATTTCGATGTTATGATTGGAAGTCTGAAAGGGCAGGAAGTCAGTCTCGTTCCGAATCTAGAACAAATCGTTTAGAATTATAAGGAAAATTTGTGTGTATATTCACTGATATTATTAGGTAAGAAAAGTAAACAAAAATGAAAAAAAAATTAATTTTTTTCAAAAAATAAATTACATTTTAAACTTTTTAATGGTTTTTTATTAAACCTGCGACTTGCAGGTGTTCTGCAATCTTTAATTTCTAAGATGGAGTAGATCGGTGGCAGTTGAAGAGAACAGAAGGCAAAGACAGAAAAGCAGAAAGATTGAGAGAAACCGAGAGAGAGAGAGAGGCAGGATGAGAGAATCAGAAAAATTTAAGAAAAATAGAACACAACCACCCAAACGAGGAAAAAGCGTATTTTGAAAGAATGGCCCTAAATAAGAAGAAACAGAATAGTTCTAGGATTGGAGGCGTAAGTGAAAACAAAATGGCCGTGGAAATTGCAGACGTGACAATCAAAATGGCCAAAATCAATTTAAATAATTCTGGCACCGCCTTTTGAGGACTGTCAGTAAATTCAACCAGATTTTGTAGTGCCTTTGGATGTTGATGTTGATCCAGCTCTGTTGAATAAAGTCTTATCTATATATATAAGACTCTTTGTCCTGACTGACTAACTGGCTCACTGACTGACAAATCAACGGCTAAGCGTAAAAGGATAAAAAAAAAAAAAAAAGTATTATTATTATTATTATTTGCTTATACTCCGATTGATGAATTTTTATTAAAAGTTTACCAAGAAGCAATAAACAAACAAGTGTCTATAAGAGTTGTTTGCTTAATTCTGAGTATTTTCAAGTACAGGGTATCACTGCTCCCTAGGTAGTGGGAGGTACATACACATACATATTCCAGCTCACACACACAGACACATTCATACACACATTGATGTACATAGACAAATATGAGTTTGTTTTTGCGTCTGGTTGGAGGCATTTATGGTCTAACTTGCCAACTTTTGTTTTCTTTAGGCCGAATTTTTTGTTTAGTGTGCGTCTCGCTGGAAATTCTATGCCGCCATTGACTAGAAAAGAATACACACACCCACACACCCACATACAGTAATCGGTAGTCAAGCATGTGTGTTAAAGTTTGTTTTGCTAGTTGGTCGGTTGCCTGCTTGTATTTGCCTGGCTGATTCTGCCTTGGCCGTTTGGCTAATGCCAAAAGGCTTTCGGGCACAAGACAATTGAGACACCCACACATACACATAGGAACACACACATATATGCATACATACATACATTTATATAGTGAAATCTGTGACAAGGGCAGGCAGTGAGCTATTCAGCAAAGCGGCGGAGCACAGACAAAAAAAAGGTTACAGAGATTTCATGGCCCAGTGAATGCAGCAGCTAGCTTATAAAAGGCCACCAGAAGCTCAGCACACACACACACACACACATACCCGTAGGCAAACACATACATACACTCATGTTGACCAACAAATGGACATTGCAATGCAGAAGGCAACCAGTTCAATTCGAGAAAGTCCTGAAAAATTGCTGTCGCTTCACTTGAAACTTCAACAGTGCAACATAACAACAATAACAACATCAACAACAACAGCATATCAGCAGTTTTTTTGTTGCTTACGTATTATTTATGGCTTTATTATACAGCAGGCGCCCGGACAGCATATTTTATTTTCTTTTCTTTTTGTGGGAAAGTAGCACAAAGCGCAGCTAATCAACGATGAAATTCCGTAATATGTAACGAGTTGTGTTGCGTATACGCCACTTGGGCCAGAACCGCTGTATATCCATATATGTATGTGTGTGTGTGTGTGTGGGTGAGTGTCAGTGTGCTAGTGCATGTCTGTGTATGGCATTGGACTTAACAATTTGAAATAACATGCTTGATCACATGCTGAGTGTGTGTGAGCTGTAATAAATAACTGCAGAAAATGCACTGTGAATCACGTGAAAAGTATGCGACAGAGTGATACCCTTTAGTGAGATTCAAATGATTGAAATGAATCACAATATAAGTGATACTCAATATAAACTACAGATAAAAGACTTAACATCTATTATAAAATAAAATAACAAACATACGGGAATAAATATAGAACTTTCAGTTGATAAATAAATTTGCTTAGATCCAGTGGAATTTTTAAATATTCAGGCCTGTTCCGAATTTCCCTTTCGATAAGATTTGTCGGAATTGAATTCTTTAACCTGCTCTAATACCAATTCGGCCATATTCAGCGGATTGATATCACTTTCACTAAATGCTAAAAAGTGAAAAGTGAAAACCGGAACAGGCCTGATTAAGAATATTAATGCAAATCTGTGTGGTTAGAGCATATATGAACTTGTAGTTGAAGTATGGTTAAAGTATGAATCTAGTCAACAGTTTTCTATTAAAGCTTAGAATGAATTCTGAATTTACCCTGTAGTCAGATTTAAGCAAACTAATCTCTGGCACGCAAAATATTAATTCTTTTTGTGGAAAGTATGAGATGTGAACAAAAATACTCTGTTTAAATAAATGAAAGTCTATCCATGAATTAAACTAAAATCTAGCAGAAAATGGCTACACAAATTCAACGACTCCCCCCGTGAAATCAAGGGCATAATAATTCTATTATAGGTAAATAATTAGCTCGCACACGGTCAACAGAATTGCATGGGGAATGTTAAATGGCCTGGAATATTATGTAAATTCCATTTAATTGAGATTGAATCCGACAAATTGCACAACTGAGAGCAGTTGGTCATTAAATATGATATTAATTTTATTGAATTTGCAATGCGATCAATCATCAGTTACTTTGCATTAATCCCAGTACATGTATAAATATTGAATGGACTTGGTCAATTATCAAATTGCCAATTTGTCAGTGCAAAGTTACACAAAAAGTTTTTTGTAGCACAGTGTTAATTGAAAACTAATTGGCTCGCCCGTCGTTTGTCGACTGTCGACTGTCGAGATAGGATAATCAATTTTGAAAATGAAATTTTTGGGTAAACACAATTAATATTTTCATAAATCAAATATTTCAAAATGCCAAAAAGCAAACAGCAACTGAAACTCATCATGTCCTTGCCTCCTTTCGCCTCCTGTCTAAATGCCTGCGTCAGCATAATTGAGAAGATATCCATAGGAGCGTGAAAGCGAGAGAAAGGACGTGTGCGAGAGAGAGAGAGAGAGAGATGTGCTGTTTGCACGTGTCGGTTTAGTGAAAGTTTTAAGTGGTCAAATAATTGAATTGAAATTGCCTACACGCTTCTCTGGTTGCATTGTCCTTTGCCCCAATCAATCAGAATTCCGCAAATGCAATTAATAAACAATTCCATGACTATACCAACACACACACACAAGCACATACAAAATCATAAATTAATTAAGTAGAAGGTCAGCCGAAAGTTAATGCATATTAGTGTCAAATGATGTACTAACTTTCACTTAGGTCTAAAAGTCCTCTGACATTCGAGCCAGAATCGTAAATAGTCGTGTTAAGCAGCCGTGTCGAGGTGGCGACCCTTTAAATATAACTTACACATGTCCAAATGTCTAATGGCGCTAAATCGCATCGCGTGTGTTGGACTTCACGAGCCTTTACTCACAATACTCTCCACTCGTATATCACAGTCACACACGGCGTATGCGTGATGAGTGGCAGCGCACGAGGCATTCGAATCGTTTTCAAGCGCGCCTAAGAACACGCAATACACAAATTGACAAAACACACAGCAAGATAGAGATAGCGATAGATAGCGTGTGTAAGAGGGAGAGAGAGATGTGCTCTGTAAACATGTATTTTGGCGTACAAACAAAATACGCTTCAATAAACAAATCCCAGTCGACTTTAAGGCCATGCTTAGATGGGATACAACCTATTGGTTAACCCAAAGGCAAATAAGGCAGCCCCGCAGGTAAACGCCAACTCAATGTTTCCCCTTATTAACAAGGCCTCTTGGCCAAGTTGGGAGCAGCTCATTTGCCAAACCAGCAACTGTCGTGCCTTGCCAAAATCAAACCAAACACCTACACAAATCATAGCTGAGCAAAGAAAAATAGAAAATATAAAAGAAATGGACGAAAATGTGAACAACAAATCAAAGTCAAAAGGAAAAGAATAAAAGCAGAGAGAACGATAGAGGGAGATGAGAGCTGGCAACAAACAATTACGAGCAATTTCATTGCCACAAGGACTATGGCTTTGTCTGTGCCAACAAAACTACATGCGAGTACCACGACATGAAATTGGGTCTAATTGTAATTTAGATGCAGTCTGCCAAGAGATCGATATGCCATGGAGGGCATTAAATTACGCGCCGATGGAAATACACTTTGCCACGGGCCACTATCGAGATGAAGGAGACCAGAGGACAGAGGACTGAGGAGATGGGAGAAAGGAACGTTGGCGGCACATTGACTCTGACAGAGACACTCGACTGTATGGCTAGCAGCTATTCGAGTATCATTCATATAGTCATCACCAGCACACACACACAGCGAGTGTGAGTAAGACAATGACAGAGTGACACAGAGAGCGAGAGAGTAAGAGAGAGAAAACTAAAATGGTTTTTGTTTGTTTGCTTGGCCTGCGCTTTCGAATGCAAACATATGCAGGGGAACGCAGAACGCACTATGGAGAATTTTCCTAATTTTTAATGGCATTTTTCAATTTTCAATTAATTTATTAATTTCGTAATAGAAATGTTATTGCACAAAGTGGATTTTTGATTAACACATTTTACAAACAATCAGCTCATTTTAAACTGTGCACAATTTTAATGTAAATTTTCAAATCAAATTGATTAACCATTTTTTATTAATGTTAATTATTCGGGTTTGTACTAAGTATTGCTTGTTGAGTGTTACTGTGATTCGTTAATTATTTGTAACATTAATAAGTGAGCCCTATTATTAGCTTTTGGGAAGAAACTTTAACTTTGGAAAGCCCACAAAATAAAATATAGATCTTGGAAGTTGCCTTTCCACAAGTTGCCTTTCTATATATAAGTCATTTTTTTTAATTTTCAGAGTTTTTTTTTCACTTAATCTGCATTTTTGTCGACATTTCACTTTCAACCTCTTTCAAACAAAAGCTCGCATTTTGGCTAATTGCTCCCATGGCAGCTCTAAAGTAGTCCGATCTTGATAAATTTGAACAATATGCACACAAATGGTCTGCCTGGTTCGGATATCATGAAAAACAATAAAGCTTTTCTTACTTGAAATTGGTTTTTATTGTTCTCTATTTCCAAAGTGTTAAGAGTTTATTATAAAAACATAAAAGAACAATTTTGATGTCATGCTAACTTTTTATAAGCCCAATACAATACACTAGATGAAAAAAATCATGTTTCGTTTTTGAGTCATCAATTTAATTCCAAAATTTTAGTAAATTTCCCATAGTGCAGCGTTTGCGCTTCGCCTATTAAGCTATTTTAAGAGTGTCACACACATGCGGTCGCACACTCGCAGCCAGAATTATTGTTGCCCAAGGTCAACGCACACACACCCTCACACACCCCCACACACCCAGCTAGGAACTATAGCAAAAAGAAAAGAACTTAAACTTTAGCATACTTCTGGGCAACATTTTTGACACTTCATTAGTTGGCATGAATGAATATTTCCGTTATGTATAAAGAATACTGGCACGTTGGCGTGATAAAAAGTAAGCAAAAACGTAGAAAAGAAATGAAGAGAAAAGAAAAACGGAAAGAAGTAGGAAAACCATTGTACGCAAGTCGAAGTTTTATGATTTGCTTACGAAGCGACGGTGACGCGAAAGTTGCCTCAACAATGTCGAATTGAAGGTGCAAACTTTTGATGCGAAACAAGAAAAATTATGCCATAAAAACCTGGCGGCTGCTGTGCTAGATTGCTCTCTATGTGTGTGTGTGTGTGTCGACTTTTATATTCATGATTTACGATGCGAACAAACGAGCGAGCGGGCGAGCGAGTTGGATGTTCAATTCCCACCTGGCCAGGTGAAACAAATCAACGTGGTTGAATTTGGTTTGATTTTAACATCTGCAGCTTCCTCCCTCGCCCGCTTAAGAATGCATCAATCAAGCGAGAAACATTAAGAACTGAGTAGGCAGCTAATCAACAATGCCGACATTATGATATTGTACTCATACTAATCGACTTCCAGCTGTCAAAAGCTTTAAAAGGTCGCTGATACAAATTGAAACCACAGTCAAAACCATTATTGTTACAGCAGTTAAAGCAGTTAAATGGATAATAGCTAAAGCAAACAAGACAGCGTATATTTACAGTCAAAGTTCGCTAAACTGAACTCGGACGAGATCAGAAATGCCCTAGAGGAATTTATAAAGATGGAATGCATGCACAAAGCTTGTAACTAGAAAGTACAAGCTTGGAAATAAAAATTAAGATAAAAATTAAGGGAAGACCAAAGGAAAATCCAAAATTAAAAAAATATTTTATAAATAAAAAATGGTACAATTTTCTTTAAAAGATAGTCTTGTGATAGATTTAAATTTACAATTTATAGAAAATATTACATTGGCTGTTCAAATTAATTTTATTACAAACTTCTTTTTAACTTTTATACATTTATATGAAACTAAATATTATGACCTTTTCTATTGAAAAGGATTCGCACGATGAATTACAAATCAACATTTCTATTCATAGCTTTCATACTTTGCATGTTTTTTTTATTTGAGTTTTCTAGTTTTTGATACATTTTTGTCCATTCATATTTTACAGGAACTGTTATGGGGTATAACTAAACGCAAATTACATTTGTTCTTATATGTGATTTTTAGAGTTGAAATTTGACCAATAACAGCTATTTTCAGTCCCTGGTATTTTTGATTCTATAAATTTTAGTCATACTACTAACTGTACAGAAGTTCACTATAGGACAGCTTTACTGTAAGCCTCTTGTGGAAAGTAATTAAAATTACAATATCCGCATGTGCAAATATGAGTTTGTAATTACAATAAATCATAATATGTAAATACCAGCAATAAAATGAACGTGTCATTCTGTAAAAAGGGCCCCAGGCTTAAATTGCGGCCGGTAAACGATTAAGTTCAGCTGCCAATGTTATCACAACATTTCAGATTTAAAATGTTGCAATCGTTTATACTGTATAACTAGCTTTTAAATTCAATGTTGCCGGAGTTAAACGAAAACAAGATCAGAATTTGGTGTCTCTATTTTTCACCATTTTATTTTAATTTTCTAAAATCCGTGAAATAAATTCAATTGGCCTAATCATGAGCTAATCATTTTTGCATTTTAATTACTTACTTTACTTTTTTCATACAAACTGTTTTTCAACTATTTGTCCTTTAAAATAGTTGTATTTTAAAAAGTTGTTTTAACTTGGACTAAACGTTGTTAGCCAAGTAATTAGTTAATCACAGATTTATATTTTAAGAAATGTAATATTTTACATTTACAAAATAAACATTTCAAAAATGTTTTAGCAACCTTTCTATTATGATGAATAAAAACATTAACAAACTCAAGGTAAATTTTGTCGAAGGGGCTCAAAATTATTTTGTAATTATTATACCTTAAACCAGGTCAAATAATAAAAACAACAATGTGCCATATAGAATAGGATTTCGCATAGTTAGAGCAATACAGCATCTTATAGAAATAGTATTGAGAATGCCATTGGCCTATGACATATCACAGAGAAATGCAAGGATATTCCAGCGCTCAACAAGATATGTGCGAATATGAATATGTGTCAATATGTGTACTCGTATGTATAACTCACACATATGTGTGCAAAGACAGAGTTTACTAAATGCATTTGCGTTGGCGCTGTCGTTGTCGTCCATTCCCATGAAATGCACAAATTTATTGAGTGCATGTCGTATACGTAATATATGTGTATAAGCATTCGCAGCAAGCGCTTATCTAGAAAGCTGCCAGCTGCTTTAACTGAACTGTTTACTATTTTTCTATGTTGTTGTTGCTTTTGCTGTTGCTGTTGTTTTTGTTGCCATAGTGCGTCTGCGGCATTTTTAGCGTGTCTGACATAATTTCAAAAGGCTGAATCTGGCCACAGAATATTTTTAGTTGCACTTAAAATGGTTTGTTGCTGTTGCTGTTGCTATGGTTGTTCTTGCTCGAGTTGTTGCTGTTGATGTTAATTTTGTTGGTTGCTAACAAGTCGACGAGAATAAGCGTTACTAAAAATATCCCAACAGCTCGTCCACTTCCTAACCTTCTTAAGGCGCGAACGCGTCTCAGTGTCTCGGCTTGGGCCCGAAATAAACGCTTCATCCGTACATAAATATATAGTATATGTATTCTATTCTGTATTCTATTCCACTTTCTGTTTTTGCCAACTTAATTAAATATTGCTACAAGCAACAAAAAGGACATCAGCAACAACAATAATAACGATAACATTGGGCAATAACAACACACAGAACGCACTGGCAGCTAACAAATTAATCATACGTCATGTTGTCAGCTTTATGGAATTTGTGCATAAATCTTGATGCAAAATGCAACCGGGTGTAAACGAACACCCTGTGCGCAAATGTATGTGCGTCTGTGTCTGTGTGAGTGTATTTGCTGCCAGCGGCAAATTGTTTCAAATGTGTGCAATTTGCTCGAAATTGAAAAACCAAGGCAATGCCAAAAAAAACATGGTGGAAAAGGCTTTTGTTGTCGCTGCCAATGACAAATTTGTGTTTGAATTCCGCCAACCTTTGCCACGAATTGAGGAACCAAGGCAGCCAAAAACTGGGAGAAAGGAGAAAGGCAGCGACCACAGAAAATCAACAAACGAGTGAAAGTAAATAGCGCGTTTTGCTTTCATTTTGTTTATAGAAAAGTTTAAATTGTGTCAAGTTTTTTCTTCTGCGCCGCCGCCGACGCCGACGCCGAAACGCAAAAACTTTTTATCCGCAGTGAACCGAGAACAGCTGAAAATTGGCCAAAAATAAAGAAGAAATAAAGTATAAAAAAAAGCCAAACCAAAAAAATCTGTAGTAGCAACAGCCAAAAAAAAAAGGGAAAACAGCAAAAATCGTGGAAAGATAAAGCAAACAGCATATATTTTACGACAGGAAAAGTATTTCAGCACGAAGTGGTTGAACCGAGGCATCATGGCATCCTTGCCTTGGACGAGCGCCAGACCGACAGACCGCCAGACCGCACTGGCCAAAGGTAATCTCCCCAACTGATAAAATCCCAATAAAAAATTTACTTAATTAATGACTGAGCTGCGCGCTCTCCAATTACATTAAATATGAATGCAAATATTTTTAAAATAAAATCAGTTTCCCACTTGCGAAATTTTATTAACAGCGAAGCGAGTGAAAAATTCTTATATTCAAATTAAAAAAGATATTGTAATAAACAAATACATTGAAGTGGAATTTGTTTGGAAGCTGCACAAACAATACCCTTTCAGGTTTTTCTATAACAGAAAATTTATAGCAGAAAGTTTAGTTGTGTGAACAAAAGAGTTTTTTTTTCATATAAAAACTCATTTTTACGAGTCCACTAAATATTATTTTCAAGAATTTTGTTCAGAAAAAGTAGGATATACTATAGCAGTAAAAGTTTATAAATAGAAAAACATAAAATTCTATGTATTAAAAACTCTTTTATTTTTAGGAAGAAAGTTTATAATCTAAAACTCATTTTACGATATACTATAACAGAAAATTCTATAAAAATAAATGCAAAAAATTCTTTTAATTCAAAAACTCTCTAGACCAACAAGTTTTTCATGCAAAACTAATTTTCAGAATAATGTGTGGACCTCTGTGTGATACAGTTATTCAATGTAACTGTAAAAAGTATTTCACGAGACCATAATATTCACAGCAGGATATTAAGAATGTAGTTCAATTAGTGCCTTACAAGGAATGAGAATTGGATTTCATTAAAATTCAATTGCGAGTTAATGACTTGACTCTTTAAGCTTCATTTAACTTCCTTCTTTCCATTGTTTTTCGCCTCTCACAGGACATAATGACCACCTGTAATTACTAGTTCATGGCTGCAATTTAACCTTGATCCAACATAAATATTATGCTTAATTTATTGATTAAAATACCAAGAAAAGTGTACACCTGGGGGCTATTCGATTGAATGTAAAACAATCCGATTGTCTAGAAAAAACTATAACCAGTTTGGGACTATGAGGATAAACAGGATTTCAGTGCAGCATTAAGTTGACAATATATACAAGCCAAAGTGTGCTTTGTATGTATAAGAATAATCCATAGGAAGTTTACACATGGCAAAACTCTTAAGCCAACGTGAAGTGCGTCTATCATACAAAGTCTTATTCGGAGGCAGAGGGTGGGATAAAGAAAGAGTCAGAGCCAATAGATTTAACAAAAGTTGACCCAGAACAAACTTGGTAGCTCGGTTTGTTTAATTTGGTTTTAGTTTTAGGCTAACCAAAAACTTTATCGTGCTCCCCTTTTGCCTAGTCTGGAATTGGAAAGGAAAAGCAATTAGCAAAGGTTGCAGTCGTCACTTGAGGCACTTCTAGAACTATCCGCCCATGAGATACAATCAGACTCCTTGAATGTGCTTCACTATAATGACCGATAAATTAATTAATGCTCGATAAGGCAATTGTCGCTATTAATTATTTAACACGCTGCCTTTTTCTCACACTGCGGCACTTACACTTAGTTGCAGCACGCACAGGACCCACAGGACCCTCCGCTGGGATAACAACTGGATACTGGATGTGAATGTCGATGTCGATTCAGATGGTGATCATGAAACGTGCTATGAATCGTTTTTAGTTTTATGTCAACGAACGAACAAACAATAAACAAGAAGAGTCTGAGCTCATGAATTTAATGCACTGCAACATTTAATGATTTTATTGGCACTTGACTTGCCAGCCTCAATTCCCACCCCTCAATTGGCCAGCCAGCCACTTGTAATTTATGACTCTGGCTTATGAATACGTTAAGAACAATAGCCGAGTGCCCGACAAAACAAAACAGAAGAATGTACGATGCTGTATCGAAGCTTAAATCCGACTTGAAGTGGCTGCAAATGAAATATTTTAAATTGTTCGCTCATCTTAAATGCCATTTCAATTTGGGGACTTCCGTTTCCGTTTGGCCAACACCTTTCACCCTTCCCACTTCACCCGCCGCCGTCTCGATGGACAGTGTTGCTGGTGTTACTCTTTGTCCGTAATGTCCTTGCCCAACATTGCTTCTTCATTACTACAACACAACCAAACACACTTAACGGATATACATATATGTATGTTCGCACACACACCCACCACACACCAACTCTCGCACACACACACACACACGGCGCCAGACAAGACACATTTCGTACATTTACATAATTGAATAATTTACAATTTTTTAATTCGTGGCCTATTAAACTTCACATTTCACTTGAGCAACCGAAATCAAATAATTCGATTTCAAAAATATCCTCAGCAGTTTCTTACGCTACTTTTTCCGCGCGCGTCCAATAGGTTTGAAAGTTCCGCTGTAACTGAAACATTTAACGGCATATACCATACTTATTTATGTTAGTCCTCACACGAAAGCTCGCCAAAGGACTCAGAAAGGACGTCAAAGCTCGCCCAAATTTGAAATAAAACGGCACCCGCTCAAAAAAAACCGTATTATAAAAGCTCGCTGCTATCAAATCGATAGGAAAAACCTACTGAAAACGCATCTCTAGGGAAATATGTTAATGTCACACAGTCTCTGTTAAATAACAGCGACTCACAGAACGCAACTTAAAGCGCCACCTTTTGTCTGATAGCGAAACATTTTGGTTAATCACGCGCGAAAATTTGAAATTAAAAATTGGAAATTTTCCAAAATCAATTAAAAAAAATTGAAAAACAATTTCAAAAAATCAACATAATACAAAATTTTATAAAATAATAAATTAATTAATAAAATTGGTTTGCTGCAATTATCTCTTCGCGTGGCGAAGTTAGTAAAAAAATAAAAAAATAAATAAAATTCGAAATTCGAGAAAATTCCAACAAAAACTCTGGTACAATTTTCAAAATTCTTAGATCGCCCCGCTCTTTCAAACGACTTTTGAGATTTCTCACCAGGCGAACAGAAATAAGTAGAAAGTTGCAAGTTAGAGTAGAGCAGAATGCGTTTTGCCTTGGGAGCAAGCGAGCGCGCTGCAGTAAAAACTACTGCGGCGTTTTGTTTTCTTCGGTTGTCATTCTCGAGCGTACGTGTGAGTTTTAATGGCCGCCGCCTAACATGTGTGTATGTTGTTTGTTTTGTTTTGATCAACGCCGGACGAAAACTTGTACGCTATAGACAGAGAAAGAAACAAGAAGAAACGAGCAGAAACAGTATCCGCGTGCGTCGCTTTGTAAGGGAAACGAAAACAAAGAGGAGAGAACAAGAACGAAAAAAAAATTTCTGCCAGTCTTGAAACAAATCTAGTTGATGCAACATGTTCAAGTACCTTTCAATTGTACCGCTTTGCAAAACAAACGTGTGTTTTTTTTATTGCTAAAAATAACAAACAAAATTTGCTTAAATATTCTTAAATATTAAATAATCTCGTGCTGCAATTCAGTTTGTGCTGGAATAATTTCAGCTCAACCGCAAATCGATTAACTCGAATGTGCGCTATATTTGGCTTGAATGATATGATTTCCACATAGTTGAAAATTTACAAATATATGAATTTGAAATTGTATTTCTCTAAGAAATTTACAATTTTTGTAAAGAAATTTACTGACCAACTGCGAAATGAACGATTTAAGCAGGGTTCTCACTGCTTCGCAATGTGACA
>JBAMBK010001764.1:0-12561 GCA_037043435.1 Drosophila suboccidentalis | reverse complement strand
TCCTCAAAGCTGGCTGTGATATGAATAGGCATAAAAAGGCAAACATTTCACAACCACTTTGAAGAATGACACAAATCTCTTTCTTTTCCCTCTTTTCCCCAGTTGTGTTTGTACAAATCATTTACGATTCCCATTTAAATGGATATATTTTTTGATGGAACTAATTACGAAAAAACAAAGAGCTATTTTTTAGTTACAAGAGTACGTGAAAAGTTCAAAGTTTCCCTTTCAGTTTCCGCACAATTGAAACTGAAATCCCATTGCAAGTTTGTTGTTCTCATACGTAAATTAACCAATTTAACAAGTGTATGTGATTTTGTTTGGTTGAAGCATTGCAACCACCACCCAGCATGTCCACTAAGCGGGGTAGATTTGGCTCCACTTCAACGAACGAGTTTTGCTTTTTCGTGTACTGCTTCCGATTCCCGAATCCCGATTCCCCCCCCCCCCCCCACAAGTTCAATGAACTCTTCAGCTGCGCCAAAAAAAAGAAAACTTTTCTTTCGATTGAGGGGAAAGAAAGGAAAGCACAAGACTCACTTTCATTTTTGGTGAGCGTGAGGGAAATTTTGTTGGCCATCGCTGTTGGGCACAAAGGGCATGGTGGGGAGAGGATTGGTGGGAGGGGTTGCTGCCATTGGGCGGCCATTCAACAGCACAGACAGTGAGACAGCCAATGGATGTGGCTGTGAGTATTCGAGAATCAAAATCCGAGTCGTTGGCGTTGACGGTTTCATGGGGTTCTTGAACTTTTCCCGATTGACAGCGTTTGTTTTCCTTTTGGCTTTTCCAGAAACATTTTTGGGCTAAAGATTATATTTCGTTTCAGTTGATGCATTTTCTGTTGACGTTGTTTTTCGTTTATTTTGTGGCAGATTGATTTGTAGTTTCCGATTTTAAAGACTTTGAACTGAAAGATTGTTCAAATTGGCTTTTAATTATGCACTTGGGCAAAACGTTAAAGTTTTCTCACATCAGTTTATTGCGCCGATGGACTCAAGATACTCCAAACTACAATGATTGAGAAGATTTTCTTCACTTTTCCTGCCAGGGCTGCAAACCTGCAACATTTTTAAGAAGTTTTTGATTAATTTAATGATTTATTATATTCATGTTGTTATTTCTTTTTTCATTTTTGAAGCTTATAAAATTTGTAGAATAAAATTGCCAGGTCCTTAAAGACTAAAGCTCAAACTTTTGAACATAATTTAATTAAATATCAAATAATAATAATATAAAATAAATAATAATAGATTCCTTTCTTATTCTTTCAGTTTAAATTTATATGTCTATAAGGTTCATATTAATTTAATATCATATTGAGTAATTTAATTTTAGTTTTTAAAAGTAATCAACTGTTCTTAGTTGATATTAACAAAATAAATAAATAAATAATATGAATTTATTATTTTTTTCAGCTTTTAAAAATCATGCTGATAATAGAATATAAATTAATTGTTAAATTTATTTTACCAAGTTTGCTCAGCTTTTTATTTAATTGTATAGGTGCAGTTATTGGTTGTATCTTTGTTTATCTATCTGAAAATTTCAGAGCCCAATCAAATGAAATTGAAAAACGAATAATATAAATTTTAAATTCAATTGAAATTTTAAAAAATTACATAGTTTATAAATTCATACAAGAAATATGCATATAGCGATCCTAAATGTGGGTCAAGCCAAATCAAGCAACAAAAATCAAATTGGACATGTATTCAGCGAGAGAGAGAGAGAGAGAGAGAGAGAGGGGGAGAAACGTCAGATACATTTAGCAGAGTGATATGATGGCTTACCAATGCACAGCTTGGGACACGCATAAATTTTAAGTAGTCCCCGGGAATTATGCTGATTATGCATTTCCACCCTCGTCCGTGCGATCCGAGCTCAACTTGCTCCACAGACAAACAGAGAAACCCTAAGTGACATCATGACAGCAACGACGCCCCCCGCCCACTATCTATGTATGTATCTATCTATCTGTATCTACTAAGCACGCCACGCAACTAGAAAACAGTTGCATTTGTTGTTAAAAAATACATGCACATACAAAAGAGAATTAAATTAGATACAGAAAGTAAAAGCATAGCCCCCTTTTTGGGGTTGTCCGTCCCCGTCCCCGTCCCCGCCCCCCTTCCCCACCTCAGTTGAAGCTCTTGTGCTGCCCAAAAGGTCTTTGAACTCGACGTCAAATGTTGTACTGAAAATGGGTCACGCAACTTTTCTTTCTCCCAAATTTCCCTGTCGTCCATTTGGTGGTGGGTGCTCGTCTGTTCCTCCCAGAGCTCTCTGCGTTGTCGTCTGTCTCCCCGCCGAAAGTCAAAATCAAAATCAATTTCAATTTCAATTTCAATTGCATTGCGTAGTCGCTTCGAGTTTGCGTACTTCTCACAGCTGATTCAAAGGGACATTTTGGTTTTCGAGAGTGTGAGTGTGAGTTTGAGTGAGTTTAATGCGCAAGTTTGGATTAGACTGTCAAGCATTGAGGGTGACTTACAAATGCTACTGGAAATCAAGCATTTAAATCTGACTATTTATAATGTTCCAAATATTTGAAAAAGAATAACTAAAACGAAATAATTCTTAAAGTTTACGACTAAACTAATTTCAATTTATATACCACATTTATTCAAAAGTTTATTGCTTATAAATTACATTTATTGTTAAGCAACTTAAACTCGTAAAATAAAACATTCGCTCTGCTCTCAAACGTTTCAAATTTCCCCGCTCTCATCTGACAACAAAAGCAATAAACAAATGTCACTCATAAATAAACTCGACTTGCACTCAAATTTTCAGTAGGCCTCAACGTAAATTCCCTCCAATTGGACTAAATGAGCGTGGCATAAATTTCCCCTCGTAAATGTGCTTGACTTGCACTCAAATCGAATAAAACACTCAACGTAAATTTCCCACCAATTGGATTTGATGAGCATGACATAACCGGCTGGGAATTGTTTGCTCTTGTGCGCGTGAGTGCGTGTGCGTGTGCGTGAGTATGCGTGTGTTTATTTGTGTGTAGTGTGTGTGTGTCTGTTTGTTTGTTAGACAAAATACAAGTGCAGTTTGTGTGGGCCAGTGACCTCAAGTAACGGTATCCATAGTATTAGATAAGTTCGTGGACATGTGCACGGGGCATTTCTCGTTGCTCCGTTAGAGGAATATTCTCTTTTATTATTGTGCGAGTTTATTCTCTTTGTTCTTTGCTTCTATTCTGGTTTCGAATTCGGCCCGCAGCTCAACTCATTCTCATTTTTGGGGGGCGTTGCGCGTTGCGCGTTCCTCTTTCCTCTTACTGATCACTTGGGAGCTTTCTTTTTCATGCTCGTTGTCTGCTGAACTGAACTGAACTGAACTGAAGTTGAAGTGTTGTTGTGATAGAAGCTGAGTGTACTTTTCTCCTAGATAACATTCTTGAAATTGTTATTTATGGTTGATCTGCTTAGGTAGTCCAAAAGTAATTGAGAGCTAATGAAATCGTTGTTTACTTAAGTTTTTCGAGATTTTTGGCAGTTTTTTTTTTGTAAGATTCTTAAGTTTGTAATCGAAAAAGTTTCTTAGACTATAAGTTTAGCTTTTAATATTCTTATATTAAATTATATAAGATTTTTAGCTTTAAATTTCTGCTTTAGCTTATTGAATCTCATATCTATTGTTACTACTAAAGTATGCATTTTTTTTATATTCATTATTATTTATTTAAATATCGAACAAAATATGATTAGTATGATTATGCATTATACGAGTATTCTAAAACTAAAAATAGTACATACATGTATGTATATTCGAATTATTATTTAAAATTGCACTTCTTCTTATATCTTAAATTGTATATGGGTATTTCCAGGATCGCGAACTCGACATTCGTACGACTTTAAATGAAAAAAAGAAATGGCAAAAATTGACATTTTCAAAACTGTTTTCTCACGTGTTAAATGCATTTTATCAACTCTATTTTTATGATAAAAGACAATCTTTGAAGACTTGTCGTTTTTTAATTATTTATAGAAAACAATGCTTCGTGAACGCGACGAAAAATGGAAGTCATTTTTGACTTCATCTTGACAAATGCGAAACTCTGCGAAATGTGGCGAGTAATTTGGAAGAAAATACTCTTAAACCATAATAAAATAATGTAGTTTTCCATTTTAGAAATAATTTTGATATGTAACTACCGTTTTATATATTTTACAAGTTTTCTTAGTAATTTGTAACGTGACATCGCGAACGTGACAAGATTTCCACCTAGTTTTTCCAAGAGTTTGTTCATCAAATTTTATTCTATATTCCGATATATAGCTCTTAGAACTTGTTTTAAATTAAACTTTCAATATATTTCTATATATTAAAATGGTTTATGTTACAGTCTTACTCCCTGACTTAGTGTAATCGTTAAAATACAAACGGTCCATTTTGAAAATAAATTTTTAAGAAAGTAGGCAAAAATATGGAAAAAGTGATTTTATTCCAATGTAGAATCTATATGTTCATCCTTTTAAATTTTTTCTAGAGTATATTCAAAAAATAAATAACTTGAATACATTTTTGGAAGAAAATTTCACAAGATGTGAGTTTTTAATCAATTTTACGTTTTTGGGCAAGGTGGACCTTTTTCTGAAAATGCCCATATAAATTTAAGTGTACGCTTAAAAATGAAATATATAAAATCAGGGATTAAAACCGAAACGAATATCGGTTTCAGTTACGGTTTCGGTTTTATTCGCATTTAGGTTTTCGGTTATCGGTTACGGTAAATCTTTGAAAAAAGGTTTCGTAACGGTGAACCGGTTTTTGTGTGTTTCGGTTTTGAAATACCGGTATGGTTTCGGTTCACAACAAAAAAAAATTACTTTGCAATAATACTAAAAGCGCATTACTTTCTCAATGTTGCTAAAAATGACTATTTTAACCCCATTTTCCTCTTTTTCATACAAAATGTGGCTTTTTAGCAATTTTCGAAAAATCAAAATATTTTTTTGGAAAAATCGAGGAAAAAACTTGAAAAATTGACTGTTTCTAAAGTTCCAAATTTTGCAAAGGTACTTAATGGGTTAAAGAAATTTTTGTATCATTCGAACGGAATTTAAGTGATTAAAAGATTAATATAAAAAACCCGCATCAAACCATCTTTATTATACCCAAATTTGACAAATGTATGCTGTATGAAGACATTAGTGGCACACTGTATGTGTGTACATGCATAAGACAATGAAAAGCAGACAATTTTTGCATCTTGCTTTTATTATTTTTTGTTTTTTTTGCATGTATGGAAAACCGAAATTAACCCTTATAAATGAAACGGTTACGATACGGTTATTTCGGTTTACAGAGTTTCGGTTTAAAGGTTTCGGTCAGATGAAAATTTTTTTTTTCGGTTACGGTTTCAGTTACGGTTTCAAATTTCAATCGGTTTTTACCGGTTAAAGGTTACGGTTTCGGTTAGGGTTTTAATCCCTGTATAAAATATTATTTTTTCTAATTTTTTATTTGAAATTCAAATTTATTGTTTGTCCTTTCGGCTTAAATTTAAATTTAAAAATATTATTTTTATTAATTATATAACATATTAAGTTACATATTTTTTAAAGGCACTTTCATCGACTGCTCGTAGTGGACATTGAATGAATTAATATAATGAACAATAAATTAACATTTAGTAATGTACTTTTATTTAATTCAAAATATATTGAATCAATATTAAATTATAAATATAAAATATGGGGCTATGGATAAAAGGTAATTCAAAACCTATTCGTTTTTTGTGCTTAGAAACAATGCCGGCCGGCAAATGTGCCAACAAGCCGAAAAACAACTCAAATGAAAATCAAGCAAACCAAAATTTTTGGCAGTAAGGCAATGAAATTTCCCTAGTCCCAGCTCCCCCAACACCAACACCAACACCAACACCAACATCATTCCCTCCCCGCTCCCTTCTCCAAAGGGGCAACGAGTTTCCCCCCGTCCCATCACAACAAATGATGCGCATGTCAATAATAGCCAGAAAAGCGGGCAACTCACCCTTGCCTTCCAGCCAAAGCCACCCCCCTAAAGCCACACAGAAAGAGCTCGAGAAAATGTTGTGTCAAGAAAGTGAAAAGAAAATGGCAAGGTCATTGAACTTGAGAACTAGAAGTGCGTAGAAGTGCGAGTAAAAGCTAAGCCGGAAAACTCCAAGAAGCTGAAACCGCAACAAGCCCAAAAACCAACCCCAAAAGCGCGAAAGGAAATTTTCTACTTGGCCATGGGCAGAAAACATATGCATGGCTCAAAACGAGAGGGTGACTTGTACACCTTTCAAGAGATAGAGAGAGAGAGAGAGGGGTGGGGGGTGAGTTATGGGTGGGTGGCAATTTGACACACATCTGAACATAAAAACAGATAAAAACCGGAAATGAGAGCATAAAACGCGAACAGGCTGCGAAATAAAGCGGTGTACAAGTTTTTCGGCCTACTCCCATTTTAGGTCTGGGCCCGGCTATCTAAATCGTAAAATTTGTAATTTATGTCACTAGCATTTGGCCATGATGTGTGTGTGTGTGTGTTGGCCAAAAACTTTTCAAGCGTCATGCCATTTGTAATCAACTTTATGTGGGCTTAATTAGAACGCTTAACTTAACTTGGCTTAAACAACACTCAAGGGATGAGAGATCAACGGGTTTATTCTGGAAACAGAATAACTGGTTTATCTAAATATCTGAATACAAAAATATCAGAATGTCTTCAATCCTAAAGATACAACTAATCTTTTCGCTTGGAAAAGCAGTTTAAATTATATTTATTATTTTTGCTAATTTTATTTAATTATTATTTGCTAGAATATATATAAAAAAACACAAATATTTAACATTGAATTTAGCATTAACTTACATAAATGTTTGAAATGTTATTGTACAATAATTAAACTATTGACTACACAAATAAACTTAGATTATATTGCATACTATATATTTTATTAGTTCTAATAATCATAAACCAGTTGAGTATTTTTAATTGAGGGTATTTTTAGTACAAAATTAGTAATGTATCTTCATTTCAAAACTGTTTTTTACTTTCGTAAAATTATATATATTATCGATTTACAAGCACAACTTTTAAAGTAAAGTCATGAATTTTGGTAAAGATGAAAAATATCGTGACTTTAGGCTAGTCTAGAAATTTTGGAGTATCTCAGAGTCATGTACAGGATATCTCGTAGTCAATTGCATTTCCCAAGTTGCTTTTAATAGATTATAATATTACATATTTAGTAAAATGTGCTAATCATTTAGATTTTATTTATAGATTACTCAATTACGTCGTATTATCACGTAAAAATCGATTATCATTTAAATACATATGCTATGAATCTTCATCCTCACACATTTTCCAGCTGTTGTCATTGAATAAAGAAATGGGAGAGATGAGTGGGAATTACCAAATGTTTTAAGGGCCAGGCGACAAGAGACCCAAGTGTCCCAGACCGTAAAGTATGTCATGGAATTGCCTTTTGGCCTTATTCATTGCCAATGTAATTTGAATGTATTCCTGCCGACTGGCACATACATTCTTACCACCAACAACAACAAGTGCAAACGCATTTGTACAAATATCTACATGGATTCATTACGGTAATTTTTCTTGATTTTTATTTGCATTTTGTTTGTTTGTTTTTATTTGTGTGGAAATGCAAATAAATTCAACTTACGGATGCTTGGCGGCTCTCTTCAAAACAAATTTGTTTTGAGATTCAAATGTCTAGTGGTAAAACTATAAATAATGGGCCAAGGGCACAGTATAGTATATTTCTTTACGAAAATTAATAGAAATGAAAATGTCATCCCAGCATCGTTTTTTATACATATAGTACATACCTATTCTCCTGCATTAGACGACATTCAGAGCAATTTAGCCTTATCGCAATTGTTTCCAAGTGAATTGCCCCAACAATTATCAGGTTGTAGTACTCGCTGATTTGGTCTGAGCTCAAGATCATTATCTATGGTCAAGATGGTCAATTTGTTATGCCAATTAAGCTTATACACTGATCAAAAAAAGGATCTAACTAAGAACTTTGGTCTAAAAAATGCGTCGAGAACATGAAAATCTTGAAGTAAGAAAACACATCTTGATTCTAAGAACATTTTAATTAAGACCAAGTTCTTATTTTCAAGATTATAAATGTAAAACGGGTTATAGAGAATAACCTCAGTTTTATTTAAATAATGATGGGATAAGTAATAACAGTTTAATATGCTTAAATATAATAATTACTCGACTTAAGTTCAGTTATTCACGACGTTTGGACCGACTGCTACTGATACTGCTGAACGACTGTGTATTTAATTAATATCGCCTCGCCACTGAATCCTGACGGCGACGATCTAACCGACTGCTGCTGCTACTGTAGGACGACTGTGTATTACTGCCCTCGACTGCTGATATCGACTGCTGATATCGATAGGCACTAGCCTATCGACCTGCCGCCACAGACCGATACCCTTTAGTATCGCCTGCTCGACCCATCTTTTTTACATAAATTCTTATATTTGCAAGACCACTAATCTCAGTATAAGAATAAAACTTATTATTTTTTTAAGATTATACATATGTTCTTATTTATAGACCAAAAAGTTTTGATAACTCAATACAAATAATCTCAAATAACGATAAAGCTTCTTAACATTTTAATTGGAATGAAGTAATTTTTAGTTAACTTGAGGTCTAGTAATGTCAATATGACACTAAACAACAAACAAAACACTTGCACTTGGCTCGGTATACAGCTGTTTCAAGAGATGCCAATCTCTATCATCAGCACCGTTGTGCTGACTTGACCAGCGATCCAAGCCTAATGCCATCTTTGAGAAGCCATAACCAGTTGTGAATTATAGGTCTCAAAAGAAACAAAATTTTAAGATTTTTGTTCTTATTTTAAGAGAAAAAGATCTTAGATCTAAGATTTTTATTCTTATATTAAGATCTTAAGATTTTTAGAATAAAATGGTCTTATACTAAGAACAAAATATTTAAATTTAAGAATTTTATTCTTATATTAAGAACTTACGATTTTCAAGATTAATATTCTTAGTTTTAGTAATTTGGTCTTAAAATATTCTTATTTCAAGAACAAAATATTTAAGATGAATGTTCTTGATTTTAGAAAGTGGTCTTTTTTTTCAGTGTACTTGAATGGTTTTTACACTTTTGATATTTACTTGTATTTTTTTTTTTTAAACTCAAAAATATACACATTTTAATGAGAAATCGCAAATAAGAGTTATGAGACGGAAAAAATCGAACACTAAAAAAATGAAATTAAGAAAATTTCACATCAGGTGTGCTACAGAAATCTCTTTCACTTGAATTTGACTTAAATTTGTATGAAATTATCGTAATTTTTCAGATGAAAGAGATTTCTGTAGCACACCTGATAAGTTCTTTTTTGGAAAGACTATCCAGAAAGAGGATAAACTTTTATTTTCAATTTTTTTTAATAAATTTATAAATAAAAGTTATTTTTCTTTTCTTTTTTTTTTTGTAAAAATCAGGACATTTTTTCATAAAACTTATATTTGTTACGGTCCTTGATTTTAATTTAATAAAAATTAGTTTTTCGAATTAATTTAATATTTATTCTCTGATCACAATAAATCTTTTGCTTAAGGGAATTGTTAAATTCGTTTTTGTATTGATTTTAATATTTTTTTAAATTTTAAATGAAAATGAAGATGTTCAGATCATGCAATAAACTTCAATTTACTTTATTTTACAATCAGTTTGTGACTTTAATGAAGATCTACTCATTAGAAATGACAAAATGAAACTATTATATATGAAAATGTATTTATCATACATTGTAAAGCAACGTTAAAGTCGTTTTTAATTTATTGCAACCTACGTTAAGGTAAAATAGATGAGCTAAGCTTTATTTTAGTAACTTGACTCGTAAGTCGCAGTAGACTGACATCAGAGGCTCCTTATCGCAGGTAATAATTTCAAAAATGGCAACTACGTAATTGTTGGGGGTGATTGTTACACGCATAAATCAAAAGAGAACTTCGATACTCATGGAATCCTTAGTAATCGCATGCATTGTATTTTTGCATTCTAAGTATATTGCATTTTAGTTCGACAACACGTTTCGGCAATTAGCATTAACCGTGCAATGGCACCGGAACCGGGCAAAAATAATATTGCATTATATATACAAAAATACAAATTGTAGAGCTGGCCATAAATAATAGACCCTATTGCATTTTACATCTAAAGTTGTCGGCGCGTGTAAATGACGATCGAACGAACGAACGAACTAACGAACGAGCGTCGATCGGCAAAACAACGAAAGCCAGAGAGAAAAAGTGGATGAGAGTGACGGAGAGTGAGAGGAAGTTTTTGTGAGTCAATGTACGACAGATTGGCCTTGCTAGTTGTCAAGGTTGTTCCAAATCAAACTATATGCGATTCGACTTGAAATAAAACAAATATATACATATACTTACATATGTATGTATGTGTAAGTGCTATTTGTGACCACATTGTGCAAAGTTCATACATACATATATATTTACAAAATTGCAGAAACCACTCTCTGGAGGGTTGGAGCTAGAGATGGGCATGGGCCTCCTTTTTGAGGCACGGCACGGCCCAAGCACGGCTGGTAAAAACTGAGGCCCAACACGGCCCAACACGGGATTTTTTTAAATAGGCACGGCACGGCACGGACACGGCACGGCCCATGCCCATCTCTAGTTGGAGCGTTTGCTTTACGTAAGCCTTTGGTACGGTTACCGATAGGACCCCAAGTGCCATTTGGTTTCATTGCACAATTCGGAATCGTTCTTTGATTTGGATTGCGTTGTATCTGAAATTAAGTAGCAATTTTGAAGCATTGACATACATTGTTGTGACTGTTGTTGAGCATTAATTAGCACTCATCGGTATTAACAATTTGTCTATCTTCCTAGAAGTATTGCTGTATTACGTATTCCCTTCTAGAACGTATAATATTGTTTATTATAGCGTAGGTCGTTTTTTGATTCGCATATTCCGGTGTAACGTTACTTTCCTTATCTTAAGTTCCACATGGCAAATAATATTGCGTTTAACCGAAACGGAAACTGGCACTTCATGCTTAACGATAACATTAACTTACACATGATACAATGCGAGTCACTTAAATAGGGACGAAGGAAGCTTGATAGTAAATGGAGTAACAGCTCTCAGAGTTTTCCAAAAGAACTGCAATTCTTTCGGTCAATATAAAATTATGAACAATTTATTATTTTTAAGTAACTTTTTTGGTTGATTTCAAATATGTATTTTTAGTTTTGATTTTAGAGCAATTGTTTTTTTAATTTTATAAATTAATTTAAAATTGTATATTTATGACGTCAAATACAAATTAGATATAAGCAATTTCTTCAATATAATTAGTCGTCTCTATGCAGGTGAATCGGAGTGTAGCATCAATACCTACATAAATTAGAAGACTGAACGTTCGGTCGACATGTCTACAGTGCTTGAGATTAAATACCACAAAATATCAATAGATACTTACGAAAATGCTTTTAAAGCGCCGCCCTACCGGATGCTTTAATTTATGGTCGATATTTCGCTGTTATAAAAATAATAATAAATAATGCAAAGAATGGTATTTGACTCTAATCATTTTAAATTATCAAACAAATTGATTTAACATAATTTATATATCAATAATTATCGACAGTTTAGCTGCACTTGTGCAAGGATCGTCTTGCTTCAAATGCACATCACACAATTTTGCAAACTGCAATTGAAACGAAAAACGATGAATGATGACTTAAGAGGCCCGCAATGTGGGCGCGGCAAGATGTTTAAAAATACATAACTGTAAACACGGAAAGTAGCCGAAAATAAAACTGAAAATTAATGCAAGTTACTTGAGAAAACACACAGACGCCGCACACACACTCACAACGCAAGTGCAGGCCACGCGCAACTGTAAAGCAAACAACAAAACTCAAACAACATCAACAACAACTACTTACATACATACATACAGAGGCGTTCAGGCGGAATATAAAAAGCCGTTTCATACATACACAGATACACATGAATATAAGCATCTGTGTGTATGTACATAGTTGTCATAGGCTAGAGCGATCGAAAGAGAGAGAGAGAGAGAGAGCTAGTGACATGTGCATGCGATAAAATGCAACGTGTAATATTCGCTTTGGAGGCCGTAACAATGTTTTCAACAAAGACTACGAACAATTCACAGCCAAATGCAAGAGGATGTGCAATAGTTTTCAACGCACGTGTCGACGGTCAATGAACCGCGCAAGAAACCAGATGAATAGAGCAAAGCACCAATAGCGGCGAGGGAGGTTAAGCGAATGCAGCGACGAAAGTGCGCGCGAGAGCATTTGGATGGGAAGGTACGAGTAGAGAAGAGAGCGAGAGCGAGAGAGTGTGAGAATGAAAAAGTTTTCTATATTTTTTGCCGTTGCCGCGTGTAATGCAGTTATTATTGACGCAGTCTGGCTGTCGACACTCCCTCTGTTGCCATTGTTGTTGTTGTTGTTGTTATTTTTACTGCTGTTCTTA
>JBAMBK010001760.1:0-175000 GCA_037043435.1 Drosophila suboccidentalis | reverse complement strand
GAAAAATGTGTAAATTATTTATGAAAAATCCAAATATAAAACTAGAGACCTGAAATTAAGCATGATATCTAAAATAAAAAATATTTGTTTATCTAACTGAAGTTTTTAAATTCAATAAATAAAGTCACATTTTGAAAATACTAAAAATACAGAAATCGTCCAATGTGTAATGTTGCAAGTATTAAGTATAAAATTAAACGAAAATTTAAACAATGCTTCCAAACGAAACAATATTTCAGCTCCTAGTCAACTTGTACATAGTAACTTTTTTTCCATTTCCAGCTGAGATTATATTAAATGTTTGAAATGTGTGCAGCGTGACCAAAATTCCATCCTAGAACTCAAAGTGAGGATGCGAGAGGTCACCTGCGTCAGGTTCAGGCTTTTAGAGTTTAGCCAATTGTGCGTAAAAACTTGCCGAGCAATGTTTGTTGCACGCATGATTTATGTGCGTCCATTTGTGGCACGCAATTTGGCGCCACAAGCGAATCAACAAATGTGTTGTGCAATTGGCCAGGTCGCAAAGCATTGCTGCCACTTTTCAAAATCCCTCGCTGCGGCCATTTAAGTTGTCACGTGCAACAAATTTATTTAGCCATCCGCACGAATGTTGCACGACCGACAAAGCAAAATACTTTTTCTAAAATGATTTTTCAACTATGCGAAATAATTGTGCAATCAGTTCTGCACAAATTGCTTAGAATTTTATGAATTTCTATATTTTTAGAGTTTATGGTAATCATTAAAGGTCAGGAATCTTTAGGATTATCCAGAAAATATTTAAAGATTTGGGAAAATTTCAAGTTGTCTATAATTTACAAATTACTTTTCACAATTTTAGAGAAATTTTATTTGCAAGCTTTGAGGCATAAAGAAAATGTAATTGATAAGTCTGAAAGTATGCAAGGCAAATTCTGATAAGGAAAATGTTTATAAAATGTATGACAAATTTAACAAAATCACATTGCAATAGGAATATCATATTACAAGACGTTATTCCATGCCAACATCTTTAGTTAAATTAAGGCTCAATCTGCATAAACAGCTCGACCAAAAAGTGCCAACAAGTTGAACGTGACCCAGAGATTAGAAATAGAACTCAATAAACCCTGAGCAGTTTGATAGCCTTTCATGGCATTGCTGATTAATCGGCCAAACACTTTGACTAACGTGGCTTTCATTAATTATGCCACAATGAATAGGGCAAAGTGAAAAGAAAAACTTTCGACTGGTCTCATTAGTTGACATGCCACGCCCCAGATGGCGTTGTTGCGATAAGGAGCCAATATTGTACACAAGCAACTGGACATGGACTTGGTCATGGACATGGACATGGTCACGGACTGCCTGCGAAACTTGCACAAAAGGTTAAAAACTTTGCTCGTTAATTATGGCCAAAATGTAAGCGAAGTGGGCAAAAAGGAAATTTGTCAAGAGCGATGTCGTCAACGTTGAGAATTGGCTATTTGTAATTTATGCTGCATTAATTTTTATTTACCAATTTATTAACCTACAAGGAGCAACAGCAGAAGAAAAAAAGCCAAGCCACAGATGCCATTAGCGATAAGAAAGACACATTTGGAATAGGCCTGTACTAGGGAGGAGTAGGGTCATGAGGGCTGGGGAGTTGGTGGGGTGGGGTGTTTACGCCCCCAAGTCATTTATCACAGTTAGAAGCAGTGTATGCCGCGAAAACCAATTTAAAGTAAATTAGCGCAACGACTGTCAAACTGTACACACAGTACCGCTAAAACCGTACCGGAAATAGCTACGAATGGAAGGATATGGAAAGGGGGCGTGGCAGGCTAAGCGTGTGCTGAAACGAATGCGACGCGTTTCGGCCAACTTTACACATGTCTGAGCTGGCTTTAATTCCCTATCAGATCACGTACAAAGCGCGTGTTTAGCTGTGAGAGTAACTCGCATCATTCCCATTCCCTCTCCCTCTTCCATTTCCATTCCTATTCTCATCACCCTTGCCCCTTGACAATTCAACCACCTTGGGAACAGGGAAAAGGGGGTAGGGGCAATGCCAAAGTCTTGGGGCTAGCCACAAATA
Source organism: Drosophila suboccidentalis (assembly GCA_037043435.1). Lineage (NCBI taxonomy): Eukaryota > Metazoa > Arthropoda > Insecta > Diptera > Drosophilidae > Drosophila > Drosophila suboccidentalis. The sequence continues at coordinate 172,941 of JBAMBK010001760.1, read as the reverse complement.
GTGCAGACATTGCGCCTTGGAATTTATTGCACGTGGCAAAGTTGGTTCGGATGGGTTCAGTTATTCAGCTGGGTTACGTTGCTGCACGGACTGCAGATTAGACCTTCTGATAGACACAAAATGGTTTTTTCCTCGAGTTAAACTTTAGACATGGACAAAAATTTATTGCTGGTTAAACAGTGCAAGGATTTGGTTTGAATGAAGTCGCCTACTTAGAGACGCCCTAACTTGATCTAAATGGATTCGTTTCAGGACTCGTTTCAGTTTGGGTTTTCTCTTTTGTGGCTGACAAATGCCTTGCAGCGATTTGAAAATTTTCGGCCAACTTTTGACTGATGATTAAGCGAAATAGTAGCTAGAATGACAAATGAAAAAGCCAAAGAAGAAGCTATAAAAAGTTTAAAGAACACATTTGTTTGGATATGAATCAGTGAATTAGAGGCCTGTGATCACTTGATTTTAGTTCTCTATGTTAGAGACCTAACATTATTTGAGCTTATTTACAAGTAGTCAGATTTTTAGAAATACTTAATACACCTAAAGGTCCTATCCAATGAAGCGGTTTTTCGTGTATACTCGTATATGTTTCTGATAAATAATTCAAGCAAGTAAACTTGAAAATCACAAATGTTATGTTCTGGCATTTTTATTAAATTTGAAATATGTGTGAACGTGTCTATGTATGTGTTATATGAGGTTTTAATCAAGGACTGTTCACATTAATATTTCTTAAGTTTTATTTTTTTGCTCAAAAATAATGTTTGTTGGTTGAGAAGTAAAGTTAAACTAAAAATTAATCATTATTTATTTATTATTTTGTGAGCAAATCTATAAAACTTGAAACATTTTTTAATAATGGTGAAAATGCATAAATGAGCCATAGAGATGAATATTGGTATTTTCCTCGGTGTCTCAAAGTTATTATAAGTGAATGATTTTTTGATTACAAAAAAATAAAATAATAATAATAATTATTTGCAGTCCCTGGTTTAAATGTGTTACATAAAAGCATAAAACATTAATTTTTTCAAATAATCAAATTGTTTTTATCTTGCTTAAAATATTGTTTGTTCAAATTACAATAAATTTATTGTTCTTTATAATTAATTGTTTTAATATTATAAGAGTAACAAATATTATTATTAAAAGCAAATATTTGGATTCTTTTTCTACCCCTATAAAGTGTATGTTCAGATATATTTAGTCTCCGTCTAACATTCCAAACCTTCAATAAACTTTCGAGCTCATTTTGAATGTGAAAACATTATAAATGTAAAATGCAAACAGAAAATGAAAACTTAAACAATTGAGTAAATTCAAGTGGGAATTGAAAGCTGAGCTAAACTTGCTTGGTGAAACGGAAAGTCCAGGAGGTGTTGGCTACTGAGTCTCAATCATAGTCCCGTTCCCAGACACAGTCACAAACTGTTTGCCAAATCGCCAAGGATTTTGTTTCACATTGTATGAGGGAAATCTTTTTAAACAATTTCTCTTCATGCTTCATTTCGTTGTGTGTCTTTGAGGGAGATAGAGAGCGAGCGAAAGAGACGGGAGATTGTAAGGTTACTTAAATTTTCTTGTGGCTTAACTTTTTGATGTTTGGAGTAAGATTAACGTCAGTATTCCACACACCCGGACTTCTCTCCACTCACTCCACTCCCCGGCTGGACCTTTACTGACGTGACATTGTGCGTGTTCCGTCTAATCTGCTTTCAAGTAGCCACAAGCAACACCCATGTCCATGTAATCCCTATGTATGTGTCCGTGTCTGTGTGTGTTTGTGTTGGTGTTGCCTTGTGTCCTGGCAAGGGACAAAACTGTAATTTTATGCAAAAGAAAATGCTTCATGAAATTCTCAAGATAATGTGAACAATTTTTGACATTTTCTCTGAGCTTCTTTTTTATGTATTTCGCAGATGAGAAAGCAACAAAATCTACATCAAATCAAGCTGCAATATGCTTCAACTTTGACAACAACAAAACTAAGAGGGGAATATCATTAAAAGACGGGAGAAATGATTACTAAAAAAAATCTAAAGCTTTAATTAACAATTTTAGTTGCCACGACATAAAACCAATAATAAAATTAACATCAAAATGTTCTTTAAAAACGATTGAAAAATATAAGCAAACTTTTACAAAGATAAAGCTATAAATGAATGAAAGGTTGACAACTTTTACTTTCTAACAGATGCTCATAAAATAAAACATTAAGATAAAGTTTAGACCTAAATGGTAAATGGAAATACTGGCTTTTGAGAATGATGACGATTAAATACTCTTCCTATTTATATGTTTATCCGAGCAAGGAATAGAACCTGCACCTTATCTTCGAAACTGAGAAAAGTATATATTTATTATTTTAAAGACCTGCTTCAATTCCTCACACATTAAGTGGTTTTAGAATAACAATACTACCCAAAGAAAGGGTATAAAATGCTCTAGTCCAAATTTGAGTATAAAACAAGAAATGCATTCAATCAAATGCAGCAGTTCACACTTGGAAGATGAAGACAACAGTTGTGACGATTTATTTGGGTTAGCTAATATAAAATATAAGTTATAAGATTATCCCTTCAATTTGTATTCTGTAATCTTAGTCCTTTGGCTGATCGCAGTCAGCGCTTTGCCCTGGAGTCCGAGTGATCCAATGGAGCCCGCTTTATTTCAGGTGTACAGGAATCAAAAGCAACGCAACTTGGCCAGAATTCAACAGTTGCCACAGAATCCAATCAATTTCGTGGGTCCCAGACAGGCAACATCCCTGGAAGAAACGGATGACGATGATGATGATGATGATGGTTACTACGATGATGACTACGAGGATGGGGATGAGAATGTGGCTGTGGATTATACGGAATCCGACGAAGCTGATTACGAGTGGCGTTGAAAGATACATGTGTTCATATTATACATATAAATGTAGCGTTTATTTAACTGCAACTTGGTTGGTAATTAAATTTATTTGAAATTCAACTTGTCGCAGTGGCATGCGGCAGTCAGCATGCGGCATTCAGCTCCTGCTTCACATTCATTGAAAAAATCCGCAACTAATTAGGACACGAAGAGCGAGAGAGAGGCAGCACACGTACACGTAGACGTAGACGTAGAGGAGAATGTGTTCTCTGTCCTCCTCAGCCAGGCAGTGTCTCTGCCATTCCAGAGATAAGCAACTCGAGTGTCGCGTTGCCAGACAGACGAGGAGCAAATAAACAGAACCTGTCAGACACAAGCAAAATACAAGAGAAAAGATTTTAAATACATTCATGCACGACTTTGCAATACCCTCGCTATAATAATTTTCACCTAATCAAATATACATAATTTAATATTTTATTTCAGGGCTGTGAGCTAACCAAAGTCTTATCATATTCTTCAATTACATTTACATTTTTAAATTATTAAATTGTAATACAAAAAATATTTAATTTGGAAATAAGCATTGCCAAGTAAAAGTTTTTTAAATTTTTGTAAACTGAAATCATATCCGTTTTTCAAAGCCGAAAAAAAAGAAATCATATCAGTAAAAGGAGGAAGAACCCTTTAGAGTTAATGGGTACAGATATAATTAAAAGCATGGCCTTAATTTAATATTAAAGCACATGTGAGACTGCAAAGAAATCTGCTTAAATTAAACTCAATGTGACCATTTGGAGAGCCCCACAGAGTTTCCAAAATACGTTTAATAATTCAAGATATCCAACAAAATAACCACAGGCAATTACAACTGTCAACGCGTCCAAATTAACTGACACATTGTTTTCACCTACATATTTAGCAAAGTTGCCTAAATTTTGACTCTGACTTCCACCCAATTGCCATCTGTGGGTTACTTGCGAAAAGTATTGATTGGTATTTAAATAATAAATGCACTTCTATTAAGCACGTTGTTTGCCACATGCTACGTGGGCGGGTCACTGGGTGCCCATTGACAAATGAAGTGTGGCGTGGGCGGATAAATGAAACGCTTTTGTTTGTTTATCGCCGAGTATCTCAAAGATGCATACTTCAATTCAGCTGGGTTGTGCTAAGTTCCCTTCCATTCAGCTCGATTCAGTTCAGTTCAGTTCAGCCAACCAACCACCGACGGATAAACCACTCGAAAAATGCAGTGAAGCGTAAACTGTTGATGCCCCCGTCGCATCGGGATGAAACAGAACTGTCCTCGACTTGGGTCCTTGCACAAATTTACATTTAATGAGGTTTAAGTAACTGAAAGGTGCCAAAAAGTCATTGAAATTGCTTTGCGATGCTTTAAGTCTTAAATGATTCCGATGATGATCCACTTCTGTTTCCCAATTGAAATAATATTCAAATTTAAGACTCTTCTTGATAGATTGATTGCATTAATTACTTACGTGATATTTTCTATAATTTAAAAAATTTCATTTAAATATAATTAAACTCCATAAAAATCAAAATTCTTCTGATTGTACGAATCTCAAGGGATTTTTAATATATTTAAAAAGTTGGCAAATAAATGTTTTTATTATAAATATTATGTTACATGAGTGCCATATACAGAACTGAAGCTTAATTAAACTGAGAGGTTCATTAGTTTCTTAAATTATATTTTAGTTCAACAAAAAAACTCAACCCAATATATACTAGAAAAATAAAGAAGTATACAGCAACGATCTCAATCTCTTTTCACAAGGAAAGTGAGCATCTGATTTCGTTCATATCCATATCCGTTTTCAATGGAAAAACCCGTTTAGTTGGATATTTCTGGATCCGTTTTTTTATCTGAAAAATCACATTTATTTAAAATTAACGATTAAACAAGTACACTGATAAAAAAAGGATCTAAAATCAAGGTTTATGGTCTCAGAACTAAGAGCTTTGGTCTAAAAAAACGTCGAGAACATGAAAATCTTGAAGTAAGAAAACTCATCTTGCATAAAAATAAAACGTATTATTTTTTTAAGATTATTATTTATAGACCAAAAAGTTTTGAATACTCAATGCCGATATGACACTAAACAACAAGCAACAAAACACTTGCAGAACGCAAGGCACTTGCAGGCTCGGTATACAGCTGTTTCAAGAGATGCCATCAGTACCGTTGTGCTGACTTGACCAGCGATCCAAGCCTAATGTCATCTTTAAGACGCCAGAACCAGTTGTGAATTCCAAGTTTTAAAAAGTGTGTTGTTGTTGAGGGAAAAAGATCTAAGATCTAAGATTTTTATTCCTATATTAAGAACTTACGATTTTTTTTAATAATTTTCTTAGTTTTAGTAATTTGGTCTTAAAATGATCTTATATTAAGAACAAAATATTTAAGATGAATGTTCTTGAGTTTAGAAAGTGGACTTTTTTTCAGTGTAGGAGATGAAGATGCTATATATAGATCGATTCTAAATAGATTCGAAATCTTTTATTAACAATTATCAAGGGATTTTCCTATCTCATTTCAGTCTGTTTGACAATAACGTAGATTTGAATATATTTCTTTTTGTGCTTTTGGTCAATTGTTTTCAATTTGTTTGCATGCATAAACAGTTAAGTGAACTAAGTAAGCCCAAGGGATTAACCCTAACAAAGAACAGGCGGCTTCAATCGTCTGTGGCACATTTCATCGGAATGTCGCAACATCGCAAATGGTAACCACATTTAAGCATTTCCACTAATTAAAGTGACACGAAAGCCGCAATACACACAAACACACACAGACAAACACATACACACACACACCTTTTGCACCGCGAAACTGGCAAAGTTTTTCTCGGTAGAAAATGGGAAATTTGTGTGCTTGGCAGCCGCTTGATGGCTGGAGCTGGAGCTGAAGGTGGAGCTGAAGTAGATTGAATTTTGGACGAGCCATGGCTTTGTGGTGACAACATTTGTCCAACTGTCACAGCCAACGAGAGGTTGTTGTTGCTTGTAATTACGGTCGAAATACTTCTGAAATGTCACTCACCTGGGCATGTTAGAGATCCAGATGCTTGGTGCTGCCATCCAAGCCCGTTGCCATGTTGGCCAACTGCAGCAGACCATGGCCAGTTAGCTGCATCGGCGCTGCCAGCTGATCCTTGCCAGCCACATGACGCACACTGGCATTGACCAGGGCACCGCCCAGCCAACGTTTGTACGTGTGCTCCGGACTTGTCTGCCAGTATTTGTGAAACGAAACTGGTGCATTTAGGTGCAACAGCTCTGGAGCATAGTCCTGTGGCCGTGCCTGATGCAAGCCGGACGCATGCAGGGCCGGCACACCCAGTGCCTGCAGACAGTAGCCGAGTATCATGTCATCGGGTGCACTGGCCGCCGGGCAGCTGCAGTGCTCCACTATGAGCCGCACCAGCGGCACACTCAGCACAATTCCAGCACCGCCCGTGTGGTAATTGAAGCCATCCGGCGCATATAATCGATAGCCATATCGTTCGCCCAGATAAATGTGCTCCGTGTGATTGTAACAGCTCAGCAGGCCGCTCAGTCGGGGCACACTACAGGGATGGATTTATGCCACATGTTGGTTATCAATAAAGACAATAACGCTGTAGTCGAGTCACTGACTATCAAATACCCGTTACCCAATTTAAATATGTACATAATAAATTCATTGAAGAATATTATAAAAAATACAGTATACCTTTAGGCGCTTCTCTGGTTTTATAACTCAATAAAACCCTAACTACTATAGCATGTATCCAATCTTGATGCAATTACATTTGAGAATTGACAATAACTCAGGGAAATTTTTGATAACAACAGAAACTTGAAATCGTGAATCGTGAAAAAATTGAGAAAAAACATCAATATTCGTGGAAATAATATGCGTCTAACCACTAAATTTGGAAACTCCAACAGTTATAAAGGATTAAAAAAAAAATAATAAATAATTAATTAAAGTAGTCTGAGTATAAAATTTGGTTACGTTAACACTTTGGTGTTGATGCTGAATGCAACGAAAGTAATAAACCCTTATATTCTTAGAATATCGGGTATAAAAGAAATAAATATAACAATGATAATTTTAATTGAATGCCCTGTGAGCCGTGTAAGCCGCATAAAAATCATGGCACACACACACTGGCACACACACTCGTACACACATACACTCGTACACACACACATGCATACACATACACACCTTAATAGAGTATCATCATCGACGAGCATCAGCCAGCGTATGTCCGTTAACCGTCTGATATCCTTGAGGGATAATTGCAAAATTGCCAATGTTTTGGCACAATGTCCAGTTGGAACGTTTGGTAGGCCAGTGCTGATTGTCGGTATGTCGGCATCTGTTTCGGTTATTGTCGTTGTTGTTGTAGGTCAAATTGTGGAAGATCAGACAAAGACAAATCAATGAATATTCAATATGACAGTTGTTGTTGTTGCACCTGAAGTTGCAAACTGCAGTTGAAGTTGAAGTCAACTTGTTTGCCAATGTGAGTGTGTGTTTAGTTTTTGAGTCCTTTGTGTGTGTGCGTGTATGTGTGTGTGTGTGTGTGTGTGTGTATTAACTTCCCCCTAGCAACAACAACAGTAGCAATAACCATTCATTTGCTCTAATTGCGCTCAACATTGTAGATATTGTATCGCCTTACCTGCCACATCGCTGTAGTATTTGCGCTGTTTGGCATCGACTGCCCAGGTGCGTTCGATGATTGGTATACGCTCCTTATGGAATTTTGCACAGGTTTTGATTGCGAAATAGATGTGTGTCCCCGTTGTGTGCACCTGTTGTGGGTGAAATTGCTTTGCCAATGAGTTTGGAGTTTCTATTTACCTCTAACCATAACCATTGCCAGAGAATTTATGGTTATAGCTTTCAAATGCTAATTGCTTAAATGGCCTATAGCTCTGCACTAATGTTTGCTTTAAATTGCCACAATACGAGCTCTCGCAGTTTCCCAATTATGCAACAGTTTCAGTCCCCAGTTTGCAGTTGCTTAATTAAAAACTGTCACTCTTCTTGTGCCCCAAAGTTTTCATTCGGTTTATAATTAACTTGGAAAAACAGCAAAATATTTATATGTATATTCATTTCAAAAATTTCGGCAGTTTCGGAGAAAAGAAAATAAACTGCATGCATTTTCTGATTCCAATAATAAAATTCTTATTGAGATAATTATAATACCTTGTATTATTATAATTTAATATATGTTTTCAAACATATCTGATCTAGAAATACAATAAAGCTTTTCTGATAAAAAAAATATTGTATAAACGCATTTTAAATAAATTCTATAAACATATGAAGGGTTAAATACTGTCGACTTAGTGAAATGGAATGATCTGAGGAAACTTATTTTTCGATTCTACGAAACACATCTTTCATGCAAATTGATATACATATATTTCTCAAACATTTTAAACTTGTTTAAATCAACTCACTTTAACACATCAACTATTGCTGACCCTTGCAAGCTCCACAAACCTTTTAAGTTGGCTATTCATAAATCAGAACTCACACAATGCTCTTCTGTATTCCCAGTGGCCGTTTCGGGCTTTGCATGCAACACACAAGACACAGGCTTTGACTCCGACTCCGACTCGGACTCCAGCTCAGTTTCATTCTCAGTCTCAGGCACATTGGAAGCCCCCTTTGCTGTCGTTTTTCGCGCGCCCGGCGGCGTCTCTGAGGATGCATGCGACCATGTTGGCGACAAGCTCGCCGAGGGACAAATGAAGGCAGCACTTTTCAAAATTATTTTGCGTTGAAACAAGTCTTTGTCGTCGTCTTTGTCGATGCTGTTCCTTTTACTGCTCCTCCTCCCATCGTCATCGTCATCGTCATCATCATCATTTGGCACAGAAGGTGCTAAATTATCGAAAATGAATCGGGCCAACTCATGAGCCGCATCTATGGCGAATTCGCTGTGCCTGGTGGCATTGAGGGCATTAACAGCAACAAGTTCGGCTAGGCTGCAAATGCATGTTCCATGATGAGTTATGGTCGTCACGACGATGTGACGGTGCATCCCCTTCCCTCCCCTTCCCATCCCGCTGGACTCACCTGCGCAACAAAGCACCTGTGAAAATAACGCCAGCGCTTAGCATGGGATATGGAAACCATGTTGGGTTCTTGTAGTGCGCAAAATGATGCACAATAGTTGCCTCAGCATCATACAATGCGTGTCCATAATACGCCAACTGAAAAGCAGAAAAACAGCTGCCAATTTGAAACATCGATGTTTATGTTGAGAGAGAAATTCTATTAATTTTTACAATATTAATTTAGTTTGATTTTAAGACAATGAAAAAATTATAATAAAATCATTATCTTACGTTAGATTCTTTCAAATGATATGGGCTTATAAAATCAAGTGAAAATTGACAAAGATGTTGAAAATGAGAACAATTTTGTAGGAGATCAGACCAGCTTTAAAATCTCTTGAACTTTGCCAAAACTGATCCGATTAACAAATAAGCGGACTGTCATTTTGATCATGGTTTAACCTTTAATTCATTTTGCATTCAAATTTTTTCTTCATACTTTTTTTTTGGCAAAATTAGATTTTATGTAAAGGCTCTCCCCCTTATGTTTTTAATAAATTCAAAATTTTAAATCTCAAGTTTTAACTTGAAACTTTTAACTTAATTCTGAGCCGGTTCTTTTTAAGTAAAAATTTATGCCAAAATGATTTAAAATTTTGACTTGTAAAGTTTCCTCGAAATTTATTCTGCATTCAAATTTAAATTTCATTCAAATAATTTTCTTTTATTAAAAAAAAATTAAAAATATTAAATCTCAAGTTTAAGCTTGGTTTTAGCGACGGCAACGCACCTCGTGGGCATCCCGGTGGCTGAGCTGCTCGAGCAGAGCTCGCAGGGAGGACACGTGCGTGTTATGCTGACACCAAATAATCCAATCGGTGTTCGCATTTAGCAAACGTGTCTGGCTTCGCAAATGCGGCAGTGCGTCCAGCAGAGTCCAGTAATTGAATAGTTCATGCATTATGTGCACCTTAATGGCATAACCATAATCCGCTGGGATCGCTTCTAATTCGGATATTTGTTGCCGTTGTTGCCGCAAGTTGTCGCTCAGACTTTGGCAGCTGTGTTCTCTGTGTTCCGGACACGAGATAAGCAAGAGAATCTCGCGGCCATCGCATTTAGGCCCAACATACAACAAAAACAGCAGTAACAATAATCCAGGTTTTAACTTCATTTTTTTCGATATACATATATAATTTTTTCAATTAATTTGTTGAAATTGTTACATTTTAAAGCACTTTTTTTGAATGTAACATTGAAATTAATTAACACTACAGAGAAATAAAATGGCCAAATTAACCGTTAAAATGACTGACTGACTCGCGTTGCCAATCACTGCAAAAGAGTACCGTACTCCGAGTGCAACTACGCCAATGAACGTGAGAATACGTACTGAAGCAACTGTGATTGTGATTCTAATTTTGGCGCAAACGGACATGAAATTATACGTGAATACATAAATGCGCAGGCGCCAAAGTGCCGCACATTTTATGAATGAAAATGGAATGTGCGCAACAGTTGGCAACGCCTACTGACAATGACAATGAATTAGCTTCTTTGCATGTGTGTGTGTGTAATACACATTGTGCATGCATGCGAGTGTGAGAATTACACACATACGTACATATGAGTACTACCAATATAATGCACCCTGTAATCTGATGAAATTTAACAATATTACATATCTCAACTTCCTTGTCACTATACAATTATTTACATCAACAAAACTTTAAAAAAAAATAATTGAATTTTGTATACTTAAGGGGATCTTCTAGCTTAGAAATTTATTTTTAGATTTTTTTTTCATATTTCTTTAGCTTAGATTTACAAAAATATTAACTCAAAACGATTTTTCAAATTTAGAAAAATGTTTATTTTTTTTCTGGAGGCTCACACGTTAGAGGCATTTATGCTAACTAATTCCCCGTTTTTTTTCAGATGCAGTTAATTCCCCAAATCGTGTGAACATTAGACGTACCTTTTTTTAATATCCTTCTTTGGGGGCTGGAAACTTTTTAAGCGCACTGTAAGCTATTTTTTTTTTTAATTTTGTGATTTTTTCAGAAAAATTAGAAAATCTTTACGCGTTTTCTCTCCACGATTTAAAAAATAAATAAAATTCGGCCGTCTAAACAAGAAGACGCCCTTAAGTAAAGATATATTACAAATATATGATTCTATATTCTAGGCTTAATAAAAAAGTATAAATTTCTTTGGCTGTGCGAATTTTATTGTCCGCTACTGTATATACACAATTGCGATAATGCAGTGTGTACATTATGTATACGTATTACGTACATATGTATTTACATATGTATTTTTGACCTGACTTGATCCGTTCTTCTAGATTTGATTCGTTCTAGTTCGATTTTGCCCAGATTATTAGACTCAAGACTGTCAATCAGCATTAATTTTAAGTAAACAAAATAATTAGGTCGTACTTTTTCGAACCAGTTCGCTTTAGTCGGGAGAGCACGACTTGCAATCACCCTGCATCCATGCCCTAATAAGCATTTGAACACTTTAAAATTCATAAAGTGTATGTGGAGTAATGTTTTTATATAGGATGTCTTAAGGATCAGAAGCAACTATAATAAAAAACAAGATAAGCTACTTGACTATCTGTACATAAAATCGAACACGACGCAAGATTTAAATATTTTGATTTCCTTCTTTTTCTTCCTTTTAATCTGACTAATTTCCGGATTTAGCTGACCGCAACTGTAAATTAATACGCATTTTCAAGTGAAATTACTATACATTAAAAAGAACACTAACACGAAGATATACATAAGTAAGTACGTATTTATAATTAGAATTTAAAACAACTCGCCCACTGGCTTGATAATCATCTCGTGTATCTGCATGTGGGGAGGCGTGGCTATGGCAAATAACACGGCCTGGGCAATGTTCTCCGGCTTTAGCATTGTTTCGGCAACCGAATCACGCACATTATCGGGCAATATGTCCGTATCCACGATGCCAGGGCTAATGCTCTGCAATTACAATACATTCAAGATAAGATCATGAAATTGCAAGTTGGAGTTGGGTGAGCTTACTGTGATCTTGATACGAGTACCGAGACCCATAAACTCCTGGCGATACATTTCGGTTAAGGCGGTGACAGCGTGCTTGGTAGGCGGATAGATATTAATCTGTGGGGCGTGGCCTGGAGTGGGACTAAACACTTTGTGGCCCAGAATGCTGTTGATTAGTACAACATGTCCATCGAAATTCCTTGCCTTCATGGAGGCAAAGGCACGCTGTGTGCACATCACAATGCCCATGATATTTGTCTGAACTGTTTGCTGGATGAGCGAGATCGGCATGTCCACCAGTCTGCCATCCTGGAAGGAACCAGCGTTGTTTATCAGGATATCCACACCGCCCAGCTGTTTCTCGATCTCGTCGAAAGCCTCGTTCACCGAATCCTCATTGCCAACATCACAAAACAGCGGAATCAGTTTATCACTTCGTTCAGCCGGCAACAGTTTCTGGAGCTCCTTGATACGCTCAACGCGACGTGCCAGTCCTACCACAACGAGACCCGCCTTGACCAGGTCCACAACAAGAGCCGCTCCAATGCCCGAACTAGCGCCAGTTACGACGGCAACGCGATTCTGCCAACGATCCATGTTGCTTGAATGAACAGTCAGGCCGATCTGAGCCCCTCTGAAGTTCGACTGATACTATTTATAGAATAATCACAGAATCGACATTTGCGCATGTCTCGAGAGCTTAAAAAGTCGCTTGAATGTCGGTCGCGTGCACATTTATTTCAATTGAATTAATTAAGCTTGTTTATAAACGGCAAGCGTTCTCCAGCGAATACCAATATCATCTACTATAATTTCCGTCTGTTCTATGCAAATTACTTTGTCATGAAGTTGTAACAATTTAGAATTTGCAATTCGCAATTTAAGCCACGTTTAGTTCTAACTTGACTTTGAACTGATAACGAAGGTGTTACCATAATAAACTTGTAAGAATATTTATTTAATATTATTCATTGATAGTATATGCAAACAAAGCTATCTATTTGCTTTTTTCATTAAAATTCAAAACATGTTGAGTTTAATTCTTTTTTATATTAATTTTTTTTTATTGAATTTGTAAAAGAATTTTGTTATTATTTCTTCTTTTTAATACCCTGATTTGACTTGTTCTAGGAACCATTTACAAATATAATAAGATACGAAAACGATTCAATTAGCATAGGTGAAACTAAAATTTAAAATCCAAAGTAATAAAATAAAACAAAATCCTCGCTCAGTTCGCTAGACCACTGAACACCAAAGATAATTCCTGCTAATTTTCACTTCTGAACGCTGTTTGAAAATTCTTTTTTCTTTTCTTTTTTCAATTTTTACAATATTTTCAAAATTTGCAATCAATATTAAAAATAAAAAAAAGTACAACATACACATCTTAATAATGGGCAATAAAATGGTTGTAAATCCGCAGAAAACTTTAAATAAACTACTTACCCAGTGGAATGAGGCTATCAGTTACTAGTTGAGTAAAGAAAATTTTCGAAACAGGTTGAGTTATAGTAAATCTTATTATTGTTATCTGACGTTGAAAAAACAGATTTGCATTTATCCGCAGATGTTTTCATAAACAGCATTCGATTTTATACATACATAAATTGTTAAAGACCTTGTGCTAATCAGTCAACTTTTTTTATTATTGTATTTATCGACTGAAAAATACACAAATACACAAAATTTTCTTATCGGCCATGCCCAGTCACAAGGAATTTCATTTGGATTATTAGAAACGTGAATATATAAATACATATGTATGTATGTATGTATGTCTGAGCACACATATTTATTAATTATTGCTTATGCACATAATTTTTGGATTAAAATAATTGTTAAATATGTATGTATGTATATAATTGTCAATAAGGTTAATGGGAACTAGTAGAAGCGGGAACTAGTAGTAAATACTATTTAATGCATGGGAGAAGCCAGTCGTGTGGTCGTCTGCATGTTGTTGCTGCGATTATTCAGCTTGAGACGCAACTCGTTGACATGCTTGAAGAGCTGATCCTGCTTGGACAACAGTTCGCGTGTACGCTGGCAGCCATGCTGAGGTGCACACAGACCGGGATTCCAACGGCAGTAAAGTCCCTTCCAGAGACGCACGGCACGCACGCTGGCAATGGGACGCAATACGGGCTCGGCGCCATGTGTGAATGATGGGAATAATGGATTCAAATACTGGTCCAGGGAAGAGTTAATATGCGTCCACAGGGAAGTGGTCTTGTGCTTCAGATCTAAAAGAAATTGAAAATCGAATTAACTTTTAAGAATTACAAAGCAACGACAAAAAGCAAAAAAAGAATATATTTAAAAAGATGAAAAATGTGATGGAATTTAAATGAAGCAAGAAACACATGATTAAGTACCAAATTTAGGAAGAAATCGAGTTAATTAATATTGTGAAAAATATATTTTATTTTCCTGACTACAATTAAATTTAAATTTTTTTAATTTATTTTTATATTGCCAATGCAATTTTAGTTTCCAAACTTTTGATTTCCTAATTATTTATTTTTTCTAATATCAAGCGTTTAATTTCTGTGCTCTTAATTAGTTTGTCCTTAATTTTGTTATGTACTTAAATTAGATTTATTGTCAACTTACCCTCGGCCACGCGCTCCGCCTCGGTATTGCAGAGGAAGGTGCCGAAACGGCACGAATACAGATGATCCACGATGGTGATGAGGAAGTGCTCATTGAACTCGAATGCATTGCTGAACTGGTGACTCACTTGCCACACACTATCGATGAACTGGAGGAACACCGGCGAGCGATCCGCATCCGAGTGCTTGTTATCGCCATGTCCAATGCGCTGCTGGAACTTGTGGCCAAACGATAGCCACTCCTTCTCGATGAGCACCTCAAAGCCGCGCACGGTGCGATAGTGCGGATCCAGCAGTAGCATAGATAACGCCGTCAACTGTGCCGTCCGGTCCCAGCCGTCGGAGCAGTGGACCACCACAGAGGTACTCATCGTCTCCACCTTGTCCACGATGCGCACTGCGCCAGCGAGAATGCAACGGATGTGCTTCAGCCACAACGTGCTGTCAATGGCCGTCTGCCACTTGGAGTCGTCGGTGGTTGGATAGCAGGCTTCCTTCACCTTGCGCAGACTCTCACGCATGACATGGATATTATGGATATCCAAGAAATTGATCTCCACATTCTTGTAGGCATCTTCCGACTCGTAGCCGCCGCCCTTTGCCTTGTTGGCGATGGCATTGGCACTGGGCCGAGCATCCATAATGGTCAGCTTGTCCGACTGGGCATTGGCCTCCATAATATAGCTAAGATAAGTCTCATCATCTGCATTGCGCTTGCCACTAACGCCCACCAGCGGCTGTGAGCAGCGTGTAATGGTTGCCTGCGTGCGAGGATTAATCCAGGACAACACGGGGAGACGACAACGCGATCGGAATTGTGCCACGCGACGCAGGAAATCATCGGAAGCTGCCTTGGGTACGGCCCACACCGCCGGATAGCTATCGCAGATGCCATAGGACTCATTCAGCTTTGTGGCGCGCCACATATCATTTGGAACTCCAAGGCGACGTAGCTCGGCCAGTGGCTCGTACACTGCCCAGCCATCCCAGCCGGCGCTCACAGCGGCATTGGCAGCCGGTGGCTGTGCCGCGGCCGCATGGGCGAAGGCAAACAACTTGCCGCTGTAGGAAAGCGGAAATGCATTGGCCTGGAGCTTCTCGAAGACGGTGCGACGCGAGTGATTCTGTTGCTTGTGTGCGAAGCGCAGGTTGCGCATGTCCTTGCAGAAAATCTCAATGCCGTAACTGTTCTCGCCACGTGACGTGGCACCTCCGATTTTCTCCACGCGCGCTATTACACCCAGCGGCACGTCCACGACGAGCGGAGGCTCCTGATCCCGCAACGGAAGCGAGCGGAAGTACAAACGATAATTGGTGATCGTTAGGGCGCCGAATACGGGTCCGCGATAGGGACACACGTATGTAACATCGTTCTTCTGGTCCTGGTCCTCTTCACCCTCCAAATATGCAAAGGGCGTGTCCCGCAGTACGCCATTCTCGGCTCCGTGCTTGGAGCCCAATGAACTCGACTTGGAGCTGCTGTCCAGCGAGTTGCTGCTCGCCGTTTTTGACGCCAGTTTATCGGCTAAGCTTGACGGAGCATCCATTACTGCTGAATGGAAGTAGCCTTTTTGCTGTAATGCTGTTTTTGACACTGCGGCGTAAACAAATCTTGCGACCGAATAAAAATTCTTTGTTTTTTGTATTGCTAGTAAATTTATTTATTGCAACTGTGTGGCAGCTTTGGTGCAGGGAAAATCAAAAACGGTGCGGCAACCTTAGTTCCCAAAAAAGGGACGATAGTCAGCTGAACAAACAAAATTCATTCGATTATTCCGCACGATGAATTGTCCCATGTCATTTCTCTAATAAAATTAATTATTTTTAAAAAAAATTATTAAAAACTTGTAAGTACAAATTGTGAAGAAATTAACAAATTAGTAAAATATTTAAAAAAATAATTATGAAAATTTAAAAAAATATTAGAAATCCTCCTGTGAAAGTTTCAAAGCTCTAGCTTCAGTATTTATTTATTAAGAAAAAAAATAAAATATTTAAATCTTTTCTGAAAAGAGTTAAATTCGGTCAAATTTGAACCGTTGCCAAGGCTGCCACCTTTTTTTTTTTTGGCTGCCATTTTGTTTTTTACTTTTTTAGCTTCGTCTGACCACTAAGCAAATAACCTATAGAGAACCCATCCTATACAACTAAAATGTCACAGAAAAAATGCTTGCGAAGCGTCCACCGCGAAGTGTTACCAATCTGGCAATATTGTTATAGTGGAATTCATAAGAGAAGCGATTTTATTTTTGAGGCAGATGTTTGCGAAACTAAGACATGTGAAATATGAAATACCCCCTTTACCCTTAAAACTTTTAATCCACATAATTTTATTCAAAACAACACCCTACATTTTTATAAATTCCACTCGAACAATATTGCCAGATCGGTAACACTCCGCTGTGGACGCTTCGCAAGCATTTTTTCTGTGACATTTCAGTTGTATAGGATGGGTTCTCTATAGGTTATTTGCTTAGTGGTCTGACAAAGCGCGACACGCAAATTCAACAATCATGCCTCCCATCCTGGAATGTGGTATTTTTAAAGTAACCGAAGGTCCATCCGACGGCGACAGGGTGGTTGTCGAGTGCTTGATCTGCTGTTCCCCGAAGAAGCGTGTGTTTCGAATGAGCATAAAAAACTCAGGGAACTTGCTCAAACATGTCATGGTACGATGGGGGGGCCTGGTTTGCGAGCCGCGTTAATAACAATTTTTAAATTTTTTTTCCAGAAATTTCATCCGGAACTTCAAGACAAAATCAAAGAAAAAAAAATTGAGCAATCCGTCGAACGTCGTAAAAAGCGAAATGTGAAGAAGAGGATCGCCAGATCGTTAAGAAGAAATGCTGTGAAGGTGGAAATGGAGGAATAGTGATTCTGACCACATTAAACAGTAAGTACCACAATGTTGTCAATTTCCATAAATATTTATTTATCATAATTTTATATTATTTGTAGATTAAAAAGTTTAAGTTTAATAAATAAAGCATCAATGAATACACATGTTGGGCAAATGGAGCGCCCTATTATTATTTTCCATTTACAATGAAGAATGTAAGCTAATACAGCATAATACAGTAAGTACCATAACGTCAATTTCCATAAAAATTTATTTATCATAATTTTATATTATTTGTAGAGTAAAAAGTTTAAGTTTAAAAAACACAGCATCAATTAACACACATGCCGGGCAATGGAGCGCCCCACTATTATTTTCCATTTACAATGAAGAATGTAAGCTGCTTTTAAAGTGCTTAAATTATTTAATATTCATGAATCTCCATGCTTACTCTTACAGCACAAATTTATTTATTTTATTCACCTGTGCACTGCATCGCTGGCAAGTCCAAGAAATCAAAGCAAATGCGTCGGGAAGTCTGGATTTATCCCGATGGCAGCATGAGAAAGAAGTTAACATCGCACGGATGTCAAAGGGAAGCTCAAGAACAAGGCTAAATGAATTGGCTCCAGAGGAGCTGTTACCATGAGTTGTGTCGTTGTAACTATTTACAGCCACTGAGTAAGTTCCCTAAGAGCTGTCGAAAATCTCAACTTACAATTCTATTTCATCCATAGCGTCGAGTGCATGTATCAATTGCTGGGAAGGAAAGCTGCAGATTCAACTGGGTGCGACTCTTGTCGCTTACCAAATTGATGAAAATGGTTGCGCTCAATGTCTTTAAGCTGAAAGGTGAGTTGAGCACTTGATAAGTGTAATCAGACGATTATTTAATTGTTTGCTTGTCAATATTTTACAGTCGAACGTCGTGAGATGCGTTATCATAGCTTTACTTTCGCCAATTCATTGTTTGGTCTTATAAAGCTGAGCAAGGTAAATCAACTGTTGGCGAATCTCGCGGGATGATTCAACCGATTTGTAGTGCTTCGCCGATGCAGACAGAGTATGTTGTATATCTACTCTTCTAAAATTACTCTGAGTGCTTAATAAACGTTTCTCCATTTTAGATACTCGCGTGCTAACACGTATCTGCAGAATGTAAAGATTTATGCTCAATGGCTGACCATATCAATGCGGAACTTTGCGAGCCAGTGCGCACAGAGGAGTAAGTCTAAAGCAGAATAACTTTTCTTTTTTGTTGTTTTAATTTGATTTTTTCTTTAATTTGCCACTCAACCAACGACTGTTGGGCAGAGCTGCAAACCCTTTTTTAACATATTGAGGGCATATTGATCACAGACAAATGAATGTTCTTATCAATGAGGACATTGTGCTGAGCGGATTTGAACTATTGGGTCGTGATGTGGTCAAAAGGGAGTGTTACCAACGTGGCTCCGAGCGTGAACCGTTCATAGAGCGCATCCAAAACCAGGATTCATTGCAGCTGCCATTGAACGCGAGCTTCACCATTGAGGACTTAAATGCAGCGATGCAGGTGGCACTTAATGACGTTGATGTGGGCAACTGCATTACTTGCCCATCCGGAGAGAGGTGTACATTACAGCCAAAAGTGGAGGAAGATGAGACGATTTCACTCTCGAACGTTTGTGATGATGTAACGCAACTGTGCAAGCTGAAAAAACAACTGGAGGAAAAGGCAAAGGTTAAGCAGATTTGCAACAGCAAGCTAGAGGAAATACTGAAGCTGGTCGACTGCAAACTGTACATTGATCAGACACCAGCCGCTTCATCGATTGCCTGGAGGACATTGAGAAGTTGTCTAAAGAATTCAAGCGTAAACCACAGACGGTGGTAAAGGACAACTAGCAACAACCAAAAATGTTATTGCAAATAACTTATCAGCTTGGCGAAATATTGAAATATCGCCTTTAAAAATAATATAAAAAGAGATTTTGTTTTTGTTTTTTGTAATAAATTTTAATTTATATATATGGTACATATAAAAAACTCCTAAACGGAATTTTTGCCTTTACTAAATTGTTAGTTTTCTTTTCACAATATTATATAAATATATGTACATATTGTATGTGTGTTTTTTTTTTTTGTTTCCTTGTATAATAATAGATGTATATTTTTGTATTTAGTTTTACTTTAGTTAAGTGTACTTTTTTTTTATATATTTTCAACAAAAGTTAACAATTAAACCAATTTCATTTTGTTCAAAATAACTTAGTGTTTTTCCATTAGTACTTTATAAATTTAGATTAATTTTGTTTCTTTATTTTTTAACGCTATCGTTACGTACAATACGAAATACGCTAAGCATCAACAGAAAACATTTTAATTGCTAAAAAACAAAGGGGAGCTTTTCGAGTGTTAATTATTATATTTTTGATGTATATATGGAAAAAATATTCAAGTTGCGTTTTTTCCTTGAAAGAGTTTATGTTTCAAAAGCAGAAAATGCTAGGATTATATTTTTAGTATAGTGTTTTTTCTCATATAGTCGAATGTATCCTGTTGACGATTAGGGTATTGTCTTAGCTGTTGTTGTTTTTTCCACGAATTTGTTATTAATTTTGCTAATACAGTTGAAAATGAAGTTTTCTTCTTTTTGTTTTGCTTATAGTTATATACAGTCATGGAAAAAATAATAGAAACGGCATTTTTTTTTCTTATTTTTTAAAATTTTGTTCAATGAACATTTTTTTTCTTAAGTTTCATAATTTTTATATAAAGCCTATACAGTAATGTATCCAAATAAACCAAAATAATATTTTTAAAAAAACTTAATATAGCATAAAAAATTTTTTTAATTTTTCAGGCCTGGAAAAAATAATAGAAACGGCACGCCCAAAGTTAAGAAAAACAATTTTTAAGTTACAAAGGCATAAAGATTAACCTTTAATTTTACTATTTGGTTGTAGCACCGCGATTTTTAGTGACTCCGACATATCGACGACCCATGGAGTCCACCAGTTTGGCACAAATTCATGGATTAATGGAGTACCATTCGAATTTAACTTTTTTCTTCCAATAATTCCTAATTTTGGGGCTTTTAGGTCCCAATCCTTTTCTTTAAGATCCCCTAAAGGTGCTCTATGGAATTAAGGTCCATTGACTGTGAAGGCCATTCCATTAAGGGAACTTTGCTGTCAAGGAACCATTTTTTGGCTAGCTTTAAATAATGTTTTGGATCATTATCCTGCTGGAACTCCCACTTTAACGGCATTTCCTTTTCAGCATAAGGTAGCATTATACTGTCGAGTATATTGACATACTGGGAGGCACTCATTTTTTCCCTTATCCAATGTAATGGACCAACACCAGAACGAGAAACGCATCCCTACAAAATTATGTTTCTATCTCCATACTCAAACGTTTTAGTTAAGCACCTTGGGTCGTGGGGAGTATTCTTTTGGCGCCTAACATGTGGTTCCCGATCAGATCCAAACAAATTGATCTTAGTTTCGTCTGACAACAACAAATTTGTTCAATTTGGACGCAGTAAACGCACCTAAGCGAAATTTTCCCATTTTCTGATGTGTTTTATACTAAGGTATGGTACCTTTTGAGCCATATGGCTTTTGAAACCGTCATCAATCTGCCTATTTCTTATAGTTCGACTACTGACCGTTGCATTAAAATGATTTTTTAGAACTTCCGATGACAGAAAGGGATTTTTTTTTGATTTTCGGATAAGGAGGTTGTCGAATTTATCCTATGCTGCAAGCTTTTTTCTGCGTGTTTGTGGTTTTTATTTATAGTAAATCGCTGAAAACATTTTTTTTATAAATATTAGGAATTGTAACAATATCTGAGATTGAGTTGCCTTAATTTTTTGGATTCAGAATATGTTTCCTTTCAATAACAGTACAATGTACGCCACGACCCATTCTGAAGCGAATAACAACAACAAGCAGAATGGGATCCAAAAAAAAAGTTGTTTAATGTCTTCTTCTATCTTTAGTTCATGAAATGATACCAATATAACTCAATTTCAACCATTAAGAAACAAGATAATATCAAAATTCTAGTGCGTTTCTATTATTTTTTCCAAGACAAAAACGTGGTCTTTCTACAAATCAGTATACACAGTCTATAAATCTTACGAAAGAGGCCCAAAAAGGAATCCGAAATAGAGCATTGTTATCCTGAAACCAAGTACACTGGTTTTCATGGATGAAATTTGCTCCAAAAACGAAATATTTGGTCTCAAATGTGAGCAGCCCTGTCGTTTCTATTATTTTTTCCATGACTGTATACTGAAAGACAAAGCGTTAGTTGCAGTTTTGGTTTTTGTTCAAATTATTAAAAACTTAATTTTAATACCCCATTGCATAAAATTAATTAGATGTTTTGCAGAACAGGCAGTTTGTGTGCTTTTTTTTCAAACATTTTTGATGTAAGTACATAAGGAGAGCTTTAAATATAATTTGTTAGTTTATTAATTTGTTTAATAAATGAACAAAGTGCATTAATAAACATAATTTCATTAATTTGCTGCCTTTGTCTTTGAATGCGTATAAACTAAATTAACAACATAAAATTAAGGGAAGGTTAGTTTTGTTTTGTTTTGAAAAACAATGGATATGCTTTGTGAATATTTCATACATATTTTTAAATTTAAGCCAAGGTATTGGGATTGCAATTCGAGCTTCAGCTTTTGCCAATTACAATTAGTTGCAAATTATTTCAATATTAATTTTGTAGCATGCCTAAAGATGTTTGCTTTTATATCTTCAACAAAAAGCAAAGGCTAAGTACTAATTTTTTTATATTTCTTTTTAGTTGCCTTTAAAGCTATTTGTTTTTTTTTCTTTCAAATTTTCCATATGTAAATAGTTGATAAATGGGCGCTTGCGACTTCGGTTTTAACTTCATTCATAGATTTCATTTCACTTTGCTCTATAATACTTTCATGTTAGTTACACGTATGCTTGATAATGTTAATTATACATTTATATATATATATTTACTGTATAAATGAGCTTTATATGTGTGTATATTAAACTAGGCGTATATATATACATATATATGTATATATGCAGTTGTTTGCTATATATGCCTGATTGTTGTGCATGTTGTTGTTCTTCAGTTGAAATAAACTAAATCGGAGCGCCTTGCATTACAACTATCAGTAGTAAAAAAAATATTAATAAACAAAAAAAATGTCAAATGTAAAGCGTAGTATATAAACAAAATTAAACTGTACATAATGTCATTAAAAAATTATATAACAATCAAGTTTGGTTACAAATTTGGTTTAAAGCACGCATCTTATTTTGTTATTTCTTTTCTATCTCTGTCTCTGTGTTCATTCTGTCCAGCTAAAACAAAATACTGCAGGGATCGCAAACAAGAATTATGAGTCGGAAAAATTGAGTTATTTCAAGTTTTTTTTAACTTTTATTTGTATTATAAAAATTAAAAATAAGTTACTTTTAAATTTTATTTATAAAAATCAGCAAATAACTCTTATTTGATCATATTTTTCCATAAAACTTATAGTCGTTACGATCCCCGAAATACTGTTAGTCTATTGCAAGCCCAATTACAATTACAACTACAATATTAAATTATATGTCACTTTGTTAAAAAAATATTAATAATTAATAAAAAAAGATGTAAACAATTACAAAATGATTAGCATCTAAAACTTGTACATGCCTAACAGCAGCAGGGCGCTCATGCAAATTACATTCCTACATACACGATTTGTATGTATTTTATATATATTTCCTATATAGAGTATGTGCTATGTCTTGTATACATTGTCTTGTTATGGATTATATGACTATGCGGGTGTGTGTCTGTATATATGTGTGTGTGTGTGTGTATCTATACGTATTTATATAAATAGATTAGACGGGGCCCAGTCAGTATTCAGTATTCCTCTGAGCCTGGGAGTCTCTTGCGTTGCGTCTTTCTTGTTAGAATTTTGTGGCTTAGTTTGTCTGCTTTTGTTTCTGTTACATTCTCTTTCTTTGTTTCATTCATTTCATATATATATATTTATATATATTGTATTTTCTCCACTTTTAGTTGTTGTCCTACGGCGGCGCTTTAGGAAAATTGTCACTGTGCTGACCCATTTTAGTTATCATCCATATTTGTATTGTTTTACGATTGATTTACTCATCCACCGATGTTGTGGGCGGACTATAACTGCATCAGGATGCGCTGCGCTGTTCGCTATCCGGCCTGCGATCTGTGGCAATTTGCAGCAAGTTTCTAAACTCCGTATCGAGTATTTGGCGTGCCTGTGACAGAATTTAACGAATTTAGTAAATTTCAATAACGATTAAATTCTCAAACCGAACCTGTGCATTCTGCGTGGGTATTTGCAGTGCCAGACCCATGGCAGTGGCATCGAATCCCTCATCCAGCGCCATCAGTGCGCCATGCACACCCGATTCCAGCAAGTTATTGGCATATTCCTGCAATGACAAGATAAATGTATATTTAATGTATCGTCTGGTTGTGTGCGTACACAGTTAATTGACCCACCTTGAGGCCTATGCTGCTGACCCAGCGTATGACACGCTCATTGCTCCACACGAGCACATCGCATAGACCATTCTCGCTCATCTTGCGCCTGTGCTCCAGTTCGGTGCGATCGTAGTTCAAGCGTTTAAGCATCGAAATGCCATACTGCAAGCTGGTGCGATGAAAGCTGTCCACCATTTTTAGTTGGCCGCGCAAATCCTTCTTGGTCAAATGATCCAACATGCGTGCATCGACTAGACACTCCATGAAGGTTGTGCGATATTGCGGCAGTCCCAGACCCGGCAGCCAGTAGTTGCCAATCCACTCATGATTCATATCCCCTGCAATACAATTAAGCATTAGTTTATCAGCTGCTCTTTGGAGGAATATTCCCATCAAATCTACCAAATGCCAGCGTGGTGCGTGATGTTTGTGGCGCTGAGGGTGAAGTTAGTGAAACCATTTCCTGTATGGCCAGACGTAGCTTAAGCCTATGCAGCGGATTACTGATGCCTGTTAAGAAACAATGAAACAAACAGTTAAGTATAACTAAATATAGTTTGCGACAATTGTAATCAATAATAAAATTAGTTGCATAAAAAACTTTAAATCAAAATTCATTCCAATTGTGTGATGATTTGTGTTATTACCAATTTCCCGCTGTATTTCAGTGTCGCTTAGGGCGCTCATAATGGCGCCAGACTTGACATTGGCACGACAGGCGGCCACGTACCAGGCGGGCATGCCCACCCACAGTTCCAGCCAGGCGACAATGGTGGGTCCGTTCCACAGGGCGAATGGCGTGCCCGCTTTCATTGCCTCGCCAAGCAAATCATTGCGATAATCGTGTTCTCTGCAGGCATAGGATTAACGAGTTAGTTCTGGCTTCAAGCATTTCATTCAATTACTCACTTCTTTTGCCTGCCATAGTCAACGCTGCTGATTTTGGAGCCCTGGGCGCTGGCAATGCGAGGCATCATGCCACCCGTCATGCTCATAACATCATAATTGGAGTCCACCTCGCTTAGTCCCATCGACAGATTGCCTATGGACATCATGCTGGGCGAGCCATCTGGCAGTGTATCCTTCACACCCTTGACCTTCTCCTTTTTGCTAAAGAAGCGACCCAACGACGATTTGATGCCCTTCTTCTTTTGAACCGCTGCCGCGGCGGCCGCCTCCCGCGACACACCCGACGTTGGTGTCTGCAGCATGGACATGGATCCCATGGTATTGTAGTGACGCAGCGATTCCTGGCTGCCATAGCGGGAGCTCATTGGCGACAGGCCATAGCTGTGACTGCTCAACGCCATGTGCGAGCTGAGATTGGGAGGGGCAGCTGGTGCCATCGTGCGACGACGCAGTTCCTCCTGGCTATGGGCCAGCGCCTGGGCGACGCGCTCCAAGCGCATCGAGCGTGCGGTCAATGGGGAAGCAGCGCCGCCGGAACTGGAATCACCGGTGGTCGACATGCCGCCGTGCAGCTCCTCGCGCGACGCATCACTGGACAGCACGGGCAGGTTAAGCTGTAAATGAAGCAAGTTGAGCAACTGGTCCGATCAATCATTTGGGATTACAATCATCTGACTCTCACCGTATGATATTTCTGCATGAAGTCGCGCTGTGGACTGTTGGGCGTACTGCGTCCGCTCATGGGTGGACTTTGTCGGTCCATGGAACGGCCGCGGGACAATAGATTCACATGCTCCAGGCTGCCAACACGCGATTCAAGCTCCTCGGCCCGTGCCTCGGTCGACTGTTTCTCCTCCTGGATGAGCCGTATCTCATTGTTGATGGCATCCAGCTGCTCCTGCAGCATCATGGCCAGCGTCTGGGCATCCGTATGCCCGGATGGCGACATCATCTCCGCCGTTGCGGCCGCATACAACGCATCGCTATCATCGCAATCGGCAACGCTGGCCACCAGTTCGTAGGCCTGCTGCTGGGCATGCGCCACCTGCTGCATCTGCAGCTTCTCCCACTCCTGCTCGGCCATTGACCGGGCGAGCGCGTTCTCCTCGGACAAACGGGATTTGCTCTGGCGCCGCAGCGAGTGCGTCTCGAAGCTGGCGTGCGAGGCACTGCGCGAGAAGGCGCCGCTGGCATCCACCACATTGCTGGGCGAGAGACTGCGAGTAAGTGCCTCCGTCTGCTGTATATTGTAGGCAATCTCCTGCTGCAGCAGCTGGCGCTTAAAGTTCTCGATCTCGAGGCGCGTCTTGGACAGCTCCTTCATAATTTCGCTCTTCTCGTGATGCAGCTCCTCGGCCACCTTGCGCGCCTTCTCCAGCTCCTGCGTCAGGGCGTTCTTCTCGTCCAGCGCCCGCATGCGCTCCTTGAGATGCACCTCCAGGCGTTCATTGGACTCGGAGAGCAGCTTGTCCACCGTCGAGGAGAGCCGCAAGTTGTGCTCCTCATTCATCTTGAGTCGCTGGTTCAGTCTTACAACCTCCGCGCTCTTCTCATCCAAATTGTTTTCCAGGCCCCGGATGCGATCCTCCGCCGAGCCATGACGTTCTTGAGCCTGAAATGCGTGTTCAGCCAAATTCATTTAATAATGCACAATTCTCAAAAAACAGTTTGACAACAAATTATTAGTAATTGGTATTAGTAATGAAAGCTATAAGTGAGTTTTTTTTTGAGGAGTGGGTTTTGTGATTGGTTTTCTGTTGTTGTTGTTGTTTTATTCGGTGCGCTGAGTTCTTGTGCAAGACAGAGAAAAATTTTACATAAAAGAGAGATTCGTATATTTTTGGAATTGGTTTCATTTTTGTTTGTTTGTTGTTAATTTTTGTGGACTTTTGTTGGTTAAGTTAAAATAGGAAGATAGTCAGAGTCAGACTCGAAACAAAATAAAGATAATAAAATTAGAATTGAGTTGTAGAATTAATTTGATATACTTATGGAACCTGTCGGCGCGCATATTAGTTCGAGTGCATACCTTATTTCCTACCTTTGTCAATGCCTCCATGCGCGCCTTTAGCTGCTCCTCCATATCCGGCTGCAGTTTGGCGTGTTGCGCCAGTTTCTGCTCAGAGAGTTCGAGTTTCTCTTCGATCGCGCTGATTTTCTCTTCGTGCAGCTGTCAGAGTCGAAAGAGTTTCGAGATTCGAGTGTTTTGGTTGGTTTGTTGCGAGGGCAGTTTCATTAGTTTGGTTTTCATAAATGCCATGGGATGGGGATACAACATATTATGCAATATTAGTCACGGTTTTAGCAATTAAACAGGCATGGGCGAACAAGTCACTGGTCACTTCACTTCAGTCACTTCACTTGTCAATTGGTGCTCGAAATGAAGTGAGAAGGGGACAAGCAACATCTAGGGAACTTAATCAAACAAATCATTCAAAGCACAATTATCAATCAGGCCTGTTTCGGGTTTCACTAGTTTTTTACGAAGTTCAGTCCGAAAGATTTGTGAAAAATGTACTGAACAAATCAGAATTTTGTGTCAAAAGAATTTGCGTCTGTTATAATGCGTAATTTATTAATAAAATATTTATTTATCATAAGTAAAAACATATTTCAAAGGTTAATTTGAAAGAACAGGTTTGTTTTTTAGTGTTTAGAAATGTCTTTTTGCAGAGTTGTCAATTGTTGCACAGTGTTTGCTAACAAAAATAAACTGTTCTATTTTGCATTAAATTACAAACAGTTTTGTCCAAACATGCATTTTAAAAACAAGAAATTAAATTCTATATTTTACGCAATGCTTAAAAGCACTTAAATTGTGGTTAAAACTATGTAGCAGAATATTTACTATTTTTTTCACATATAAGGGCAGCCCTAATAAATAACCGATTCACTTTCACGGAAACGAGAACAGGTCGAGCAAATCCGACAAACATTTTAGGTTTGAGTCTAATCGATTTTGAGGTATGCTGAATACAAAAATATTTAAAAATCAAATACATTGTTTTTTATATTTCTGATGATCCAACATTATTCCTAAAGCATTGGGCTATTTTATGATTATTTTTTTTTTAATTTTATTTTACACTAAACATCGATTTATCCCTTCCGAATTCAAACTCACTAGCTCAATGTCAAGTCAATTCAATCCGTAAAATCTTACCGAATGTGAAAACAGGAACAGGTGAGGGAAATTTATTTCCGAAAAATCTTGACGAAAGCGAAAACCGGAACATGCCTGAATAACTTATGTAGCTTTGACTTTTTTGACTTCGCTTTAATTTTATTTTTTAAATTAAATTTTCAAAAAGTATTTTATTATTTTAATCTGCAAATACATTTCAATAGTAACATTTTTATGATTGAGGAAAACTCTTATATAGAAACGCTTGTTACCAACATTTGTGTGCTGTGTTAAACATTAAATGTTATGATTAGTTGACAGATTTATCTGCCAATGATATATTCTGCTTAAACATATCATTAACATATTGTGATTGAAGTGGATTGATACGAATTTCGCCCATGCCATTGTGACCATAACCAATTACATGTAATCTTATTGAATTGTACGCACCTTTAGCTGCGCCTCCTTGTGTCGCAGTTCCTGCTCCAGTTTCTCGTTAAGATCATGCAACGACGTGGACTCTCGTTGGGCATTCAAGTAACGCTTTTCCAGCGTTGTAATACGCTCCTCCTTTAATTTGTACAATAATAGAATCAATATTGAAATATACTTGTATATTAGCCAAATGTCTGCTCACCTGATCTTCCTTTTGTGCCACATTTTCGCGCAGATCACGCTGCAGCTTTGAGCACTGATCCTGCGCCTTGCAGTGCTCCTTTTGCACACGCGACATATTCTCCTCCAGCTCATTTATCTTGTTGTTCAGATCGGAGACGCGACGCTGCCATTGCGAAAGCTCTGAGGTCTGTAAATTTGAAAATAGAAACATTTTAGAAATTTCTCGACAGATTTATATTAAAATTTCCAAGTTTATGGTTTATTCCACAAGCTCAAAGAAATATATTTATACGATCAGCATTTAAATTATTTATGAGTCTCGATTCATCTCAAAATGCCATAGATTTCCAAATCTTAGAAAATATATCACAGTTGGTTGAAAAAATGTTTTTGAAATTAAATGATATGAAGAAAAACTGTTTCAAATAATGTCCAATAATGACATTATT
Source organism: Drosophila suboccidentalis (assembly GCA_037043435.1). NCBI lineage: Eukaryota > Metazoa > Arthropoda > Insecta > Diptera > Drosophilidae > Drosophila > Drosophila suboccidentalis. Next base: position 143,884 of record JBAMBK010001760.1, on the reverse strand, counting down.
ATGAGCAGATGCTTTCAAGTCTAATTAATTAAAGACAAAATTTGGTGTACAAATTTGGTTCTAAAAATCGTATCTTAAAGTCTGATACATTGAAATGAATTTTGTTTGTTTGATTTAATTCTTTTTAGAATGTTATAAAATTAGACATGACATTTTTTCTAAATGATTTGAGTATCAGTAATCAGTAATAAACAGATTAAACAGTATTGTAGTGTTTTCTTTGTATTTTGATTCACTTATTGATACTGCAATACAGATTTTGTAAAATAATTGTTATATATTGTACATATATAAGATTTAATATTACAAATAAAAAAATCAGACAAAAATAAATTTGTACAGTTAAAACAATCTAATATATAAAATAAATAATATAAGTAAAGCAAAACTGAATTTGTGGAAATGTGCGCGGTTGCATTAGAGACTAATTCATGTGTAAATTATTAGTAACAATATTTAACATGTAAATATGTAAGTTTGTGATCAATTTTAAGTTTCTGGTCACGGTGAATCTCTCTGTAGAAATGCCCATATCACTTTCTGAGTCATATGGCGTTTAACGTGTACTGTATAAACGTGGAATGAGGCTATAGTTCCCTAGGTCCCCTTACCTGCTTCTCGATGATCGTTTGCAGCTCATGCGTTTTAGTCGCATATTCGTTTAGTTCAGTAGCATCGCCATTGACACCGCCACCGCCTCCGCCGCTTGTCAGCTGCAACAAAAAAAGCAGCAATAATAACAAAAGGTATATAATATATGTATGTAGAATACACGCTTGATTGGGCAACACATTCACCCACTCACACACAAGTGTAGAGACAGGCACACACACACACAGACACACACCTTTTCTTTAATGCCATTTTCACCGCTGACAATGCCAGCAGAGCCAACGCCGCCGTTGCCTGGCAAAGCGCCCGTTTTGTATTGGGTTAGCTCCTCTTTGGTTGTGTTCAGCTCTTCCTCAAGCACATTGTTCTTCTCGATGGACAGACGCAGTCGCTCGCGTACTTTCTCGTCCAGCGCCTTGTGATGCTCGAACAGAGATTTGAGTGCTTTAAGCACCTCCACCTCGCTGGAGACGCCGCTCTGAGCGGCCGCCTGGCGCTTAACGACGGTCATGCGCAGGGAGCGCTCATGCCGAGACACCAGACACTCCAGATGCTCCAGTAGCAGCTACATAAAGAAACATACTTTTAGTTGTAACAGCAAGATTGCAATGAGTTGGACTTGATCACTTACCCGCGTGTTGTTGCGTTCCGCCTTCAGCTCACCAATCTCCTCATCACGTTCCAGCAGCGTTTCTCGCGCTTGAGTCAGCTCCTTGGTCAGCGTGGCAAACTCCTGCAAAGCGGATCAGGATTAGTTTCTGTTAGAACTAATAAATATGTGTTAAATATGATTGACCCGCTCAGTCACCTTACCCACTTTCATTCTCCGATCGTCCAATACCATGACATGGATCTTATCCACTACTTAACCAACTAACTACTCTATCTAACCATTTAAATTAATGTTGCCGAGTCTCCATCGTATTTATCAAGCCTTTCCTTGACTTTAATGTTCAAAATTAATGTCTAATTAGCACTTAATTCACTTTTTGCCATAGATGGCAGTTGATGTGACAAATTCGAAAAAAGTCAGTGACTTGTCAATCCACCCTCGCACTAACCTGTGGCAAGTTGGCGTTGATCTGACGCTGCAGACTGTCGCGCTCTTTTTCGACGTCGTGCAGCTTGACCTCCGTTTCGCCCAGCCGCTCCTGCGCCTCCCGCAGGCTGTCCATAAGCTTGTCCCGCTCATCGAGCATGGACACCATGAGCTGCTCAAAGTTCGCATCCTCGCCGCTGAATTGCGACGAGCGCTGCGATATGCTGTCTTCCGATATTGTGGGCATCACGTCGCACATCATGTTCCACATTATTTAGTTGGCCGCCAGAGCACGGGCACGCATGCAAGACTGTGTTCAAAACAAAAATTCCAAAATCATTAGCCAACACTAGTATTATCCAATTGGAGTTTGATAAGGAAAATAATTTCACTTAATATTTGAGGTATCTAATTTATTGATTTATGATTTGAAATGCATAATTCATGAAAGTTATTCAATTTCTTAAATTAAATTTTGTATTATTACTTAATTTAACGATTTAAAAACATTTCACTATGCAATGCACATTAATTGTATTCGTAAAACTGATTGCACCGGTAAATACCGGTTTTTTGCATTCCTCAATCGATAATTTGTACTTAATCCTAAATTCACAAAATCTCAAAGTCGTTAATGGATTTTTTATTATATTATGGAATATGTATAACCGTTTCTTCTATTAACTTGGATTTAATTCCCTGTTTTGACTGCTTAAATTTTTGCCTACGCTTTGCCCACACACCGATTGCACTTTTTGTTTATGTTGACTCTTTTCCCCTCACTTCCGATTCGTGAACGCCCGCGCAACGGTTTATGAAATTCCAATTGGATCAACACACAAAACATGTCCAATAAGGCAGTTATCATAGGCGCCGCATTGATAACAAGTTTTCTACACTAACACAAGCGCACACACACACACCCTTGTGCACACATACACAGCACTTATACATATACATACACGCATGCCAGCACGCACACATATGTAGCGTTTTTTCTTTTATATTTTAATTTTTTAATTGAAAATTAATGTTTCTATTATGTTTTTAACACCAATTACTCGAAACACATTTAAATACACAGTCGCAGGCTAACAGCTGCTGCATCGGACTCGTTTAATGATTGGTAAAACGCCTTTTCTTGAGCATAGAGGACGGCTTTTATGCAAAAAGAGCAAAAAGTCCCCTTCCTCCCTGGCGCAAACACGTACCCCGTAGCCAACAAGGATCGATCGCACGGCGGCAGCGCAGCAGCAGCAACAACAACTTTTGTTGCTGTTCAGCTTTTGCATATATAGCTATTTAATTGTTGCAATTGTAGCAAGTTTTATTTATTTCCGATTGATTTTTATGTGCGAAAAAAACGCAGCCTAGTTTCTTTTTTTGGTTGCCACTTAGTCTAAAAAACTATGGTTGCCAGCCGGTTTTTATATATGGCATACATTTAGCTATCTGGCATTGCCACAGTGCTGCCAGATTAGCTTATTTTTAGATCTAGCATATTTGAAAAGGGAATAGCTCATACAATTTGAAAAAAGCCATCAATCTAGCATATTTTAGAGTGCGAAAGAGGAATACTTTTATCAAATGAATATTGTAACAACAAAATTGCGCTTTTTTACTTTTAGCTTATTTTTACCACTAAGCAAATAACCTATAGAGAACCCATCCTATACAACTAAAATGTCACAGAAAAAATGCTTGCGAAGCGTCCACCGCGAAGTGTTACCAATCTGGCAATATTGTTATAGTGGAATTCATAAGAGAAGCGATTTTATTTTTGAGGCAGATGTTTGCGAAACTAAGACATGTGAAATATGAAATACCCTTTACCCTTAAAACTTTTAATCCACATAATTTTATTCAAAACAACACCCTACATTTTTATAAATTCCACTCGAACAATATTGCCAGATCGGTAACACTCCGCTGTGGACGCTTCGCAAGCATTTTTTCTGTGACATTTCAGTTGTATAGGATGGGTTCTCTATAGGTTATTTGCTTAGTGTTTTTACTAAGCACCTGCCAACACTGCATTGCCAATACATATCGATATTATTCTAAATTTGCTGCAGCTGTTATTAACAGCCATGTTTCAGCTCCACCGTATGTATATCGGCTATTAACACTTGCAATAAAATTATATATACAGCTCAATCATATGTATTGAAAGGTAGATAATTATTAATAATATATATTTTCATTTTATTAGTTATCAATTTCGATATATCGCTGTTTCGATGTTATTAACATTGATATTTTAACAGTAACATAATGTGCATAACAGATGTCTTTGCAACACTATTCTGTTATTGTTGTTAACATTATCCACAGTAAAAATATCAATATAGTTGATATTTCGATATGAAAAAAATATCATATCGATGAAATAAATATCTGGGCGCGAGCTTAAATCAACAGTTTACTTTTTAATTGCAAATTTGGCTCTTCAACGTAGTGTCGTTTATTAAATTCGAATAAATTTTTGATTCGTCGTTTCGTGAAGAAAAACAGTAGCGGCAAAAGATAAAAAAAACTGGTGAAAAATAGCGCACGATAATATCGTTCTATTATTTTGATATTGATATTATCGTTTTAAAAACTATATATCTATATAGTTCATGAACTATACAGTTCATGAAAAACGGAATAAGTTCCTTAGTTCATTTTAATGACCCGTTCATTTGAACTTTTTCAGAACTAAACGACCCAACTCTATCAACAACCCTAGTCCACAGTTTTGGTGGCACGACTCACAGTTTTAGCCGCATTGCCTACCGTTTTTACAACCTGCAATCAAATTCGTTTGTGTTTTATTTTTTAGTGTAATAATTAACGAAAAATAAATAACAATTAAAATAGTGCTTAACGGGTTGTCGATCAAGCCAATTCAGCGCTGCAGCAAACAAACGAAATGGGGTAAGTTCGCAAAGAATTCCAAAAAAACGACTCCAAATTGTGTGAAAAATCGACGCCGACTTTTTCCTTGCTACTCCTGTTCATGTTGTTTTTGCTGCTGCTGTTGTTGTTGCTGATGTGATTGGTTGTGTGTAGCGGGCGGCGTCAAAGGTGTTAATATGTGCTATATACAATGTGAATTGATGCTATATGTACGTATGTAGGTGTAGGCTGGCAAAACGCCGCCCGTCGATACCAATTATATGTGTATATCGTGTTGGTGTTGGTGTGCGTGTATCTATATGTTTGTGTGTGTGTGTGTGCAGTAAACTTGAGGCAAAATCAAAACGAGGCTACAAAACACTTAAGCGCATAATGCAATTTAGTCGCCAAGGCAGCCCCATGCCCCTGCCCCCAACCACGACCCCGCCCCCGATAGCACAAACGGAAAACCACGAAGAACAACAATGCCAATGACATGCTGCCGACAATATCAATAACAACAGCAACAAGAACAACAACTGCAGCAACAACAACTGCAAACAAATATCTATTTTTGTTAATGCTGTTAAGCCCCCAAGAAATTTGTTGTTCTTGCCGTTGCCATGACAGCAACATGATATATAGTGAAACTATTTAGCTAACTTGATTCTAGCTAGACATACTAATTTATTATAGATTGTGTTATCTACAAAATTGGAATTATTCAATGTGATAGGAAACAATTATTAAATTTCTGAGCGATTTATTTCTTAAAAGTCTAAGAAGTTATTAATAAAATTAAATAAATAAATGTATTGAAACTTCACATATTTTATTTCATTTATATAATTTACTTATTAAATTCATTCAATATACAATAAAGCAATTGTTTTGGCAAAGAAAACTGCTTATTTTTAAAACTAGGTGAGCCCAAAAATCTCATTATTTTCCATTTCCAAAATCTTTAAACAACTTTATTAAAATCAAAAGAAAAAATAAAAATTAAGAAAATTTTAAGTCAAATAATTGTTTTGACAAGGAAATAAGTTCAAGCTTATTTTTATTTTTAAAAATAGTTAAACGAAATGGATATTAATAACAATAATTAATAAAGTTATATAAAAAAAGTAGATAATTATTAATTTTGTAAATTTGGTCTTGCAAATCATTAACAATTGTATATTTAAATTAACAACTGTTTAACATAACATTTAAATTTTTAAAAGGTTTTATAATTAGTTTTTTTAAGCACTATCCAATCGATTGGTGTTTGAGTAAGGAACGACAGTACCGTATAGGGATTCAAGATGTTATTTGCAACATGGTCACATATTTATTGTACTTCACTCCTGTACTTCCCCCCTTAGCCACAAAGCGTTTACAAATTAAATATTAAGTCGACGTGCAAGAATTTAAATGGAATTTTTAATTAATCCCACCTGTGCGTGTGCGTGTGTGTTGCTGTTTGTGTTGCTGATGATGTTGCTCTCTTTTTCGCACCGTAAAACAGGGAACAACCAATTTTCACTTGCCAGGCGCATGTATTTCATATTGATCCGAAGACGAAACGCACATGGATCACGGCCAGCATGAAGGCGGTCAACGTGAGCTTCTTCTATGACAGCTCACGGAATCTGTACCGCATCATCAGTGTGGAGGGCACCAAGGCGGTCATCAATTCAACGATTACACCTAGCATGACATTCACACAGACTTCACAAAAGTTTGGACAGTGGAGCGATGTGCGCGCCAATACCGTCTATGGACTGGGCTTCTCCTCCGAGGCGGAGCTCACAAAGGTCTGTATACATATAATTCTATCTATCTCTACATATAAATCTAATCATCTTATATTCGCAGTTTGTGGAAAAGTTCCAGGAGGTTAAGGAGGCCACCAAAAATGCCATGAAATCAGCGAATGGCTCCAATGCGGTAACGCCCACCACATCGGCGAATACATCGCCCATTTCGGGACGTGCTGTGGGTGCCATGCAGAATGATAATACCGCCATAGATCCCCACACGGTTGAACCGCCGAATTTAAGTAATACCAACACACAGAATGCCAATCCGGATAGTCCCTCGCATAAGCTGCTAAACACTTGCGATGGCAAACAGGATATTGGCTCGGCCACGCCCTCGCCACAGCCAACGATGGGTGGCATGGGCGCTGGCACAGCAACCGGTGGCGGTGCTGGGATTACAATCTCCTCCGGTGGCAGCATTGTGGGCATGCACACTGGCCCAGGAGCGGGCGCCACGGCAGAGCAGCAGCTCAAATATGAAAACGAACGTCTGAAAATGGCCCTGGCACAAAGGTAAGCTTATCTTGACGAACAAATACAAATCAATCATTAATGACTTTGTTTTTGCAGCTGTGCCAATGCCAAAAAGTGGGAAATTGAGTTGGCCACTTTGAAGAACAATAATATACGCCTGACCAGCGCTTTGCAGGTACGTCTGCTTAACAATTTGTCATGCCTTAAGCTTAGATTTTAAATTTTAACCTTTTTACATTTGACAGGAATCCACAGCCAATGTGGACGAGTGGAAACGCCAGCTGCACACCTACAAGGAGGAGAACATACGTCTCAAACGCGAAATGGATCTGTTGCGCGTGGGCGCTGGAGGCGCCGCCGCTGCAGGAGGTGCCACTGAGGATGAGCTGCGTCGTGAGGTGGCCGCACTCAAGGCGCGCACAGAGACGCTGCAGGCGGAGCTGCTGCAACACGAACTAGAGCTTAAAACGGCCAATATGAATTTACGTGAAAAGTGCAATGATCAAACTGTGAGTAGCAAATGAATTCCTAAATAAAACGTCGCTTAATAATTGAAATTTAATTAAATTGCAGCTGGCCAAGATGAGTGAACTGAATGTGCTGTTTGCCAAGAGTCTGTCAGAACTGTATGCGGTGCAAAAGGATATGGAGAATGTTATACATCCCGCCAAGTGCACTTGAGACACCGAGTTGGGTGTACACAGAAAGGTTGAGCAACGAGCGAAATCAATGATGCATGATAATGTGATTAATAATATACAATTGGTATTTAGCAGGTTTCAGCGCAGGAACAGCAGACTACAATGGCAACCACAACAACCACAACAACGACATCATCGACAACCACAACTAGCAAACGTTATTTAAGCAATTTTCAAGCGGCTGAGGCCGAGAGCACGCTCTCCAATGTCACCTCCATTCATACTCAGCTGCAGTCGTCGCTCTACGAGACACAAAATACAGCACAGCTGCAGGCACTGGATAAACATTCAGCGCTACTCCAGGAGCTGCATCAGCGACAGTTGCAGGCTGTGCCGCGACCCAGCACCGTCACTGTCACTGATGCAGCTGCATCCAGCGGCGCTGCTGCCGGCACCAAAACTGCCACCATACTCGTTTCCAAATCAAAAACCAAAACCGGGCTGCCCCTGTTGCTGAAGAATTCCATTAACAATTAGGCAAATTCATGAGCAGACGACAAACTCATTGCATTTTTTGTAATCTTTATATCTGGTAGTTATTTGTATACAAAAACGAAACACAACGCAAAATCTCACAGACCCCTTCACAATACACACCCTCACCGTAGGTTTATATGTATATGTATGTATGTATTTAACTAACTTTTGGTATTACCTTTTGAGTCAAAACGCCCAGTATTTATTTATGTCATTTCAAAATTGTCGTGTGGTATATTTGTAGCATTTAAGTCGAAAGCAAATTATAAATTCACGTGCGCATTTAAGTGCAATAATTATAAATCATAAGTTATTCATTGATATTATGTGCTCTATATTTTCTGCTAATTGTTAATTAATTTTTAATGAGAGCTTGACAATGAATACACCCCCCTCACTCACGTCTTCTGCTAACCCATCAATACTCCTTTTGTACCCAAAATGGCCTTGAATCGGCAACATCTTTTTCTACAAATTAATGATGACAACTATTTTATAGAAATGTGCTCGAAAGTTTTCTAGTATTTTTAATATATCACATTTTGGATATTTTCAAAAACTTAGTCATATAATTATAATTTATTATACTTACTATTTGACAAGAACTTAATTGTTAAATTTTAAGTAAATTTGTCTTTATAATTTTTGTGTGTGTATTTCCAAAGCTTATTATCTTATCTTATTTATTGCAATTAAACATTAACTAACAATGACTTAGACGACGAAGCATACTAAATCACATAAAGAAAAATAATTTTATAAATGCAAATAAGAAAATACGAAACTAGAAAAAGTAATTTAAACGAATACAAAGTCAAGTATGATCGTGCATCAGTGGAAAACTAGTTTAATATATTAACAAATTATATATATATTATATAAAAATATGTATTTAATGAACAACAAAGCAACGTGGAACGACATCAACAACAACAACAACAACAAATAAACAACGCAACTACATACATAAATATCAATATGCAATCTTCCCCCTCCACACAAACACAAGTTGCCACCCGAAAGCGAAACGGTAATGGGAAAACGTTGAAACGGTTATCTTGAAGCCATATTGTTATGCAATTTGACCGTTCGTTTTTTGCATAAACTACCCAGTTAATAAATAATTATATATAAATAAATCAAATAATAAACGAAACGAGCAAATGTTGAACATACAAATTTAGCAGTTAAAAGTAAACAAACATATGAAATAAATAAAAATAAAATTCGATATGATAACAAATACAAATCTGAATGACTTTTTGATATAAATAAGTTGAAATAAAGTTTCTTTTTTATATTCCAGATTATTTACTAAACAGCTTAAGCTTCTTTAAATTTCAAAGCACAGCAACAAATTATTTTTAGAGATTGAAATTAATTAATCAGTTTTTATTCGCTATAAATTAATGCTGTAACTAGTATTTGCAGCATCCAATAATTACAATATTTGTAAACTAAACAAATAACGATTTATACAGTTCCGTTTTGGACGCCTCTGTCCAGTCGCTGGCCTCGTTGGGTGCCATGAAATTGATCAGCTTGTTGTGCACCACATAACTGTCGGAAACAAACATAAATTTATGAAATAAAATAAAATGTTGTAATCAAGACTTTAACTTACCGCAGTTTTCGGCCTTTGCTGGCCCTTGTGTCGACCTTCTTTTTCATTTTCTGTCGCAGCTTCTGCAGCTCCACAAACTGTTTGGTTATATCGCTCATGTTGGATGTGGTGTTTGCCTTGTACTCGATGAGTTCCCGCAGCTGCTGATGATAGAAGTCGCTGTCATCGTAAATATGTGTCTGTCTTTGGCTTTGGTCAGTCATCTCGGCATCATCCTTCTCCTCCCGTTGCTGATTGTTTTTCAGCGTCTGTGATTTCTCCACAAGCGCTTGACGATTTACCAGCGCACTGTCAATCTTCTTGATAATGTCATAATCCTCCTGTACCGACTTGCGTTTGAGGCCCGCTCCAGGTGTCAGCAGCTTGGTGCGATCGTCCCACTTGAGGAGCACCTCGTTGCGGTAGCCGATCATGTTTTGGAAATTGCTCTGCAGCGCATTTGCAAAGCGTTTGCTCGCTGGCTCCGTGCTCCCATCCGCCGGCTGCTTGCGTTTGACTGATTGGCGCATTTCGCTGTTCTGTTGTGTAAGCGCCGCCTGCATGGCGAGAAGTTGTTCCAAGAGCTTGGAGCTGCGTTCCTGGGCTTCCTTCAATACCGCTTGCAATTCCTCATTATTCTCGTTGGCCATTTGGAGTGTGTCCGGTGGCGGCAGAAGATTCACCTTACTGGTTACCTTTTGTGTGTTAATGCGCAGCTCCAAAAGCCGCTCCCAGATACGTAGTTGATTCTGCACGCACATTCCCTTTTGTATCTCGGCTTGCTGATTGGTTTTTGACATGATTTCGGTGCTGTCCATAATATCGGAGTCAGGATCCTCCGAGTCATTTTCATCGTCATCTTCGTTGTCATCTTCGTCATCATCATCATCATCATCATCATCATCATCAACATTATCATCTTCATCATCGACTTCTTCCTCCTTTTGATCATCGTCCATGCTGCTGTCATCACTTGCCCCATTCTCAGCTGTTTTGGCAGCCTTCAACTTTTTACTGAATGCCTCCATAGTCGCAGATTCCTCCTCATCCGTGTCGCTCTCTTCGTACGGTTGCTCCTCATCACTTCCATCTTCGCTGTCCTCATTCTCCTGTTCAAATTCCTTGCGACTTGTGATTTTACCTTTATATCGATCGCTCTGTTCAGAGAGTAATTTCACATTTCGCTTTCGAAAATCTGTGCTGCGTGCATCTGGCAAATCGTATTCATCGGCAAATTCCACAACGCGCGCTGCGGTGGACACATCTATGTCGGAACCATCCTCACTCTCGCTATCGTTGGGATGTGCAAGCAGTTTGCTCACTTTCTCCGCGACTGTTTGTGGCTGTTTTTTCGATTTGCGTATCATTTTTTGTAAGTTCTCACTTATTTTTCCATAAAAACAATTATTGCGAGCAAAAACGGCAGGCAACACGTGAAACGTCAACCGATTGAGTCGTTTCGTTCTGAAAAAGTTAAAATGAACGGGTCATTAAAATGAACTAATGAACTTAGTCAGTCTTTCCATGAACTATATTTAATTTCGCAGTTGGTTTCTTTAAAAAAATTCAATTTCAAATTCATATATTTGTAAGTTTTTAACTATGTGGAAATCATATCATTCTAGCCAAATATAGCGCACATTCAAGTTTAATCACAAACTGAAAATAAATAAATAAATTTAAGAATATTTAAGCAAATTTTGTTTGTTATTTTTAGCAAAAAAACACGTTGTTTTGCAAAGCGGTTTAATTTGAACGGTACTTCACTGTACGTGCTGGCATCAACGAGATTTGTTCAAGACTGGCAGAAATTCCTTTTCGTTCTTGTTCTCTCCTCTTTGTTTTCGTTTCCCTTACGCTCGTTTCTTCTTGTTTATTTCAAGTTTTCGTCCTTCTCTTTCGATGCAGGCGGAGCTTGTTTCTGCTTTTTCTTATTTCTTTCTCTCCTCTCGCTCAAAACAAAACAAACAGCATACCAGTGTTGCCAGGAGTTGAGCGCTCGCATAAGCTAGATTTTGAGTAAAAATAAGCTAAAATAAGCTAAAAATTTAAAATGGCAAGAAAATACAAAACAACATACAAAATCTTTAGGTTTTAGCTGAAATTAAATTGGGTAACATATCATAGATTTCATTATTTTCTTCCTCACTTAAATATTTATCGTTTTTTTGAATATGACTAACATATTCATGTGATTGAACTATTGTGCCCATTGATGATAAAAGTTTTTTGGACGCCTCATGCTGCCTTTTATCTAAAACTTTTGCTGCTATTGTTGATATGCAATAGCAGCAATATGCTTTTGTTGCGTCAGCTGGCAACTTCCGTAGCCAATCCTTAAATTCACTACTTTCCAGCCAAGCATCGCAGAATAGTTGCTTATACAATATTTTTGGCATTTTTGCAAGCTTCACTTTGATTTCACAATTCAAAATCGGCGATAACACACCAATCATCATATCGATGACACCACCGATTAGATATCTTGTTCTTTGTTACGTGAACTTTTTTCTAATGATCGTGAATTTGTGATCATAAGTATCAAGTTCACGTAACAAAGAACAATATCCGATATTTTTATACCGTGTATTATTTTAAACTTATGAAATATTTCGTTGATGTCACGAAAACATTTATTGCTGGAATATGCTATATGAATTTTAAAATATGCTAGATTTCAGGCTATAAGCTATTTGCAAATTTTATAAGCTTTTTCATTTTCAAAAATGCTAGATCTAGCCTGAAATATGCTAAATTGGCAACACTGCAGCATACACACATGTAAGGCGGCGGCCATTAAAATTCACACGTACGCTCCGAGAATGACAACCGAAGAAAAACAGCTGTTTTGTGCAGGCGCGCCGCCAACTTTCTGCTTAATTCTGTTCGCCTGGTGAAAGAGCTCAAAATTTGAGCTCCTTTCAAGGAGCGGGCTACCTAAAAGTGGCGCATTCGAAATTTCCAAGCTAGAATTTTGAAAATTTTACCAGAATTTTTGTTGGAATTTTCTCAATATTTTAAGATTTTTTTCAGAACTTTTTTCTAACTTCGCAACGCGTGGGCCAAATTGCACCAAACCAATTTCAAAATAAAGTTTATTATTTTACCGAATTTTGGATTTTGTTGCTTTTTTGAATTTTGTTTTTTAAATATTTTAAATTGATTTTTTAAAATTCTAGAGATTTGACATGGGACCAAAATTTATCGGTGCGAGCGAGAAAGAAAAGAGCAAAGAAAAAACAGAGCGAGAGATCGGACTAACAGAACATATGGAGGTGATGTTAAATTTAATACTGAAATGTTAAATGTTGGCAGTGCTGCCAGAACAAGGTGGCTATCCAAATCCAAATGGCAACAACTGACCAAATGACCAACTGAACTAAATGACTGATTTAGTTCACGACTGAAAAATGAAGGATTGAACTTGGTCAGCAAATTGAACTAAAAAGCCCAACTATTATTTTGTGGGTCATAGAGTTGCCACATATAAGAAAAAAGATTATTTTTTTTAAATTGCTTAAATAAATAATATGTTTAATTTTATTAATATTTTTTATAATGTGTGGCTATTTAAATAATATTTAACTGTGTGATTAATAAATGAATTACCTAAATATCTGGACCGTGATTTGCAACATAATCATAAATATTACAATAAAAAATGAACTAATTCTTTGCTTTACCAGCAACAAGTTTTGTTGATTGAGGAAACTTAAAGTATTGCATAATTTTAGGCATCGCCAATAAAAACACTACTGGCTTTTTATGTTACTTATGAAATTCCAATTAGCATTTAAGATATGTTGGAAAAAATTAGATATAAAGTTAACAAAGCACATTAATATTAAAATATTAAGGGGAGGTTCTTTTGGATTTGGCCGAAAATCAAGCAAAATTTGAAATTGGTTTGTGGGAGAATTAAAAGACATACGAACTTCTGCTTTCGAACTTTGATTCGTTGTTTATTGACGATTAAAAAAAAAAAGTGATTTTTGAGAAATTCAAAATGGCGGCTTCAAAATGGCGGATCTCGTCGACCTAAACTCTCAAAATATCTCTCTGCTTCTTCAAGTGTGGGGCCTCTCGTAGTAAAGTAAAATGAGAAATGTATATAATTTATTAAAATAGATAAAATTTCCTATGGCTTATACCTAACTTCAATTAATTTTGGTGAAAAAAAACCAATTTCATGGTCGTTTAAAAAAAAAAATGAAATTTTTACACTTTTTATTACTTTGATCTCGTTTAAAAATTATAAATAAACAATTTTTCATGCCAATTTTAGGTATAAGCCATACAAAAAAGTATATACTTTAAAACATTTTTTGAATGAAGGAAATCGGATCAATAGAACAAGACCTGTACTTGAAATTAGATTAGAAAACATGGTTTCGAGAAAAACGCGTTTAAAGTTTTTGGAAAGTGACAGTAAGTACGCAGCGCGCGTGACATGGGTACGTTTGACACGCCCTAGCTCAAGAAATACGCTTCGTATTGAAAAATCCCTTGGCACATATATTCTATACATATATAACTTTCATTTTATGAAAAAAAAAAAATTGATTTTTTCAAAAAAATCCAAAAGAACCTCCCCTTAAAGAATTTTAAGCATTAAACTTTGCAGCTTAAATAATCTGAGGCTAAAAGGAATGAAAAGAGTATTAGTTACTAGGATTGAAAAGATTAAAATAAGATATAAAAATGACTATAAGTTAAATTTATATTAATTTCAACATAGAACGCTTAAAAACGTATCTAAAGAATGGATAGAGTGATTTTGAAAATAAATTCGGTGTTAATGCTTAATTTTAACTTGTCACTTTTTAACTTAATGTGACAATATTTTAGTATAACGTACATATGTAAAAGGTTTTGCCTACATTTGGTTTGCAAATAAATAGATTTAATGTTAATTTAATATTCTGCAAGGCCTCATTAAAATTGACAAAATGCCGTCTTATCAGCACAGGTGCATCTTGATAACATCTCGCACACGCACATGGATATCCGAACACACACACACACACACAATGAAACGCATATCGTAGCATACAATAGCGCGCTTTGGCATGTCATGAATATGAACATGAACTTGAAATCCTTTTGTTGAAACCCATTTGCGGTCATTACACGAATCAAACGTTGGCAAATTGCGACTCTGTATTCTCCCTATTTAGTATAGGTAAAATGGTCAACCTTGAAATATTTAGAATTGCGGTTCTAAACAGAAGTCAACGGGCAGTCGAAGCTTTCACAAGTGTTTTTTTCGGAAAAGGATAAACTGCGCAGTGCTTAAATTATTTGACTATAAGTACTATATATTTATATTTGTTCGTAACTTGGAGGCAAAGTCAAGACGAGCCGCGGCCAGACATAGCAGCCGATGATAACGTAATAGGTATTTTTTGAGACATGTTCTCGACAGGCATTTTCGTTGATAACAGCGCAAAGAAACGTTTCGGTGATCAGGAGTCAGACATGACGATAGACAGACGCCGGTGAACTTTGAATTACACACAGACAGCTGAGAGGGAGGAATTCTACACTCAAACACACTTGACTATGAGAGACCCTGTACTGTTGTAAAAAAATATAAAAATAAAAATTCATACACTAAAAAATATAAAAAGAAATAAGAAAAAAAAATAGTTGATGCTGAATTGCAGCCTAAGAGAATTTCTTAATTTCCTTAATTTTCTCATATTTTCACCAAATTTAGTGACTCTAGCTCTTATAGTCCCTAATATCTACATAAGTAATCTTACGGACATTTAGATGAACAAGGCTATATTGACACAAATAATGAAGCTTATTTAAAAAAATAAAAATAAAATAAAAAAATTAATAGACTCTTTGTACATTTTATGTACAGGGTCTATTAATGAAATTTTATGCGGGCGGACTCCAACAACACACATTGTGCTATTTTGGGGTCACCGTTGCTATTGCTGTTATCAATGCGGCCGACTGCCCGTTCAGTGTGGCCAACACCATCTGGAATTCGCCGGCAACGTCGCACTTTTTATTTTTTTAATAAGATTATCAGTTGTTGTTGAGATTTCGATTTCACGGCAGCATCGGCTGCTCTGAAGTATCAGCCGTGTTCTTAACATTTCAGTCAGTTCCTGTACGCCGCACGGTGCGAATACTTAATGTGATCGAGTTAAGCTAATTACAGCGTCCGATTCCAATGTAATATCGATATCGAGCGAAGTGTGTGTGTCAGTGTTGTAAACTGATCGCGTCCGTTTTATCTAGTGTTGGTGCGTGAGGTGTGCAAATATTTAAATTTACGAGTAGACATATATAATGAATAACACATACACTCTAAGTACCTATACATACATATTCTTGTGCACGGTGCGCGCGCGTGTTTAGAAAGCGCAAAACAAAACGGAAATTAAAAAGCATTAAGAACCATGAAATGAATAACAGGAATATTGAAGCAAACAAAGTGTAGTGAGAAGACACATAATCAGTGATTACGCCTACATTAATAGTTCGCACTGTATAATAGGGCTATTTAATACGTTTTCAATAAATACATGTTTTGTTTGATTCGATTTGATGTTGGCACACAATGCAGAAAATTTAAATTGTTTTTAAATCAGCTAACTGCTTGCCAACTTTTGTACAAATGAACCAATAGAATATTCGGAGAAGTTTGTGGTTTTAACGAGAAAACAGTCGCCAAAAAAAAATTATTTTGACTTAATAGAAATGCGGGCTAATATTATTTTGTATACTTAGTTATACTTCAAAATAAAAATAATTATAAATCATTTTTAGCTTTTTTGTTCGGACAGTGTATATAATAGATTCAGTAGGAACTTAAATATTAAATATTTATAGAAATGACATTTTCATATCAAAAATCATATAAACTTATTACCATGATCACGAAATTATAAATAATTTTTAAATTAATTATGAAAGATGCGTTCTTTTTATTACAATTTAAATTTTCTGTTCAAAACTAAAAATTAGCGTTAATACATATTTAAATTCTTGATTTTAGGCGACGGGCCCCCCGATTTCCACTCAGTCCATTTTTATTTACATCTGATTCTTTTTAAGAAAAGAGAAATCGATGTGAAAAGTTCAAAAGCCAACAAACACTATTTGATAAAGTAAATAAACAATTTATTTGTGTACTACGGAAAATTCTGAACGAATACGCTCAAGGATTAATGCACTGAGAGCGATTTGTTTTTTTGTTGTCCAACAAAAACAATAATCATTATCTATAATTGTTGTTGCTGGGTTTCAATTGAGCGTTCATCTGTCCCGTTGAGCGCAATTGATTAACAGATTATGAAGCTACTCGATGACTGAGAACAGATGAGAGCATTCTTATTAAACTTATTATGAAAGGGTCAGAGCAGCAAACATACATAAGTAGAATTTGTATTATCACGAATATAAAAATATTCAAACATTATGGGAGAGTGAAAATTAGTTCAAGGTCAAAAAATGCTACAAACATATAAAATATTACCAAAAATAAAAAATAAAATTGTTGGTGAACTTATTATACAAACTCAGAGAGCCATTTGAGTGAAATTAATTAATCAAATGGTGAAATAATAGATGGAAATGTTGACGAGACATGGTGAAATAGTTGAGGGAACTCCTTGTTCAGGACGAGGTAGGATATACTAAAGCGTAGTGCAGCTTCTGATTCTGTTTTAGTTGCATTTTTTCTGTTTTGTGATTATCACACAAGGCTGGCAATCAAGCGTAGTGAAAAACACAGTGAATTCGCTGGAACGCAAAAAATAATAACAAATATAAATACATACATACATACGAGTATTATGAGTGTTCTTGGGTATACCTATTAAATAATCGCGTTGAACCAAGTGTAAGAGCTTTAATTCCCTGTAGCTATTAAAACGGGTTAAGCAGGGTATGCCAATTTCGTTATGTTGCTATTCTGATCTATTTTTAAAATATTTTCGAATTTAAAAATATTTACCAGACATTTTACGTCAAAGTCTCTCTCTTTTTTGGTAACTGAGACTTTAACGATACATTAAGAAATGGTGCAAAATCAGCCCAATCAGCTGGGTACAGGGTGTTGACTAGTCGACCACTCTTATGTATTAGGAGTAGTCTTGTTTCTATACGCGTCCTAATTGACAGGCCCTCCAATCAAAGTCAAATGCGTTGCTCAAATGATGTGAAACGTCGTATTGACTTCAATAAATACACATTTTAAATATATTAAATAAATCTAAAACATATATTTGTTTATGGCAATTTTCATAAAATAGTATATTTATTCAATTTATGAATTGTTAAAGAAATATCTAAAATTAGTAAATATTTAAAGTTGAAGCTTAAACTAATTTTTAACTGATCATGCCTATGGTAGCTATAAGTTGTAGTACGGCAATATTGCTCAGATTACATCGCTGCAAATGTGTACTTGGCAACAGACAGATTAGGAATATAGTACCATTCCTTATACAAACATATAGTTGTAAGACGTATACTAATGTTTAATTATAATAAAATGTGCGTTCGCAAGAGTTTATAATTAGCATATCATTTTATTGCATTTAAAACAACTAAATAAAAATATTTGTTGTGTAGTGCAAGCAGAAAAATTGTTATTTATAATTTCCTTTTATCTGGCGAGATTCTGAACTTTATAAACATAACAACAAAAAAAAACTTTAAAAACAAAAATATAAAATAAATGATAACTATATTATCTATTTAGGTAAATAGAAAAATAATAAATTGGATTTATAGGAAACTACAACTTATTAGAGCTAAGGATCTTTAAATCGCAGGCTTTAAGCCTATCAATTTGATTCATTTCATTTGCTTGGTGTGTGCAAAACAAATAGATAAAAGTGTGAATTGAGGCGTTAACTATAAATATGGCCCAGGCCGGTGAAGTGAATGAGATTGAAAACGATCATCGAATTCTGAGTGATTGGTCAAATGTGAACAATACGAACGGCACAATGCATCTCTCCAAGGATATGATCTTCAATGATGGCCATCGTCTATCTATCACAGTCTACAGGTGAGTGAGAGAATATGTATGTTCATAAAAATATATAATAAAACATATACATATACATATGTATGTATGTATTGGCTATTGGTGATGTGCAAGTTCATTTCCTACTCTGCAGACCAAGTGAGAACTCCCACACACACACACACACACACACACACACACTAACATTTCCCAGCCCGCGTTGTTGTACTTTGGCATTCACGCTGATAAGGGTCGATTGTCTATGCACTTTTCTAAACTTATCAGTCATTCGGTGTGTGTGTAGGTGTAGGTGTTGCTGTAGATGTGCTTATAAAAATGTATAAATCATGTCGTTTGCATGTCTATCTGTCTGCGATTTAATAATTTTCACTTGGAATTTGAACGCTTTGGATCAGCGTAGGGTTCACTCTTATAGAGTGATTCGAAATTTACAGAGATCATTTTAACTGATTGCGGCTCAAAAAATCTGACTAAGAAACAAGTAGAAAGTGCTCTATGTTTTTTTTTTCACGGCTTTTTAATTGAGCAATAATAAAATGCATATATCCAACATATTTAAATATACATATGTATGTCATTCGATTAATACTTTAATACTCAAATCAGCACACTGCAAATTTGTATACGCATTTTCGTGTCGTATACTGAAAGTAGTCAGAGTATTGTATAATATTTTTTTTTAATTATTTATTATCAGTTCAGTCACTAATACATATTTATTTTAATAAATTTATTAGACAGATTATTATATATTAGTTATAGTTATACTATTAAAATAATTTATCAATAACCAGTTGATACAATAACAATTAAAGTTTATTGTAGAATCATTTAATTATTTTACGAATTTATTAATTGATATAGAAATCTAAATGTTCTCTATGTTTACTTATATTCATTACCATTTAACGCTCAAAAACTAATAAAAAAATATTGTTTTCTTAATACATCTAATGTGTTATATACATATTTCGATTTTTTCGAATATTTTTATTGTTATTTAAATTCAAATCAGAATTATTAAAAGAAAATTGAGATTGTTTTTTTAGTTCTTAAATATATCTGATCTACTGTTATTTTATCAGGGATTTATGTATCCACTTAATATTTCGTTTATTTGTGTGATATCTTTGGAAAGTGTATGTACATTTAATGTCTGATACAGCCTAAGGCGTTCTTTTGCACAACTTTATGATACCCTTTTTACAGATGGATAAAACCAACTTGCCCGATCTTTATTGGGGCTCTTAAGAGTTTTGCAACCACAATTCAATTCAATGATCCGTTCAATTGCATGACCCATTTATCAAACTAAAGTTCACCCACGCACCACGAATCGAGCTTCCCCTTCTCTGCTCCCCTTCCCCTCCTCATCTCTGTTGACTGTTGGCTGCGTTATCCGTTGTGTCGTTTCTCTGGCTATCCGATTAATCGCTGCGACCTTTTCCATTCGCAGCATACTCTTTGTGATCTCAACAATTGGCAACAGCACAGTGCTCTATCTGTTGACCAAACGGCGACTGCGGGGTCCCCTGCGTATTGACGTCATGCTAATGCATTTGGCCATTGCGGATCTAATGGTGACGTTCCTCCTGATGCCGCTCGAGATTGCGTGGGCCTTGACGGTGCAGTGGCGTTCCACCGATCTAATGTGCCGTCTCATGAGTTTCTTTCGCGTATTCGGACTGTACTTGTCGAGCTTTGTCATGGTGTGTATATCGCTGGACAGGTGAGTCGCTAATGGACCAAATTGATAGCCAGATAAGGTGACACAAGCTGTCAATCGTTTGACTAACTAACTCCTCTATGTATCTCCAGATATTATGCTATACTGAAGCCCCTGCAACGATCCTATAATCGCGGTCGCATCATGTTGGCCTGCGCCTGGCTAGGCTCCGTCATCTGCAGCCTTCCACAGGTGGGTTGATTACCCGCAACCAACAAGTAGCCAAGTCAATTAATGTCACCACTTGCTATTATACTCATATTAGGCCTTTCTCTTCCATCTCGAGGAGCATCCGAACGTCAAAGGCTACTTTCAATGTGTCAGCTTCCATTCGTTTGTGGGCGATTTCGAGAACCGGCTTTATCAGATCGCGACAATGTGTGCCATGTACGCATTTCCATTGATCGCCTTCATCTACTGCTATGGCGCCATCTATCTGGAGATCTATCGAAAGAATCAGCGCGTTCTCAAGGATGTTATCGCCGAACGCTTTCGTCGATCCAACGATGATGTTCTCAGTCGGGCCAAGAAACGCACCCTAAAGATGACCATATCCATTGTGATTGTGTTCATCATCTGTTGGACTCCGTACTACTTTATCTGCATGTGGTACTCGTTGGACAAGACAACTGCCGGCAAGGTGAATTCATTAGTTCGCAAGGCTCTCTTCATATTCGCCTCGACCAATTCGTGCATGAATCCATTGGTCTACGGCTTGTATAACATCCGTGGTCGCATGAACAACAACAACAATGCGGTAAGTATCAATCGGGTCTGGGAGAAATTCTATGTTCTTAGTAATTTAGTGAATAAGCCTAGGAAAAACACTATTTAAAAGGCCTGAATTTAAAAAGTCGATATAGTCACCCCAAGTATTAATTATACCCGTTACTTAAAAAATAAGTAAAAGGGGATATTGTATTCGTTGAAATGTTTGTAACAGGGAGAAGGAAGTATCTTCGGCCCTACAAAGTATATATATTCTTGATCAGCATCAACAGCCGAGTTGATATAACCGTGTCCGTCTGACCGTCCGTTTTTGTGAAGGCATAGATCTTAGACACTTTAAGAGCTAGACTTCTATAAGCCCCACGCAGATCAAGTTTGTTTCAAATTTTCACCACGCCCTTTTCCGCCTCCGTAAATCGCGAAAAGCCACCACACGTACAGTTTTCAAGATATTTGGATTTTTCTTCTAATTAACGTTAACTACTATTATTACCTATCATCCTATTAAATCGTAACAAGATCGGACAAATAGAAAGGTGGTAATGGCAGATTAAAGTTTTTAAGCAATGAAAGTGCCTAAAAGCATGCAATAAAAAATATTTTAAATTTATTTAAATAAGTAACGGGTATCGGAACCTCGTCTGTAGCCTTTCCCACTTGTTTTCTTACTGATAATAACTAGAATAATTTTAAAGAAGCAGACTTCAAAATAAACTACTCAATCAGCTCCCTTTTTTTTTGTGGGTTTGAATTTCGCTTAAAAAGTTTGGGTACTTGAAAATTATACAAATATTGTTAAAAAACCACGATCTTAAATTATTTGTAAAATTTTACAGTTAGAGGTTTTCTTTCTACTAGCAAAAGTTCCGCCCATCCTTAACCGTTCTAAAGAGATCACCTAACTTTTACCTTTTACTGTCTTCCCACAGTCGGTTAACAATCGTCACACTTCGTTATCAATGCGCCTGGACTCGTCCAATCAGCTGCTGCAGAAACCCATCATCAGCACGAAGCCCAATGCCAATGCCAATGCCAATGGAAATACAAATGGCAATGTGGTGGCTGCTGCAGTGGCGGCTACCACAAAGCTGGCCCATGTGGTGCGCTTGAAGACAAATGGCGCTGCTGGTGACGCACAGTCTCCGGCTCTGGCTGCCACAGCAGCCCCTCTCACAGAGCTGGATGTTAATGACGACGTCAGCGTTGTCATCATCAAGTGCCAGGAACCATCCAACTATCCCAAGGAACCCAAGACGCCCATCATCTGCCCGAAGTAATGTCATCTCGCTGCTGGTTTACCTTTTTACGACGCCCCATCATCAACTTCACTTTTCATTTAGGTTTTCGCACAGTTGTCGGCATAAACTCCATGGTTTTATGTTGCGGTCCAAAACTGTAGACCCACTAGGTGTTACCACATTGCGTGGTATGCTTAATGTTGCCACAATAGGAAAGTGAGTTTGTGGTTAGCCTTCGAGGATGGCAGCCGTGAGGCAATGGGTCTTATAGGTTCTAATAGCTGTCCACTGAGGTGTGTTGCACTTATAAAACCAAAGATTTAATATGCTTCATTGTATTTGTCTGATTTTAACCAAAGTCATTGAAACTTATAATGGGCTTGATGGATATCTTAATAAAAGATATATTTCTTTTCAGTCGATGGTTCCTAAAATTTGATTTAATTCAGATTCAATTCAATCAGAATATTTAGTAAATTAGATATAAATAAATTCGTGACTAATCTAATGGGTTTCTCTATTGATAATAGACGAGCTAAGCATAGATTCCCTGTAAGCACGTACGAGTACATATCCATAGATAGTTATCTAGTCTGCATTCCTTATTTCTCGAATATCTCGAGTATCTCACATCTCATTTTCCACGACGACCTTGAAGCTCACTCATTTTAAGCTCATCCAAAGATCTTGAATGTGGAACCTAGCCCACTTCAGAAAGCCCCCATATATCACTTTGTGTCCACTCATCAACAACAATAACCACAACAAAGAGTTGAGTAAAACCCTCAAAAAGTCAGACGAAACAATCTAATGAATGTACTTACAGTTGTGGCGAATCCATGACATGGAGGAAGACATATGTAGAGTCGAGTGTGTGCCCAGAGGAGTGTGCCCAGATCATCTTCAATGGCAAACAGTAAACGGTTTAATTAAGAGTTGCTACCGTTTTGTTTATTTTAAGTCGGCTCAGAACAAAAGGCTTTTTAATTTGCTCCACGAGGTTTTGCATTTAAGTAACAGATTAAAATGTTAATGTTAACAAATATGCCAGATCAGATGGAAAATATTTTGGTTTAGGCCGTTAAAATGCTTAAAAGCTATCATAAAATGCGCTTAAGACGTAATAACGTGTAATATTAGATACTCTAGTTAGTTGTCATATTGCTTAATTTAAATTAATTTATTCATAAAACCGAATATCAAATGCTAAAATATATAGAAAATAGCAAAAAACAAGAATCTTAACATTTGTTATTAATGATCAGTCCTAGACTAAAACTCGGCCCATACGAGTAATCATAACCATTTGTCCCTTGGCTTTATTTGCATTGGATCTTTTGTTAAGGGGACGTTAATCATTTGCTTTACGGCCCGACATGACGTTAATTATATGGTCGTGTGTGTGCCAATTTAAATATTTATTAGACGATATTAGATATACACGTACGATGAGTAGGAAACCCGTTTCGCTTGAGGGCATATCGGTCAGTTAGACGAATGACCTTTAACTTATTTTGTTTTGTATTGGATGTACAAAAACAAGTGTTGAGAGATATTTAATTTTCAAAAATATATAAATTTTTTAAGTTCTATACCACTTCCAAATATAATAAACTTCTTAGTTTTTACTAAGCTAAAGTTTATTTTGATTCCAAATTAAATTGACGGAAATTTCATATCCTCAAGCTTTCTTACAAGTTTATAATTGATCATAAACTCTAGTTAATCCTTTCCTCTTGCCAGACCTTCTCTTTTTTTATTCATAATATTTACTGCTGTCATAATACTCCTTCCAACGTTTTCATCCCACGCATTCAATGCGACATTTTTAACCATTTGGTAGTTGCAACTGTGAGATTGAGAGTAACCCAATTAACGGACAAGGCATAAAAGCCAATTTCCAGTGTGAGTGGACCGTTTGCTTACAGTGTTAGAAAGTGGCTCACTTTCGTTACACTGCACAACAAAGATGCGTTCCCAAGGCACTTCACACACATACTATACACACACGGAGTCACAATAAACAGAGGAATGCTTGTAATCGAAACTTGAAGACCGAAAAATAAACATGTTAATAATACAATTTTATGATTAATACGAAATGAACTACAACAACATCAACAGCAACAACATCAACAGCAGCGAGGGGAGGGGTAGTCAACATGCAAGCTGCGTTGTAGCGCCGTCAAAGTGCGTGGGTCGTTGCCGGTGATGATGCTGGGGACAGCAACAGCAACAACAATAACAACGGCAACTAGAGTTGAGCGCGTGCTCGTGTCACGCACGAAGTGTTCGAACTATATTTATTTATTTGATGTCAACCAATTGCATTCGACTAAAAAATCTTTAGTATTCAAAATAAGTTATTATTTAAATTTAATGTATAGAAAATTAACAACTTTTCAATTGACAAAATAAAAAGATATAGTTGGAAAGTATTCAAAAAATTTCAATTCATCCCACTCTTTTTGTAAGGATGGGGGAAAACCGAGAAATACCGAATCAGTTAAAAATATAAAATAAAAAGGAAGTAAATACAAATATTGTGGAAACAAATCCAGGAATAACGCTGATCTCTTGGAGTTATAAGATCTGACGATCTGACTAAAATTAGTTCGGGTTGAGTCGCCTGGCACGCACCCACCTCTATACGCAAGAGTCGCGATCGGGGCGCACACCAGGTCGCTTATTTATAAATCACGCACATAATGAAATTTCAGCAAGTGGTCGTCGTGTCCAAAAATGCAGCAGACAAGCAGGCAAAATATGCAGCGATGATGAAGATGATGATGTGAATCTGCTGCCTGGATCTGGGTGTGCGCTATAACGCCATGATATATGTACGAGTATAAGTAATGCCCGTACAGGGCTTGACATGGCGGCGACATAATGATGAACTAGTCGTACCACTCCGCGAGATCTGAAGCTGTCTTTTAGGCTACTGACGTGTTACGCATCACTTTGTTGTCACGATTTGGTGGGTGACGGGGGTCATGGAGCAGGGGGCAGGGGACAACACTTGTAGTGCATAAGTAGCCATTAATGGGTGCCACATGCATATCGTATTTTGGCTGAGGATGAGGACAGGTCTAGTTTTTACGAGTATTTTGAATGTTGTTTTTAATGATTGCAGAGCGTGCCGGTTTTATGAGCCTTTTTTCTGGTCATTTTTAAATAGGGCCCAACTCTAAAATTGTGTAAGTACATACATACATATATTGCCCGGGATGTGTTTCGGAATGCACCTATAAAAAGGGTTCAGAGTCTGTTCAGGGTAAATGTGGTTTATGGACAAGGGCAACATTGTTGCTCAACTGGGTTTCGATTTCAAAATAAGAGCATTCTTTATTGCCTATCTTACTTAGAGCTTAATTGGATAATAAATGCTTGGAAAGTGAATATTTACAAAGAATAACAATGTACAATAATTATCGTAAATTATATATTAAAATTTAGCAAATATATCCAGATTTTTTGCCTACATCTCAAAATCGTCTATAATATTAATATCATCATCTTAAGTTGGATTCCTTTAAAAGTTTGAAATCCTTTTATTTTATAGGCAAAAATAGAAGACAATTGTGGAAAGAATTTTAAAAATTGTATTAAATAAGCAAAGGTTCGCAACTTAAAAAATAAAGAAAACATGAAAAAACAATTTAAAAAAAATTGTATTTAATTTAACTAAGGTATAAGTATTATATATTAACAAATTGACTCAAAAGATTGCCATAAGACCGAAACTTTTCCTAAAAATTAAAGATTTACAGTCTTTTAAACAATAAAAAAAAACCATCGATCAATTCTTAATCTTCTACTCGTTTACTTTTCCAAAGCCACCAACAGTCTGGCAACTCTGTAGTCGCTTACGCAAATTTGCACGTGGGCGTCGTAGCTTACTCACGCGTCAAAAGAAACACAAACGAAGACAAAATGCTGCGCGGCCGCTCCGCTGAACGCGTTTCTCCCAACAACAGAAAAGCAGCATAACACCACACAAACAGCAACAAGTTAACAACAACATCTTGCCAGCATCACCGCAGCCAAAGCCAACAACAGCTGAGAACAAAACAAACTGCAATCAGGCGACGGCGACGACGACGACGAGGCGACGACTGCAACAACAAATGCTGCTCGCACTGCCTCCATTGGCGGTGCCGTCGAAGCTGCTGCCGCTGTCGCTGCTGCTGCCGCAGCTACTGCTGCTTTTGATGTTGGTGTCGCGGCTGTTACCCTTCAGTGTGCGTTTGCACGTTGAACAAGACGGTACATAAAGCGGACAGAGGTAAAACAATAAACGCGCGGGACTATCGATAATCGCGCGCGACTTTTGTCGCTATTTGATCGTGATCGTGATCTATGACAGCTTTTAGTGTTGCTCGTTTGTTGTTGTTCTAAGCATGATTATTACACAAATATCAACAGATCAGAACGGACGACTGTTAAATTGTCACCGTGGTGCATTTTGACAGGCGCCCCAGAGCATCTCTTTCCCCATTTCCATTTCCCATCCAATTTCCATTTGGCTGTCAAGGTGGCTTCGCTATTGCCGTCGGTTCGCGTTCTTGTTGTTAATAGCATAAAAGTGTTTTAATTTTTATTAGCACGAACACCAAACGAACGGCCTGCCTCTGACTGCCTACACGACAGCCACATCCACATCCACAGGTTCCATTCAGTTGTATAGTCGTTGCCATCGCTGGAGGATCGTCGCCATCGCCGTCGACGAAAGTCGCGTGTGCCGTTCGCTCTAATAAAATCAATCGAAAAGATCTTTTGCGTGTGTGTTGTGTGTGTGTGTGTGTTTGTGCGTGTATATATGTATATGTTGTTGCTTATGTTTGTTGTCTCTTGAAAAAGGGTTTTCAAATATTTAATGCATCCGTTTTATTAACGATTCTTATAGTGCTGAGCGGAGAGCCTTCGATGCGATTTGTTTGATCTTGCACCAGTGCATACTAAATATACCGAAAATTCAGGAAATTAAGTGTGTGTTGCAACAACCATAAAAATAACTCAAGTTGTTGTTATCCTAAATACATTTACGTTGACAGCAATAAGTGGCAACAGCTCAAGTTTGCCCCTGTCTGAATTAAGTGCGAGTAAGAAGCCTCTACGAAGCTGTTGAAAGTCCAAGTGGCATAGAGCAAACAACGGAAACGTTGAGCGTGCAACGTCCTTGACAAAGAGGTGAGTGTTAAGGCCATAAAGCGGCTCTTAAGTGGGTTAAACAAGTGATACCAATTGGGTGGTAAATCTCTCTCTTTTGTAGACACACAAAAGTGAAATGAAAAGTATTTTAAATATTCAAGATTCAGGCTAGCTTAGGACCAAAACTATCAACTTGAAATTATTACTGTTTATAAAATTCAAGTAAATAATACTTCTTCAATATCTAAAAATCTTTCCTATGCATATCATTTCGAAATACAATTTCTCTCATTTTTAGAGCTATGCTAACCGTAATAATTCAAATATTTTTGAATACACTTAGTTGTCTGTAATTTTAGCCGTATTAATTGACCAATTTATGAATATAATTATGCGGCTGAAGAAAACTAGCATTTCACCAACTTCATATCTGATAATAAATCATGCTAATTGTTGTTGTAATTCAAATAGTATCGATACATATTAATTAGACACACCCAGTTTGGCTACGGGCCAAACAACGTCTGTGCATTAATCTAGAGATCTCTGGCCTTATCTACATTGGCGCCATAAATACCAAAGTCAAGTCATAATCTATTAATTACCAGACTTTCCACACATATTAAAAGCAGGTTGATCTTTATGACCGTATATTCAAGCAAATTAATATGTATTCCCAGAGTTGAAGACAATTGGGCGTTATAAAAGTATTAAAAAATAATAAGAAATATGATTTAAAACACCAACATATAAATTCTTTGTTTTATTTTATAAAAAAGTAAAAGAGCAGGACGTACTAAAATACTATAAATCAAAAGTTCATCTTTAAAATTAAGGTTTTTTTTTGAGATCTGAGGAAATTGAGCTTACTCGTAAAATTTTAAACAGAAGAACATTGAGACAAGTTACGATGACTTTACTGTTTCGGCTAATTATAAACATTCTTTTTACTAGTTGTACAGGGTATAAAGTAAATATTTTATGAGACGAACAGCAGCCACAATTTGTTTGGCATTTCCTATTTGGTTTTAAGCGATTTTCTCCACTTTGTTTTGTCTGAACGTTGAACACAATCTGACCAAATGCGAGCACGTTCCAAGTCTCTTTTACAAATGAATACTTACATATTTGTATAATATATTTATTTGATTTCAACATTCTTTGTTGCTGCTTGACGTTTCAACCAATTCAACCTATTCAATTAAAAAACGCCCACTGCAGAAATTAGCATAACAATTTATAACTGCCTCGACGATGTCTCAGATAGTTTGGTTAGCTGGCTATTTTTATTATTTTGAATATATTATAGAATACAATTGTATTGTGGTTAATAGAGTTGGCCATATATGGTGAGTGTGCCTCTGGCATTATTAAAACATAAATAATATTGCTGTTAATGATATTTCCGCTTAAAGTTATGAGTTCATAAACAAATGCAAATCAACTGGAAACTGGAAAATTGTGGCAAACAAATTAGCGCATCGTTTCGAGTAAAAGCCATAGGCTGAATCAGAGTCATATTAGGTTTACAAATTTTTTAATGCTTTGTATTGACTGCATTTCGGCACCAACATTAAATTTGCAATTCAAATCGATTCGACAATAATAAAAAATTGAGGTTTTTCGTTTGATTGTTGGCGTCAAATGTGATTCAAGTTCGACAGAAACGAAACTTCATTTTAATGATTCATCTAAGTAAGTTAATCGCTTTTCGTTTTTGGCTTAATTACACTATAAACGAATTCTAATCAGTTTTGACAGGTTTTCAAAATTGTTGCCCTTGTTAATTGGAAACTTGGCGCCAATTTAGGACTTTTATTTTAGTTTTTTTAAATAATCATTCATAAAAAATGTATTAGTTCTGGAAAAATAAATATATATTTTGTACAGATGATTTTGAGAGTCTAGTGTTAACTGAATTATAATTTAGCGTTAACACTTGGGATTTGGCTTAGCAGTTTGACCGAATATGCCTTAACCAGCTGAGATAATCACTTGATTATATAGCAGCCATATTTGTGACACATTCTATTGTTGTTTATGGCAATAATAATATGTTTACAGTCATTTTGTTGCTGCCGTTTAAAAATCTACGAATTGTGCTTAAGTCAACTGATGATTCTTTTTGAAAAAAAAAACTTGTTTTATTACCATATAAGTGGAATTTTTAATTGGATTTAAAACGAACAATAAATGATAATAAACAAATCCCCAAATTTAGTATTTATTTTTATCATTATAAAATATTGTGATGATTACACTCAAAATAAATACCAATTTAAATTACTTTTCACCCATATACAAATAAATAATCTCCAGGATATTTCCAAGTTTAGCAATCTAAATTTTAATAGTATTTCTTGTTTTATCCAATGCTATTTAAATGTCATTAATTTACCACCTTCTGCCCCAATTACACTGACAATTTATGCACTTTTTTATCTGTTTTTTCGTTGGTTGTTTGATTGTGCCGCTTGGCAGGCGGCAATTACCATACCAGAAATCAGAAATCAGCACCGTACTCATATATATAATTGACAGACCTTTCAATATTATGAAATGAGTTGAAAAAGGAGCGTTAAATCGGTTTGTGTAATAGCTG
Source organism: Drosophila suboccidentalis (assembly GCA_037043435.1). Classification (NCBI taxonomy): domain Eukaryota; kingdom Metazoa; phylum Arthropoda; class Insecta; order Diptera; family Drosophilidae; genus Drosophila; species Drosophila suboccidentalis. Next base: position 113,828 of record JBAMBK010001760.1, on the reverse strand, counting down.
AATGGCCAACATTTCAGCTGTCAACTACTGCATTTTTGTGTGGAAAATCCAAAAAATTAAATAGATACGTAAAGACATCAATAGAGAAATACAGAAATGTCGAAGTCAAGTGCTATTGAACTCGTTGGGATTTTGACACTTTTACATAAAACAAATTCCACTCGAATTGCGCCGGAAGTTATACAAAAATCTATTATGCTCGTGCCATAATGAAACCAATTTATCAGGCAAACTCAAACTCGAACTCGAACTCAAATGCGAAGGCGATAGAAAATCGTTTCAGTTTTTCAATTAAATTGAAGAAAAATAAGAAATATTAAACAAAAAGTCAAAGAAAGTTTTGCTGTAAATGAAAATCCGTTGAAGAATTTCCCTAAGCGCAGCTTAGTTGGGTTTCCTCTCTGTCTCTCTCTCACTCATTGTTTTTCTCTGTGTCTATCTCTGGGGCCGGGTCTTCAGATGCGTAGGCGCCGACCGACGTTTCTTTCCGTGTCAAACCAGCAACTGACAGCAGGTTTGCCAGTGCTTCGAGCTCCAACTTGGAGCTCAACTTGGAAGCTGAGTTTGAGTTTTCGGCTGAGCATTTAAACGCGGCTGATTTGATTTCAGTGACACGACGCCTGCGGCGACGACTATGACGATGACGACGACGACGACGACGAGCGCGAAAAACTTGTCCTGCCCACACGCCACAGAGCCAACTGAGTTGCAGTAGCCAGCGATCGCGTTTTTTGCGCTCTTTCCATCGCCCTGGGGGACTCGGGGCACACACATGTTGCATGCTATCGAGCGATGGCACAGTCAAAATATTTGAATTTCTAATGCCATACCGAGGGCTGTCCCAACTATCAGGAAATGCAGATGAGTCATGTGATTGTTGTTCTCGCTTTCTTGGTACTGCTTTATTAGAAACAACATAATAATCAAAATTTATGGATTATCCAAGAACATACATTTTCGCATCAGCAAACTCAACTGCATTTGTATGAGCTCTCATTCCTAAGCAAAGAAATCTATGTAGCATTTTTAGCCAAGCGTTGTTCTTTATAGGATAATTTTGAAGCATAATATTTTAAAAACTAAAGTATAGAGTACTTAAAACAACAGTACAAATAATGTGTGCGTACAGTTTAAAATTCGTTGAATGTAAAAGAACTTAATGAGTTTTCTCCTTTCAATACCCAGAGATACATATTCTCGAATGCTCATAAATGTTTTAAATTAAGAAAAACCTAGGGAAAATGGCAAATACATGATTTAAGTCTAAACCATATGCTTATTTTGCAGTTTTTTTTTTTTAAATATCTTTCGAGCTTAACTTTAGAAGCAACCCCTTTTTAGCATGCTTAGGGCGCCTGCCAGTTTCCATTTAATCTGATTGGAAAACTTTTTCGATAAGCATCAAATTTCCACTGATGATAAACAAGCAACGCCTTTTGTCATGATGCCGACAAACTTGTTCGATCGACTTGGATCAGTAAGGTCTAACCCGGCCAGTGGGTGACAGTTGCTGTTGTGGTCGTCATCATCATCATCATCGTCATCATCGGCTTCCGTGTGCATTTGCCTTTGCTTAATTAAATGTCAATCAATGTAAAGGCATACGAATATTTATGTATATGTATGTCTAAACCACAGCATCATTGTTTTTGATTTGTGCGCTTTATTAAGTTGATGGCTCGGCGTCTCTATGGCGACGCGCTGTCATCCATTTGAAGACATTTTGGACTTATGCCGGCTGCGTGGGCGCTGGACAGAGATCTATCTTTCCATATATATGTACATAAGTCCCGAGAGGCATTAAAAAGTATTTAATAAATTTTGGACTGGGGATTATGAGTTTAGTGCCATAGTGCGCAAAGACTGTGGGGATTTCAGGCATTCGATTGACATTTGGTGGGAAATGTTCTTTGCGGTGTAAGTGATTGCGGTCTCACAGTAGCTATCTGAACTATCCGAACATTTATACGTTTCAATGAACACTCGAAGAGCTTTACCTGACGCGTTTAGAATCTTCTGTAAGCCCTTTCGTTTACTTGGAAAGAAGATATAATCCTATCTTCTACAGAAATATTGAGCATTTATTCTGAGAATCCGATTATTTTAAATAGCAATCGAGAGAAGTAAGCTCTTTTCTAAATACTAGATAAACAATCCAATTAGGTATTTTATATTTATTAAATATTGATGCAAATAATATTTTGATAATTAACTGTCATTTTTAACATTAATTTAACAGTACTAGTATTCATCTGTCAATACTGATATATTTATTGTCAAGCTCATGATCATAAATAGCCCACATTTCTTGGCCAAACACTTGCTATAAATCAGCGATTATTTATGTCTTTTAGAAAACTCGTAACGAAATTTTGACTTTAATATCGAAGTAAAAGTACTATGCCAATATTTCTTACTCTCTTTTTTTAACAGCTATTGCAGTTAAGTACATAATCCCAATTATTTCTTAATGTGATCCCAGCGCTCAATAAACTCTGTCAAGTGGCACATAAAAACCTTAAACTACTTTAAAAAACTCTCAGCCAGAATGCCAGGCCTGACTAGCAGCTACTTTTAGTGGAAGACTCCACGAACTGGTAAAGTCTGTTGTAACACTGTCAATTGCGATTTCTGCCATAAATGGCACATGTTTTGAGCCTTGTGACTCAGTGACATTGTAGAGAGAGCGTGTCTAAAACATGGCCAGAACTAGACAGACAGACAGGCAGAGAGACAGAGAGAGAGAGATAGAGAGAAGCGTCTCAGAAGGCAATACTCTAACTGCCACTATAAATCCATAACTGTCACTCAGGTTTTTTTTTGTCGACCAGTATTGGCAGAAGTTCTTTTAAGGCCATAACGACATTGCTGTTACCTCGACCGTTACCACATTCCTGGGACCCCTTTAGAGCCAAGTTAAAAAGGCCGTGAAGATGGCCACATTTCTTGTGTTTATATAAGCATGAAAATTCCCTCTAATGGAAATACGATTTATATCGTACTTATTTGTTGTTGTTCCGCAAACAGTTTATAACACTTCTCGATAGTGTGGTAATCCAACTTGGCTTTTTACGACTGCCCCTTTTTTAATGCCAATTAATGCGCACTTACTTTGCTTTTTATTTTATTTCATTGATCGTTAAATTTTGTGTATTTTCAACAATTTATTAGTGAGTGAAACTATAGCAGAGCTTCCAGGCTCCAACTCCAATCTGCTAGAGTTATAAAGCTGTTGCTCTGGAAGCCTTTGATCAGTGAAAGATTTAAGCACCCGATAACAAATTACTTCAATTGACGGTAGCTCTTGTTGTTGCTGGCAACGGGTTTATTTATTAAGCACAGAAATTGGACGTAGAGTGTGGAGAAATTGGAGGGAATGTGGTAATGGAGCAATAAGATAAACAGTTGACTAGTTAGTTGTAGGATTTATGGCTTGTAATTGAAATGTGATGGCCATGTGAGAGATCAACTAATACATGGCTTACACATTCATTAATTATGTTCTCGATCTCTCAATCCACGGAGAAATGCTATTAAAATAGCATTAATTTGTTACTTTTTTAACATGTTTGATTTTTCTTCTGAAATGTCTTTCTTACTCCATTGGCAACTAAACTGAACATAAAACAGGATAACTAAGGAACTAAACTAAAACGTACAAGCAAATCCAACTGCTTGAAGCGTTATTCATGTCTGTTTTATTAATATTCAAAATAAGAACACATAAGATGCAAATGAAAAAGACTCAAAAAGTCATGAAAATAATGCCACAAATGAAAATCCTCAACTTGTACGCCAGCTTCCGCTGTGTAACCGCACCTGAAAAAGCAGCATCAAGGAGAAACAAAACCAAAAATTCCGAAAACACATCAACTAAACATTTATTTAACTAACACGATCCGACGAAAGAATGATTGCAAAAATCCAACATAAATCTTTAGAAACTGAAAATCAACAGAAGTGGAAAAGAATATAAAAAAAACTTAAGCTGCAAATGCTTTATTACGCCCACAGATGGCCGCACAGATGAAAGATATACATAGATGTATAGATAAATAATAGATAAAGAGAGAAGTATATGTACATATATGTGATATACATAGGTGATACCGGAGCAACACTTCCGGCACGAAACCAGAGCAAGGCGTAGACAGTTTTTAGTTAAATAAATCTATGCTAAGAATTTCGAAAATGCCGCAAAACATTTCATTTTAAATTTTATTTTATTTTTTTATTCTTTACTCGTTATAACATTTTAATTTGAATTTTATTTATTATTTGTATGCGATTTTATGGCGCAGCCACAATGCATTTTATGGGCTTTTATTTTTAAACGTAAATAAACAACCACCGACTGAGTGTCTTCTGTCTTCTTTTTATACCATCGACGAGGGTATATGCATTTTGTAATGTATTTCAAGCATGTACGGATTTATAAACTGATTAAGTCGAAGAAGATACATGTATACTTAAATAAGTTAAGTTGTCTTATAAGTGTATATATTTAGTTAAACTATAATACTAATTAAAAATTACGAATTAATATTATTATCTCAAAACTAAGAATATTCGTCTAAAACATGAGTTGAAAATCAATAACATCTAGATAGTTAGACAACTTATAATTGAATTTTCTTCTTATTTTAAAAATTAAAATATTGAGCTTTTAGTTAAACACACCTTTCATTATCAGTGTCTTTATAACCTTTAACCTCTTTAAATCTATATATAGCTATATCATACTCCTATATTTATAGTTCATTACATTTTTGAAATAAGCCCTCTTTATTTTTGGTGTTTGATTATAATGAGTTACATATTGTATGATTACAAATGTTAGGGTATTGCAACTTCGTCATTTTCAAACTAAATTGTTCTTGTCTTGTTTGTTGTGCACTTTATTTATATTGCAGCGGACGCAGGCACAAATCAGATCGAAGTGAAGACGAGTCTGGCGATGAATTGGACACGCGTGTTGCTCGTCGCCCTGGCCGCATTGGGGCTGGCGATGGTGGAGGTTGCATCACTCTCGCTGGATCCAGGTAGGTGCCGCATTACCGCATTACCGCATTCCCGCATTATGTTTACCGTTGTATTTATGGGCAAACATGCGATAGCCAGGCCGCAAGGCAAATATTTGCCGGACAGTTGGCATCGCCCAAAAATCAACTCAAATAGCGATTTATGTAAATCAGAAAATGCCAAGCAAACGTCAACGTCGCGTCGTGTCCATTGCAGTTGCATTGCAATTGCAATTGCAGCATGTTGTCGACCTCCCTGGCCCATAAATGGCGTTGGCGTTGCCCGATCACGAGCTGGCCAAGTTGCAATTGCAATCGCCATGTGGAGTCCAACTCTGACTCCGACTCTGACTGAGTGGAGTGTGGCACGATATCGTGAAGGTCACTTCACATACTATTGTAACATACGGCTGTCAAAGCACAGCTCCTACACATGACAAATAACCGCACAAATGCGTGAAATTCTACATACTTACATTATGTTTAAAGTCTTTGGATCTTGTGCAAATACATACGAGTATCTGCTTGCTTTTCACATTTCTGTTTTCCTATTCTTTTTTTGGGTCAACATGCGGCGGGATTATCCGATCACTTGCTGACCAAAATAAACAGCGCCAAGTGTTGTAATAATCTCTAACAGGCGCGAAAACTGATAGGGCAAGTGCCAAAGATTTTGAATGAGGATTAGCAAACATTGTCCAAAGGCAATGTTTAATTTTGGTATTACTTTATGTTGATTTTGTAATCGATACGTGTAACTATCTATCACTTGCCTGACGGAAGTTTGTCTAGGCTGATATGTGTATATAGAAAAAAACAGGAACAGTTTAATCTACAAATCAATCATTTGGGTATTCTTAGTTGAAGTTCTATTGATAAATTTTATTTATATAAAATACTTCGCTTATAAGCGATAAAGGAAATTGTTTAAGCTAAAATCATAGCTTAATGATGTTGGCATGTTTTTTCAGACATTCCAATCTTGAAATTGATAAATATTTAATTATGTATACAGTGAACCACTAATGTCTTCATACACCATAAATTGGTCAAATTTGGGTATAATAAAGATGTTTTGATGCGGTTTTTTATATTAATCATTTGTTCACCTAAATTCCGTTCGACTGATACCAAAATTTCTTTAACCCATTAAGTACCCATAAAAAATTTTGAATTTAAAAAAAAAACATTTTTCAACTTTTTTCCTCGATTTTTTCGAAAAAATATTTTGATGCAAAAAAATTCTTGAAACAATTCTAAGAATAACTGAAACAATTTTTTCAAAGAAATTGTGTTAAAGAAATTTTGGTATAATGTCGAACGGAATTTAAGTGAACAAAAGATTAATATAAAAAAACCGAATCAAAACATCTTTATTATACCCAAATTTGACCAATTTATGGTGTATGAAGACATTAGTGGCACACTGTAGGTTAAGAAATCATTCTTTATCATAATCATTCTAATTTTTGGTGTACAGTAGACAATGATATAATATTTAAAAAATTGCTCTTCTGGCTTCTTTTAGATTTGACTTTGAACTTTACTATTCGGTTAAAAACTAAATACAATTATCGCTATAAGGAGATAATAATAGCAGAGTTATTAAACACAATTTTATTTTAATGGTGATTTAGAAACATTTCTGTACAAATTCACTCTGAATACAATAAATCTGTTAAGAGTTTCATAAGCTTCTTCAACTCCTCACCTTGAAAGCAATTTCCCGTAATGAAATGTTTTAGTCTTAACCTTTCGACTATCTTATCTCCCGCCTTGTCACAGTTGCCTCTGCTGAGCTGGAGCAGTACATCAGGAAGGGCGATGTCGTCATATCCACGCGACACATAAGGTAAGTTCACCTTAGCCTTGATGATTGGCTTATCAGTTGCTTAACAAGTTGTTGCACACACACACTCTTTAACGGCATTCCAGACCCCGTCGCAAGCTGCACATTTCGATTGAGGCGCTGTTCATGATTGACTTTCCCATGCTGAAGCACAAGATGTCCTTCTTCCTGGATCGCAAACAGCAACGGGTTACACTCGATATAAGCGCCAATGGAGCGACTGAGTCACGCAACTTTGATATACCCAATATCAATGAGACGAGCACCATTCGATCTCTGGCACTGCAGTTCTCCAAGAATCGAATCACACTCTTTGTGGACTGCAAGGCGAGCACCTTCCACGACATCGACATGAGTCTGGCCAAGCTCTATACCCAAATGGATGACCCAGTAATCAAGCTGGTAAGTGCAATTATCTATTGCAATTGAAGGAGAGCAGATTTAATAAAATAAATTATAAAATAATTTTAGTTTGAAACTGAAAATGAGCATGTAATGTAATCAGATCTTCTTACCTTCTGTTTGTTCTATAGTTTAGGGAACGTAAGTATCCACTGCACTTCGATGCGGACATGGAACACTCTCTGCAGCGTGCCAATTGTCAGAAGGGGCTGCATCGTCGGGGAAATCGACGCATGTTGCGCAACAAGATCAGCGAGCGTGGTAAGTTATCGATCAGTTGTGGTGGTGGTGCCCCAGTGGGTTTCTCTATCCTCTACAGCCCACAATTCTTCGATTCTTGCAGAGAAGAACAAGAAACGCGATGTACGCAGCAATTGGTACAACGAGCCAACTTTAGCCCGGGACGGCGTCGATCAGCGACAACATGAAGTGCCTACAGATGTGGAGCGTGGCGATATACCCATCATGCATGGAGACTGTGAAGGTAGGCTATAGCCTATAGCCCTACACCTTTTTATTTTCTAGTTACCCAATCTCAGTTAAGTCATAAACCAAGTCGATGACACTCGGCGCTTTTGGGGCGTGGATTGCCTTGTGACAGGTTTCCAGTGGGATTTCAACAACTCTTTTTTTTTGGGTGGGACGGTGGCCTTTGCAAGGCGTTGCCCTTAACTTATCTCTTTCTGCATAGATCTTTTGTCAGAAACAGTTGGCGTTCATGTCAGTCAAGGTACATAATTCAATTAAGCCAAAATTACTTAGAGTTGGGCGAGTTTTTTGGTGGGTTAGAACTTTACTGGGAGACTGAGAAGAAGAAATTAACATGTGTACGAAGTTTTCTACCTATTTATTTGAGACAAAATTGAAATGTTAATGAATTAAATATTTTTGGCAGTATAACTTAGTTTGAGAATCATTGCTTTTATAAGATATTTTATACATTTTTTACCAATTAATTCTCTAGACCTTAACTAGATACTTATGATTTATATATTCATGATATTCACATGATTTATATTATCTATAAAATGCATAACAATAGCTTAGTGAATAAATTAACATCTTTTTATAGATCCTTTAACTATAAACTCGTAATAAATCGGATAAGAAACTGCCTTACTTTTTAAATATTGATAATAACCCTATAAAATTAAAGTTCAACTACTTGTAAGTCCAAGCTGTGAACAATTTTCAGCTGTTTTATCCGGCTTAGTTCATGATATATGTATTTATATATATACGCTCTGCTTACCCTTTTGAAGACTGATATGGCCAGAGCAATAAGTGTCGTTACTTAATGCGATAATGCCATGCAAATCGGCGGCCAATTAATTACATTGCTCGTATATGGCAATGTGAGTATTGCGAGTAGATATCTATATGATTGTGAGTACAGATGTGAGTACCCACATGTTGATCTGCCAATAAGTCGCTGCTAAGTGACAGAGGAACAAGCCATGATCGCCCACTGAAAAGACAACACTAATGAACCCAGAGATATGCCAAAGCCCGTGAATAACTTGTGCACTCGTTTGGGTCTAGGTTTTGAGTCAGAGCTTGGGTTTGAGTCTGGGTTCGAGTGTTGTTGAGTGCAATTCGGTCGATGTCGACCCAAGCATAATTATTATTTATCTAGCTCAGTGCAAAACGCCAAATTGGTAGCACGCTCTGAACCCACACACTCACACACACACACACACTCACACACTTACAAATACATATGTACCTACTCATACATGGGACAGGCGACCAGGCGGCATATGTTAAATCGCAAAGGCAAACGTAATGAATGACGCCGACGAGATAGAAACGAAGGTTGCACACACCAAAAAACAAGATCAGAGATCGAGTATACAACCAAAGTCTCCCCCCTCCCCCCTCCATTTCCACTCCCCTTCCTCCTTGCATGGCCTCAACGGATGCGTTTGGGCGTCGAGGCAACGGCGGCGCTTTCAATGTTGACAAAACTCACTCAAGACATACAGACGGACAGACAGACAGAAAAATGGAACCGTTGAAACATTGCACTAGTTTAGTTTAGCCTGGCGTCATGCCACGTATGAGTTTTAGAGATGAGTCGAGAGCTTATTAGGAGGATAACTGTAGTGTATCTGAAAGTTAAGCAGATCTTAACTCAGCCGACTTTGTGAATCATGAAAGATCAGTTCTTAGTGACTCAGCGATCATTAAAATAATCGAGATACTAATAAATTTTGTAATATTTACGATCAATGTGACTTGAATGTAGAAGCTATGAATTAACACATACACTTGCATTCTATATATATAAGTTTTACTCAGTTATTTACTAAGAATTTGTGCTATGAACTTTTATGCTTTCTCATAGAAATAGTCACAATTTAATCCGCAGAGTATATTTAGGAAGTAATGCAAGGAAGAACACTATTCAACTTTCGTCTGATTATTCCTGTAACAGCTAAATATTTGATATAAAGTATCGATTTCAAGCAATATGAACAGGATATACAAGACAATTAAAAATACAGTATATGTAAAATGGTTGAGATATCTTAAAAACAAATTTTTCATACTAAAGTTTTATTATCGAGCGATATTTCCAATGGAAGGCTTATGATGAAGATTATGTATACTTTCAAAACTAATCGTTAAGTTGGCATTGATCTTTATTGTGAATAAAGGAAGATAAATTAATGTATAATAGAGAAATTGTATAATTAAATGAACTTTATAAAAAAGAGTGTAGTCAAATATGATTCACAATATTAGTGACGGTGACTGCGACTGCGACTGTGATTGTGACTGTGACTTATCGTGAATGTGGGAGGCATCTCTGAATGCGCGGAGATCGAATTGGGTGCTCAGCTCTGTTGTCGCATTGCATTAAACAGCGCTAAAACGCAGCGCATTAGCAGCTGGATATTGAGGCCCAGTCCATGTTCGGGCTTTGAGTTCGGGCTTAGAGCCGTCCAAGCGACAAAGCGGATTAGGTTGCAATCAGGAATCGCTTGGATAGAGAGGAATAGAGAGAGAGGGAGAGGGAGGGCGAATGCTCAAAATGAGTGCGATTTAAGCATTGGTTAGGCCTTAATCTTGTCAGACGCCTGAACGCTTCCACACACACACACACACACACAAACACACGCACACGTACACTCATGCACTCATATACGGACTCATGAATTATTGTTGCTTTATTTAAACTCTTATTTCGTACTTTGTTTTTTTTTGTTTTGCGCCTTTTGTGCTCATTGTTGCAGACGCCCTCGCAAGATCGCTGAGTGATCTTCTGGCATTGGTTAAGCTGCTGCGGGAAGACGTCGCCCACCAGCGCCAGGAGATTGCCTACTTGCGCATGCTGCTGGAGAACTGTGCGGGCTGCAAGGAGCCAAGTGGCGATAATAACATCCGACTCGAGCCCAACTGTCGCACTGCGAATCCTTGTTATCCTGGTAAGTGACACACCCAACTTGAACGGCATCTTCAGCTTCAACGATCCTCTCTCTCTTTGGACTGCCCACAGGCGTTGATTGCCATGATAGCGCCTCGGGACCCAGGTGCGGCCGTTGTCCTGCCGGCCTCATTGGCGATGGCAAACTCTGCAAACCGGGCGTCAGCTGTGCGGACAGACCATGTTTTCTGTAAGTCGAAGAAAAGAATTAACTACCATACAACTAAAGTTTCTTTTATATGTGTGTATGTATGTATATGCCTTTATCCCATGTCCTCACTGTTGTTGTTAATGGCGTTTCAGGGCGTGGCCGTTGCATCCATGTTAATTGTATTTGTCATGCTCTTCTCTTGACGTAGATGGACGCCCGACGCTTGAAAGGCGCCGCCGACACCACACGCAAAATGTCGTTCAGCAGATTCATTCGCAAAAGGGCTTTCTAGACTCTCTTTCGAGTCTGCAATTATTTGCATATGGCCTTAATGGCAATTTGATGTTGTTTATGGCTTAATGATGCAGTCAAGCGACGCGTTGCCACTTCAGACAGCTGAAGACTTTCCATATCTATGATTGAGAAGTCTTCTCCATTGACATTTCAATTTATTCCCCATGCTCTATGATTTCTGAATGAAAAAGAGCAGAGAAATCGAGAGATACATACATAGGTATATCATTAAACAGTTTCCTCAAAGCCATTAGTTAGGCTTGATAGACCCTTATGACAAGTGCTTAGATCTCCGGCTCTTGATATGCCAATCACAATCCCAATCACAATATGCAAAATGCCTAATCCCCTGTCGGATTAAGAGCTTTGCACATCAATTCTAGATACTCCACTTAATGCCATTCAAGTTTATCACATTGCTCATAAATCTTCTTCAGAAGAATAGCTTAAGTTAACAAGTATTCTTTAACTTGCCGTCTATTAGCTAAGCTAATAAGTTAAGAATAGCTAAATACATAATAAATTTTATTATTTGAGTAGAAAACGAATTTGTGCATAACTTAGCTGATGATCTTTTAGAAGATATACAGTAAAACAGACACTTTGATTTTAAACAATTGAAATCATTGAGCCTCAAAGTCTTAATTTAAATTAAATTACTAAATTATCATCTAAGAAGTGTGGTTTCTTTTCAAACAAAATTTCGTAAAATACTCTGTTTATACTTGAACTAAGAAATTAAAATAGAATAGCTTTTAGCTTGAAAGTGTCATTTTAAATCTGAAGTTCAACGGGTTGGAACATCTTCTTAGAAGTGTGATATTATTTCAAAGACAAATAAAAGACTGTGCTCTTAAGTCACCCGCTGACATGATGACTACTTTAAAGCACAGCTGGAAGTTGTTCAATATCCAGAACCTTAATATATAGCTTTTTACGGAACCTAGTCGTAAAAGCACCCACAGCCCATATGGAGTATGAAGTGTGGTTTTCCAACCGGAAGAAAGCGACATCAAGTTCTTACTGGACATTATTGTTGGACCTATTTTGTGTCCGAGTCAACTATCAACTAATTATGCATAAGACCCACAGCACAATGTTACAGAATATGGACTAATAAAAACATCAATTCTGGCAGTTGAGTAAAATTTGAATAGACATGTCATAAATATGTTAAACAAAACTATAACGGTTTGGAAGAAGAATATTTTGTAGAAATTGTTAAACAAAATGCAACAAAACCTTTGCAATAATGTAGAAGTAGAAGAAGCTGAAGTTGAAGATGAAGATGGGTTATAGGATGGGGCATCGGTAAGTTGTGAGGTCTGAACCACAAATGGCACTTGAAACTGACGCATAAATTAGTTAAATGTGTGGGGGAAACCCGCACAGATACAATACATTGAATGAGAGGACCAAGAACTCAGAACTGAAGACCGGCTGACTTCATTGTGTCAAAACACTTTAAGTGATTTCGGTCTGTGAAATGTGAGAACCCCAAAGCCCAATACACTCGACAAGTGAGCGCCTGGCCGCGCACGCGCAGGGGAAGCAACTTGGCCATAAATTTGTGTAAATTATTGAAAACGGGCAACAGTTGAGTGTGTATGTGTGTGTGTGTGAGTGTGTGTATTGTAGGTGTCTAGGCCAGGGTGCGCCTTGTGTTGTGCGACCCTGTTTTAATTTGCATAAAATTGTTTTAAATGTTGTCAGCATCGCCGACTCGTTACTGTCATCTTTCATTATCGATGAAATGTGGCCAATGCGTGTGGTAAACGGATAAACTCACACCGAACACCGAACACACAATAGTTCTCCACTTCCCCCTCTGCCGCCTCTGGGACATCATTTCTTTTTTATTTAGAACCCACGAAATGTTGTTTGTAGCCGGCGTCAGAGTTCGAGTTAAACATGGTCAGCGCTTTGTCTGTTCGACTTTTCCGAGCTGAGTTTGAATGCCCGAGATCAATTCTATTAAAATGCCATAAAACTTGAGCTAATGACATGCACACCTGTTGATCCTTTGTTGTGCGGTGTGTCTATCACCATCGACTGCCGCAGGGGCTTGGCCATACCAAATAATATTCATTGTGCCCACAACTGTTAATGAGTTTCAGCTCAATATTTGAAGACAAAACAAATGTTGCTAGCGAGCTAAAACTAAAACAGATATAGAAGAGAAGCAGTACAGATGCGCTATATATATGTACTTTTATTATATTATTTTATATGTAAAATATATACTTTCGATAATTAAAATCTTTTTTATTGCATTATTCTGAATATTTTAAGTTTTATGGATTTGTGCCCTAAATAAATCTGTTGAAAATTTATATTTTGTAATCTTTCCCATTACAATCTTTTGAAAATTTCAAAATTTTACAAATAGGAATAATCACATATTCACATGAAAAATGTTTTAATTTCATATAAAAATATGATTGCATGTGTTTGAAAAAAAGTTTCAATTTTATTGATGTACTATATAAAAGAGTTTTTTCCCCCTTAGATATCAAGGCTGTGCAGTCAAAAATTGATATTCCTTTTAATGCTTTCATAAAGTGTTTATTTAAAAAAAAAAAAAAAAAAAAAGGCTGTGCATTTGATAATTGATATTTCTATTAACATATCTTTATGTGACTAGTAAACAAAATTTCTTTACTTGCACTCTATAAATAATCCAATTTTAATTGTTTGAGCTGTACTTTCCATTTCTACGAGTGCGCTGTCCTACTAAATCTGAAACCATACTCATAGCTGACCCTAACTAGAAAAGCCAATCATAATTTAGCCGAAGGCTAAAAACCCAACCTGCCATCAAAAGTTTCACTACCTTTCAACGCATGATCTGAGGCTAAGGCTGAAGTTTAGACTGTGACTGAGACTGAGGCTGTTGTTCAATTTAAATTATGCGTATGATGAAATAATCAGCAATGCAATCAAGAGAGTGAGAAAGAGAGATTATATTACCCTGGCCAAGATTGAGATTTAGATAGAGATTTGGAATCCGATTGCAGCTGCAACATGCGGCAGAATGCAACATGTGTATACACATGTTGTGAACAATTTCAAAAAGACAGAATTCCATTTGATTATGGCAACTTTCCCACAGATTCTTAGGCCTGGTCCAAAACAAAACGTTTACAGCAAACATTTGACTGGTAAAAGCAGCTCTCCACAACAAAGACTGACAGACCAACTGAGTGAGATAGAGAAAGAGACAGACGCAGAGTCAGAGAGAAAGAGTGAGAGAGAGCGTAGCTGGTTCACAGCAACATCAAAGTTCGGTGGAACGCATATCTCAGCCGCGAATCGAGTTCGCCTACGCACCAAAAAAGCAACAGCCGCGCCGCAAAAGTGGAGCCATTGATTCCAAGTCAACGTTGCCGTTGTCGTTGTTGTTGTTTTTGTTGTTGTTGCAACTGCTGCGGTTGTTGTTGCTGTTGCTGTTGTTGACTGTGTCGCCGGGACTGAGGCAGCGTTTGACTGCTTGAATTCAAATTAATAGCCAACTGGCTCTGGCTGTTTGTTTGGTTCGTTGCCCGTGCCGTGCCGTGTGCCGCACAGTGGGACAACGCACAACATTTATTCAAATTTTAAAACAGTATAAATGTAATGACTTTCAGCTCTATAATTTAAAATAAATTATTTTTTAGCCATCACAAAGTAGAAAATTCGCTACGAACAAAATGAACCATTTCAAATGGAATATAATAAAGCGTAGGAGGAAAATTTAAATAATAAAAATGACTAATTTTTAAAATGAAAAACAACGGCCTTATCAACTTGAAATACAACCATGAATATAATTTTGTAAGATTTTTTTTTTATAATTTTTAAATGTTATGTTGAGCTTTAAATATTATGTAGAATCGAAATTAAAGAACAAATTATAAATTTATATAATTATAAAAACTCTTGTTTCAAAAAGGAGTCAGTTTCTTCTTGACGAAGCTCAGAGACTTCTCAAAATTATTATATTTCTGTAACCGAAACTATTTATAAAGGCGTTTGTGTTAACTGCTAGATAGTTACTAGTTTTTCTGAATGTAAATTTTATTTTTCTCTCAAAATTGAATTTAATTTGACTGCTGTAACTTTGCCTATTAGTCCACTGTGCACAAAGTGCAGGCACAGCAATGAAAACAAAAACAAGCCAAGTCAAGACCAAGTCGAGACCAAGCCCGAGCTGGAACTGAAGCTGAGACTGAGGCTAGAGTTAAAGCTGGAGTTGGAACTGAAGCTGGAGCCAGCAGCCAACGTACTGCCAACCTCACAGATAAGTGGCCTGTGGCAAAATAAACGCCGCTTTATGGCAGTTTGTTGTAGTTTGTCCAAAGCTTGCGCCACATGCTTGTTGTTGTTGTTGTAGTTGTTCTTATTGTTGTTGTTGTTGGATGCAGCAACTCCTTTAAGGGAGAGCAGCCTGGACAGTAGAGCCAAGTGTTTCTGTTGTTAGGAGTAAGTGCTATGCATTTGCATGGCATGCGCTACCATTAGAAGCAATTTGGGTGGGATTAATGCGACCAGCAATCGCAGCTCCAATAATAGATAATCTTGGGCGATATTGTTAGAACATTATTCACTGATTGAGAATAAGGATAGAGATTGAAAATTAAAATGGGTTCATCACGTCTGGCGAAAGGCGAAATCTGCTTGGATCTTTCGACAACTGATGACAAATATGAGCAATAAAATCAGATTGCGAAGTGTGAATGGATTTATTACTGAATGTAATTAATTTAGAAAATATGTCTATGAAAGTGAAGAAATTTTACTAAAATTCTCGGAATATTAAATGATATTTTAAAATATATGATATTAAAAAATAAAAATTTAAACAAATTTGTGTTACAATCTTATCTGATTGGAAGTTCTGAAATATTTGAGCTTTGACTGACCTTCTTTTGTTATTTCAACCACTAATTTTTAATTCGTTTTAAGCCAATCTATAGATACAAGAAAATGTATATAAGCTCTTATATTCAGTAGCCTATGGTTTGAGCCATACTTCACTCCGTTAAAGGCTTAAAGCAGCCCTGTTGTCAGTTGGTTTTGTGGCTCATTTCGCGTTTGCCAAATGGAAATGACCTAAAAGCCTTTTTGCATGGCTTCAAATCCATGTTCGCACATTATTCAGTCTGCTGTTCGTTGTCCCTTTGGGTCCGAGTTCCGTGTCTAAAGGTTTTGTGTCTTTTGGGTGGTGCCTGGCCAAGTGTTTGAGCTGGACTCGAGCCAGAGTAAAAGCCAGAGTCGGCAGGTAACACGGCAACAGGGTCTTGTCCAGGCAGCAGCAAATTGGAATTATGAATTATGAATGCGTGGTTAATAAAAAGAACGAGCAACAACAAGACGATGGTAAACGGCAAGTGGTTTCGTCATGCTAACTGCTAGAATGAAGTGGGATGCAACTGCCATAGGGAGGGGCAGTGGCAGAAATGCTAATGCGTTCCTCGATGCGCTTGGCTAACTATTTTCCCAGCACTCAAACGATGCCGATGCCGATCTCAAGACCCGGCTCCAGCTAAGACAATATGGTCGAGTGAACTGAAACAAAGCAGAAAAGCGCAAAGTGCCGGACACAACGAATACCCCTACGCAACATTTTGTGGCACCGCACACAACACTCTCTCTCCCCCGCTTTGTCTCCACCCCTCTACCCACTGTCCCTAACTCTCTCGACATGGACGTGAACATGGACAGCAACATGGACATGGACAGCGCCGCCTCATCGCGATGCCGCTTGCCACTTAAGTACTTAACACTTTTTGCTAATTGCGCGTTGCCGCCAAATGCTTCTACCAAAATATTGACGAACTTACACACACACACCTACACACACACTTTCACACACTTTTGACAAGTGTTGTTGGCCACCAACTGACAACGCAAACCACACAAACCACAGACTAGAAAATAACAACACTTGAGCTCTTATTGCGCCTTAGTTCTATACAGATAATCTACAGTGGTCACTCGATAATAAGTAAATAAATAATAAATAAATAAAAAACAAATAATAAATAAATAATAAATAAATAATAAAAAAATAATAAATAAATAATAAATAAATAATATATAAATAATAAATAAATAATAAATACATAATAAATAAAACATAAATAAATAATAAATAAATAATAAATAAATAATAAATAAATAATAAATAAATAATAAATAAATAATAAATAAATAATAAATAAATAATAAATAAATAATAAATAAATAATAAATAAATAATAAATAAATAATAAATAAATAATAAATAAATAAATAAAAAATAAATAATAAATAAATAATAAATAAATAAAAAACAAATAATAAATAAATAATAAATAAATAATAAATAAATAATAAATAAATAAAAAATAAATAATAAATAAATAATAAATAAATAATAAATAAATAATAAATAAATAATAAATAATAAATAAATAATAAATAATAAATAAATAATAAATAATAAATAAATAATAAATAATAAATAAATAATAAATAAATAATAAATAAATAATAAATAAATAATAAATAAATAATAAATAAATAATAAATAAATAATAAATAAATAATAAATAAATAATAAATAAATAATAAATAAATAATAAATAAATAATAAATAAATAAAAAATAAATAATACATAAATAATACATAAATAATAAATAAATAATAAATAAATAATAAATAAATAATAAATAAATAATAAATAAATAATAAATAAATAATAAATAAATAATAAATAAATAATAAATAAATAATAAATAAATAAAAAATAAATAATAAATAAATAATAAATAAATAATAGATAAATAATAAATAAATAATAAATAAATAATAAATAAATAATAAATAAATAATAAATAAATAATAAATAAATAATAAATAAATAATAAATAAATAATAAATAAATAATAAATAAATAATAAATAAATAATAAATAAATAATAAATAAATAATAAATAAATAATAAATAAATAATAAATAAATAATAAATAAATAATAAATAAATAATAAATAGATAATAAATAAATAGATAATAAATAAATAGATAATTATTTATTTATTTATATTATTGTAGCCTAGAATTAATTCTTAATTACAATGAGGATTATAGCCAGAGCAGCGGAGGCCTTCAGGCTGAAATAAATAGATAATAAATAAATAATAAATAAATAATAAATAAATAATTAATAAATAATAAATAAATAAATAATAAATAATAAATAATAAATAAATAATAAATAATAAATAAATAATAAATAAATAATAAATAAATAATAAATAAATAATAAATAAATAATAAATAAATAATAAATAAATAATAAATAAATAATAAATAAATAATAAATAAATAATAAATAAATAATAAATAAATAATACATAAATAATACATAAATAATAAATAAATAATAAAAATTTAACACTGTACTTAGAATTATGCGTCATTTGTGGTTGTACTCAACCAACAATACAACTAAGAATTTGACGTGGATTAAATTCTTTTTAGAATCATCCACCATATAGAGCACAACTTGTGGTTTTCGACTTCCCTGTTCAGCAGTTGTCTTTTGATGTGGCAAGTTATTCTTCATTTGCTTCCCCTCAATTGACCAGAGATAAATGATTACACAAAAATAAAAATAATACTTCTTCACCTGAGGGCGAGTAGAAATCAAGAAGAAATCAGTTCTTACAAATGTCAAAATATTTGTTGAGTGAATTGATAGAATTTCAAATCTATTCATTTATATAAATTGAGTAAACATAAAAAAAAATGTGTTTATTTAGTGTGTAAGTTTATTAAAAGTTTTATTTAAATCAAATACAAATTTACGTCAGCCGATTTCATTGACACTTTGCTCGGTTTTTTAAAGCAATTTTCATCAAATTCTCTTTAATGGAACAATCTGCTAAACTGGATGGTAACTTTGACAGGAACATGAGAAAATGGTCGACTGTTAAGATTGGCTGATTCAGGTCTTAAGAACTCAACTGGCCAGGGCATACATTTGGCCCTTGCTCTGCCCACGTGATCGTGGGGATCTACGTGTACATACATACGACTCAGAATCCGTGGGCTTAGCCATAAAACATGGCAACGAATGGCTTCTGGGTCAGTTGGGCACAGTAGTTGGATATGTGGCTGTAGGTGATGTATTGGCTGAGAAATTCGCGACGAGCGATTGGCAATGAGTTATGTCCTGGGAGAGTTTGGAACTGTTGCGAGTTAACCGTAAAACCGAATGCGAACTAATGTCCATGTCATGATATGTAAATGTAAATGTTATATGGAAGCCATAAGCGAATCCCACACTGCTCGCACAACCATAAAGAGAAATTTACATGCCAGCCCAGCTTGTAACTGCACTTTTTTTAGACCCTGGTTTCTTTGTTTTTTGGCCCAGGGCCATTTGGATGGACATCATCAGCCTACAACCAAGAGACATGGACACATTGGTGCCTTCTTCTTTTATTTATTTTTGCCTCAACGGCTCTTTTAATAACATTTTCTTGTAATTGTAATTTGTTTTCTTTGCGAGTCGCCTTCCCTCTTCCTGTGCATATCCGAAAACTCGAACATGAACATGAACCCAAACCCAAACCTGAACCCGAGCGCGAACCCGAACCCCTTACACACATTTGTATGTATGTGTTTTGACTGCGCTTTGTCGGTGCTTTTGTGTCCCAAAGTGAGGGTCCAACTGTAACCTTTTTCCCTGTTTCCCTGTTTCCCAGCTGAACATCATTAATAAATTTGCCTTTTGTGTATGGTTATTCGGTTATTTCTACAATCTTTTGTTGCATGGTATTTGTTCCTGACTGTCAGTATTAATAATAATAAACAATAACAAACCCAAACCATATATGTACACACATAACTAGTAATATTCCAATACTCCAAATCTACAATATATATGCTGGACTTTTACCCCCCGTTTTGCTTGCAGAGGCGTTCAGTGTCACGATACTGTGAATGGTGCCCAGTGTGACTCCTGTCCGGTTGGCTATGAAGGTGATGGACGCACATGTTCGCTACGTAATCCTTGTCTGGACTCACCATGCCCCTCAGGTAAGTCAATAAACAACAAAAACAAACTGTGTGTGTGTTGTGTGTGTTTCTGTGTCTTCTTCTTAGCGGTCTGTTTGACTTTTTGATTAGTTCAAGTCTCAAGTGGAGTTTTTGGGGGCCACGTTTTGTTCTCTCAGATCTTTTATGGCTAATTTGAGTATGTCGTGCCTTGAGCTACAGTCAACTGTGTGGGTTGTTTGAATAGCTTGGAAGGCTGGGCTGAAGATGAGTCAAATATAATGATACTTTAGGCAGAAGAAAAACAAGTAAACAACGTCTATGTAGTCTTTTAAAGAGTAGTATTCTTCTTTTATCAGTTCCCTAACTTAATCGTAATTATAAATTAATACTCATTATTTTAGAATTAGATTTGCAAAAGTTCTCGTAAAAATCTCATTTAAAACTTTTTAAATTCTTAATTAAAAAAAAAAAACTTTTTTCCCAAACAAACTGAAATGCCTTAAACATTTCCTGGTAGCGCACACAATTCACACGATTGTTTGATTTATTAATGCGCATTTCGGAGCTCAAAAGAAATCGGTGGAGCCTTTTGATTGAAAATCCCTTGAAAATTATAGGGTACCCGAGCAATTTTCAATGAATGTGTGAAACAAGACTGCTAATTAGAGTGCAGATCGACTGAGACTGAAAGACTGAGAGAGTTGGAGGTAGGGTACTTAGTCATCTTTGAGGCGTGATGGAATGTTGTGCCTTATAAGTCAAGTTGGCTAATTGAATTCGGCCAAAGTATAAAGTCTTAGGCGATTGCAGTGGGTGGATTTACTTAATTTGTTCTTAAATATTATAAGATATTAATGCATAAATAAATTCTCGTTATTAGGCAACATTTTAGTGCCCACACATAACGTGCAACATTATCAGAGGCAGAGCCAGTTCTCGGCACGCAAATACTCGGTCGTAACGAACTGAATCAGATCACAGCACCTATAATTTAATTATAATTTCTACATACTTAGAGAAACAAAAGAGAGCACATCATAAATCACTAAATAAATAGTCATAAGTCGTAAGCTCTATGATTGGCAAATTGAATCCATTCAAAGTATTATCGCCCTGTAACAATAGAACTCTATAACTACTTACAAAATAAAATGGAAAATAAAATTCAAAAAAAAAAAACTATATACTTTAAAATAATTGACTAAACCATTATGAAAAGAACCTTTTGGTAAATGCTCTATTAATACTATGTGACCCCCGATCCAAATACCATCTGAATGCCCAGAAAGTGGAGTTTATAAGCGTGTACCGAAATTGCCCTCTTCCCCCACAATTATTCTCTCTGTAAAATGTCTAAAATAAAACGTGAATAAAAATTATACGATACTTTTTCAAAAAAGAACAAAAATAAATCAAAATACAGTTGTTTTATTCGAGCCATAAACGATTTCACTGGTCTGCGTTTTGGATACAATTTTTGGTAAATAAAATTCCTTTTTTCCACTTATATACTTTTTTTTCTATCAGAATCATCTTTCATATAACTTTATCTCTATTATTGAACTCCATTGCGCTTCATGTTTATTCACTATCATTTTCTGGTCATGCTTTATTAGAGCTTGTCAGTTTATTAGACCTGTTCCGAGTTTCGCTTTCGCATCAATTTCACAAATACATTCGAGAATTTGATTGAAGGCAGAATTCGGCTCAGTCCTGTATATTTAAGTATTAGATAAAAACTAAACTTGAAACTAATCATAATATTTCATTAAATTAATATCTAAACATTATTTGGTACAGTTTCTGAATACATAACCCAACATTTTGTTAGCATAACCTCACTTTTTCATACTAATACCGACTTTCTCACACCTTTTCAGTTTACCAATAGCTTAGACAATAAATCTTAAACAATCTTATGATTTTCCTCACTGCCAGGTGTCGAGTGCATAGAGTTGGGCTTCCCACCCCATTTTCAATGCATCTCCTGTCCCCGTGGCCACAAAATCAATGGCACAAGCTGTCGCGATGTGGATGAGTGTGCGCTCTATCAGCCCTGTGATGAGCTGGCCTTCTGCAACAATCTCAATCCTGGCTTTCGCTGTGGTCCCTGTCCACCCGGCTTTGATGGCATTCATGCTCATGGTAGGATCAGAGATGTTTATTCAACTAGGAGTGAAATAACCAACTGTTTTTTGATCAGGCTACTCGGCTGACTATCTGGCCGTAGGATTCCAGAAGCAAACCTGCCTGGACATCGACGAGTGCAAGATGGGCTTCTTTCGGTGCCCGGAACACGCCAGTTGTCACAACAGCATTGTGAGTAGATCTCAAGGAGCAACTGCATCAACTGGGCTAATAGTTTGGATTCTTCTAGGGCTCCTACAGATGTCAGTGTAATGATGGCTATGTGGCCAATGGAACCTTTAGCTGTCTGTCCGCCGCTGATCTCTGTCCCGATGGCAGCGTGTGCTCGAGGAATGCGGAATGTGTTCCCACGGATAGCTATCATTACCAGTGCCGCTGCAGCGTTGGCTGGGCGGGCAATGGCCAGATCTGTGGGCGTGATCGTGATCTGGACGGATGGCCGGATGAGTCGCTCAACTGTGCGGAGCCTCACTGTCGGCGCGACAATTGCCCGGACTTGCCGAACTCTGGCCAGGAGGATGCGGACCTGGATGGCATTGGCGATGGCTGTGATGATGATGCGGACAGCGATCAGGTGCTCAACAGCAAGGACAACTGTCCGTTTGTCTACAACAGCGATCAGCTGGACTCGGATCACGATGGCGTCGGCGATGCCTGTGACAATTGCGTCTTCATTTCGAATCGCAGGCAGCTGGACACGGATGCGGATGGACTGGGCAATGAGTGTGACGATGATATTGACAATGATTCGGTGATCAATCAGTATGACAATTGTCCCGTGCTCCGCAATCCCAACCAATCGGATGTGGATAACGATGGAGTTGGCGATGCCTGTGATAATTGTCCCACAATTCCGAATCCGGCGCAGGAGGATCGCGACATGGATCTGGTGGGTGATGCCTGCGACAGTGACATCGATGGTGATGACGATGGCATACAGGACTCGGAGGATAACTGCCCCATGGTCAGCAATTCCGATCAGCTGGACACGGATTTCGATGACAAGGGCGATGCCTGTGACGATGACATGGATGGCGATGGTGTGCCCAACTACAGAGACAACTGTCCGTTGGCCAAGAACCCAGATCAACTCGATGCCAATCACAATGGCAAGGGTGATGTCTGCGAGGACGATGAGGATGAGGATGGCACGCCCAATATCATCGACAATTGTCCAAACAATTCCATGATTCATCGCACCGATTTCCGGACCATACGCTCGGTAATTCTCGACCCCGAGGGCGATGCCCAACTAGATCCCAACTGGGAGGTGCATGGAAATGGCTCAGAGATCACGCAAACCTTGAATTCGGATCCCGGGCTGGTGGTGGGCAGCGACTCCTTTGGAGGCGTTGACTTTGAGGGCACTTTCTACATCAACGATGATACGGACGATGACTACGTGGGCTTCATCTTCAGCTATCAGAGCAATCGCAAGTTCTATGTGGTGCAGTGGAAGAAGGGCACCCAAACCTATTGGCAATCCTCGCCTTTCCGCGCCTCCGCCGAGCCGGGTGTACAGATCAAGCTGATCGATAGCAATACGGGACCTGGTTCCATGTTGCGGAATAGTCTGTGGCATGCCGGAGATACGCCTGGACAGGCCAGGCTGCTCTGGAAGGATCCACTGAATGCCGGCTGGAAGGAGAAGACCTCGTATCGCTGGTCCTTGGTGCATCGACCTGCAATTGGACTCATCCGGTTGCGGTAAGTTTGCCAAATGACCAATATATATTAGGAGGTTGAGGTGTCATCCATTTTCTCTTAGCATATATGAGGGGGCACATTTGATTCTGGACTCGCACAACGTTTACGATGCCAACCTCACCCTGAAGGGCGGTCGTCTGGGCGTTTTCTGCTTCTCCCAAGAGATGATTATATGGTCGGATCTGGTTTACAAATGCAACAGTGAGTAGTAGGCCCTCTGGCCCATTTGTCCATTTGCCCATTCGCAAGCTCATCAACTTTTTCTCTCTCTCTCGTCATAGCACGTGTTCCGCCCCTCATCTACAACGAACTGCCCACCCATCTGAAGCTCAAGGTGGAACTGGAGAACTGAACTGAACAGTTGAACAGTGAAGTCGCAGTCGCACTCGCATTCGCAGTTGTTGTTGTTGTTTTTTTGAACCCAGTTGACCCATGCAACAAAATGTATCTGCCATAAATCTTAACCAAATCAACTAAGTACTTATTTATTTCAGCGCTTAGACGCGACTTATAATATTATTAAAAAACATAAAAAAATAAAATAAAATTCTTTAAACTAAACTGTGTGCATATTTCTAAAATCGACAACCGTTTTCCATTGCCAAATTTAATATGTTTAGAAGAAGAAGATTAATTGTTAAGTATGTCTTAGATGTCTAGAAAATGGTAATATACAAGATATTTTTATGCAGGACATACACTGAACTATGTCCAAAATATATATACTTTGTTCGAATGTAATCAATAATATTATTTAATCGTATAAAAACTGGACACTCAGGGAACAATGGATGCGTGAAAAGCTGCGCATAAACGTAGTATGTCATGATTTTAGTCAGCATTTGTACAAAAAGTACAAATAGTATTTCAGATGAGGTATTTGAATTGACATAAGGAGCAGATGACATTTGTCAACACTAAAGAAATTCATGTGCTGTGTGTATTTATCAAAGTGAGCCAGTCGTAGGGTTTTTGTCGCAATGAATTTCTCATCTGTCAACATAGGAGCAGTGCAGGCCTAAATTTAAAACATTCACCCCCCAGTAATTTTCGACAAAATAACCATAAAAAATAGTCTTGCTACTCGAATCGAGTCTGAAATTCTGTCAGTCTTGCAGCAAATAGTCCAGGGTAAGCGATATCTGCAATACATAAATGTCGATTAAAGCCATCCGTATTCGAATTGATCTGTTATCAGTTAGCAATAATGGCCAGTTGCGATGTTCAAGCCACTCCGTCGAACGATAAATTGAAGGATATTGCAGAATATCCAAAGGAAGCCACAACTCCATCTACAGCAACAGACACATCCTCAGATACAGCCTCAGCCATAGCCCAAGCCGACACTAAAACCGAACCAGTTAATGTAATTATGAATGTGAACAATGTGAAGAACAATGTGGAAACAGTTTCAAGTGACAAGAATGACATTTTGGTGCAACCAACAAAAATTCCGAAACCAATACATGTGGGAAATGGCTTTCATAATCGCAAATATACGACCCTGATGAAGTCACTGGATTTCAAAAAGCAGCATGTTGATTTTTTCAGCAGCACCAGCACTCTGGTGAATACAACTGATGATTCGGGCGTGCAACTGGACTGCTCAACTGCAGAGGATGACAATTCATATTGTGAATTGCAGAGTCTTCGGCCGGGCAGTTCAACGCCTCGGCAAAGGAACAGTACCGAGACTATTGTATCAATGGGGAGTCTTCTGGAACTGGAAACGGCTGAGCAGCAGACGCTCCGAGTGCTGCAACGTGCTGTCGCTGAGATGGAGGCGGATGTGGCATTGCATTCGGAGAAACTTGAGGAGGAGATTAAGCTTGAATTTGACAAGCAGTTGAAGCTTTCAACAGATGACCAAGAAACACAACAACAACAACAACAAGAAACACAACAAGAACAACAGCAACAACAACCGCAAACGCAACCGCAACAAGAGCAAAATGAATCGAATGATTCGTGCCAAGCAATCGAGGAGTTTGAGAATTTTTCAATCGGATCTGGTGGCACCACCGAACGTAAGCATATCCGAGTGGAACAACTCCTGGAGGCGGAGCACGATATGGAAATGTTGCACAAGCTACTCCAAAATGACAATCAACTGGTCAATAGCGATGCTTCTGTTCAGCCACAGCCCTGCGATGATCTGTCACAGCCGGAGATGATCCCGGCCAACGAGAACATTGCACAGGTGGAAGATGACGAGACCGAGGGAACCAGGAAGCAAGTGGGTCTCGTCTACTCGCTACTGAACATGATTTGTGGCAAGGGCATCCGCAAACTGAGCTACCCAATACTATTCTGTGGCATGGCTGTCGGTTTGCTTTTTTATTTTCGTAAGGATTAGGGTCTCGTATCATCCTCATCAAATACTATATCTAAAAATTGTAAACGAAATAATCAAAATATTGCGAAAGCGCGAACAAAATCGAATTCAAATTGAGTTCTCAAAATTACATTTATTTTACAAATAAAATAAATCGGCTATACTCGTACAATAGCATACAACACTATGGCGCTTGAAATCACACAAATATACCTCAACATCTTTGGACCTTTGGATCGAACAGCTATTTCAACTTTATACAAACAACGCCTATTATCAATATCAATAAACAAAAATGATTGCGTCATTGTAATAATAAACATTTCAATCGCATCTAAAATTATTTATTTTTTTGAAAATCGGAAACTTCCGACCAAAAAACAAATTATGCAAATCGCAGTATAGTATTTAATATAATACAATGCAACATTTGTGTTCTAAATAGTCATTCTGAGGGAAAAATCTGATATACTTTAAACTAATTTAAAAAGGTTTTACCATGAATCATGTTTGCTGAAATTTAATTAACTAATATCCATGCTGAATAAACTGTGATTCATTTTTAAAGCTCTTCATATACTGCCTGATTTCCTTTATTCTATGGAAGTTCCATTAAGAACTGATTTCCTTCATATATGTTCTATGAAGTTTCAACACAAAGTTAGCTTCTGTTCTATTATTCAAAAATAACAATGAATAATAATAATTGTTGGGATCACATGTGCATTTCAAAAATTGTGTTGCCTAAATTTTCTTTTTTAGAGTTTCCTTACAAATAAATTTCCAAATTTGTTTTATCTGATTTACTCTAAATTACCGTTTTTGGATATGGCATCTAAGGATTCTGTTCTAATTGCCTGCTTGGTGCATGTGATCTTTCGGTATTGCCTATATATAACGCCACAATCAAAGCTGAAGACGCCTGGTCCAGGAATGCCCACAGTCATCGTCTTTGTGGCGGTGTTGGATACCATCAGTTGTAACCGCATAATTCCAAATAGCTTCGAGAACATCGCAGAGGGTCTCAAATATGTTGTAGAGGCGGTTACAGCGATCTTTGTATTGGAAGTCAGTATGCTGTTCTGGGTGTCAGTCGAACATTCCATCTATCTATTGGCCAAACAATCGCTGCTTGGCTTGGACCTGCTTGACAGAAAGACGTATAATGCCCATGAAACTCAGATAAATGGAGCCATCACCTATCCAATATCTGTGACGATTCTGGCCATAGCTTGTCAGCATACCGATCTTCATAATAGGATAGTCCAAGGCCTAAACGACTAAATTCATGAGTCGTCATGACTTCATCTTTCAAATTATAGTGCGGAAAAACATGACAGAAACTAAAGAGAATTGCATACTTTTAGGCAGTTAATTATAAAAAAACAGGAAATAAATTCAACAATACAAAATTTCGATAAAAAATCAAATAAAATAAAAGAATCAATAAAAGATACTCAGCTGGAATTAAAATAAGATCAGCCTCAATTATTTATTTGTAAAACTTGCACAAAATCTATTAACATTATATACGTATTATCTTTCTATCTTATTAATAGTAAGTGGATTCCTAAAAAAGTTGTAAGTTTCCGTTTCTTTTATTTACTAAGCAAATAGTTTAATATCTAAGCTTTAGATTCCAAAGTAACATTTTGTTATGGTTATGCATAGTTCTAGTTTATTTTGAGCACGCCACATGCTACTTAAAGCACTTTCGTGTCCGTGAGAAACTCGTAAATATAATAATTTGACTGCCTCATTTAGTTATGGTGTCAGTGAAATCGGTTTTGGTAGCTGGATTAATGCATCTCTTCCTTCGCTTCGTCATATCGAAAGAACCGCAGACGAAGTACCCTCCTACATTGTATGTCTGGCGCTGATGGATCTGATATACGTATGACAGCCGAATAGTTCCTCTTCTTTTTATATGGAGTTTTGCTTTCTTCGAGGCCTTTTTTTCGACGTCCGTACCAAGCTGAAGCCTTTAAAGAGCAATTTGATGATATGCATTTGCGAAAGTGTGGAGATTATAGTATTACTGGAAGTACCTTGTACCTTTATGTAATTGTCCAGACATTGCTGCAGAGTCTGAACATTATCAGTCCTGTTCCGGTTTTCACTTGTATTTTACGAATTTCAATCTGCAAGATCAAATCAAATATTAAATTATTCTTTTGTGTTTGTACTTACATCTTTTTATTTTTGACAGTGCCTAATTTTAGTGTTGAGAAATGTCTTTTTGCAGAGTTGTCAATTGTTGTACAGTGTTTGTTTAACAGTTTTGTCGAAACCTGCATTTTAAAAACAAGGAATTGGAACACTTAAATTTTTGTGTTAATATGTATTAAAATGTTTACTAATTTCTTTACATACAAGGGCAGCATTTATTAATTTCCAGTTCACTTTCATAAATATTTGCGGAAATTCGTCAAAATCCGACAAGCACTTTAGGTTAGAGTCTTATCGATTTTGAGGTATGGTGAATTGAAAATAATTTCAAAATCAAATAAGAAATGTTGTATCTATCTGATGATGTAACATTATTCCTATAACATTGGAGTATTTTCTAAATATATTGCTTTCACTTTGATAACTTACCATAGCCATGAGAGCCTTATAATTGGTACATTCACCTTTCCACTAGCCATATCGATTTTGACAATATCTAACCACGCTAACCAACATTCTTTTATCTCTAGACGAGCGCCCTTATTTTGGGAAGCTAACGTAGGGTCGCTAGAATTTCTTGGGAATGATTCGATTATTTCCTGTAGATATTTTTTAATATTTTATTAAACTCAGGCTTAAATATAAACATAAGCTTTTGCTTTTTATTATTAGTTCGGTTTCCTTTTATACAGATATACAAAAAGAGTTTATAAAATTATTCGTATATAATTAATTAATTAAGTAGCTTTTGTATTTGTATTTGTTTTTTAAATTACATAATAACGACTATATTTGATTTTGCTTTTTACAGCACTCGCGAAATTTTCAACAAGTTTGGAAAATAAGTACATTTATTTATATCATAAGTATATTGCAATTGAACTCATTTATTACCTTCTAGTGTAAGGTAGCTTAAAGTTTTGTCATTTATGTGCGTATATTTAGGTAAATAATACTTAAGAATAAAACAATTTTATCATTTATTATAAGTTCGACTTAATTTCAGTTTAGATTTCATATTTAAAGAGCACTTGTTGGAATTACTAAATTAAGATATCTTTTCTTTTTTCTATCTCTCTATTGGAAAGCATCATTTAAGCTTTGCATTAAGCCACGTAATTTGCCAAAATTCTTTTAAAAGTTTCAATAAAGTTCTAAATTGAAGCCAGCGATTACAGCGATTCAATGCAAAGCTTTTAATTCGCTGTTTTTAATGTTGAAACAACTTGTTCGCTTTCAATGAGTATTTGTTTTTGATTGATTTAGGGGGCAGTGTTAGAACTTTGCCTGTGCAGTGCCTATACATTTATGACCACATTTTACATTAAAGCAGCTTTTAAAGTTATTATTCTTTTAAGTTTTTAAGTTATTTGAGTTTTCATTACGTTGATGGTTTACTGCACTTCGCTATCACTGTCACTCTTTTCTGGAAATAAGAATAGTTAAATAAATTAATAATGATGTACCGAATTTTAAAGTTTAGATGAACGCACCTTTCTTGCCCGTGTAAGCGTGACGTTTCAGTCGATCGTATAAGTCTTCTTTAGTTCCATAGAGGGACGCATTGGAGCGGGCCAATGTGCTCATCTTGCCACCATGCAGACCTGGAAGGAGCGAGATCCATATTACATATTTTAAAATACAAGTATATCACTTAATTTTAAGGTTCAGTTTAATTTTATCTGACAGATTTGACATTCATTTCCAAATTTAAAATTTATTTGCAGTGGTCTGAATAAGAATCAAAAATAAATATTTTTTTATGATTTGAAATACAAGTAAAAACTTAATTATTATTTTTAATTTTGACTATTTTAATCGAAAATAAAAGATTTTATAATAAAAATGTATCATTTTCCGGTATGGATTTGTGTTATTTTCTGATTCACCCAGATGTTTTCTTTGGGCTTTTAATATCTTATAACTTATATCTCTTATTTGCGATCCGTGATTTCAGTATAAGTAGGCTTACCGTCTTTCATGTAGGTTTCGTTATAGAAGTTGGGCATCTCCCAACCGTCCTCCTCGTCATCGTAGTAATGTGCATAGGTGCTGTGGTGCGAGGGGGCAATGGACTCCGCGTAGGGTGTGTGTGCACCGTAGTAGAAGTTCACCTGTGATCCAGTTTGATCGATGGCTGGTGTCAGCATCTTCTTGGGATCCCGACGCTTCGTGGAGCGCACACAGATCATCCAGATGAGCAGGACAATGATTATAATGAAGATGACGGCGCCGGCAATGCCGCCAGCAATATAGGCAAACTCGGAACGTTCGGCACAATGGGGTCCGGTGAATGAGCCCACACAGCGGCAGGATGGTGTACCCTTGAGATCCTTAACACAGGTGCCAGAGTTCTCGCAGTGGCCATCGCAGACATCCGTGCAATCGAAGCCGGTTCCATTGAAACCAGGCTTGCATTCGCACTTGAAGTTGGACGTCTCCGGAACCAAAAAGCAATAGGCATTAACATGACAATGGGGCTTACCCTCGCCAATGTGCTCGCAAGGATTGGTGCACTCGCTCTTGGAGGTGGCGCCTGTGTTGTTGGTGCTGTGATTGGGTGGACACTGAATGCAGACGGTTTGCTGTGACTCCGATTGATAGAAGCCCTTGCGGCACTCAATGCACATGTTGAGGGTGGCATTGAGATAGTTGCCAGGTGAGCAAACCGGCAGTGTGCACTCCTCCACGGAGCTGGCTCCCACCTTGGGCGTGGTCCGGCCCAGCGGACAGGCGGCACAAGAGGGTTGAACTCCCTGCAGACGATAGGTACCACGTGGACAGGGTTCACAGCGTCCATCGGCTCCCAGTTGTTGGCCAGAGCTGCATTCGTCGCGGCACTCCTTGCGTGAGGTCGCTTCCGTGGAGCGTGTGGTCTGTCCGAGACCGCACAGCTCACAGCTGAAGGCACCTTCATTGGGCTGATAGAAACCATGGCCGCAGGAGCGGCACAAGCCCGTCTCAGCGTCAAAGTACTTGCCAGCCGGACAGCGTTCCTTGCAGTCGGCGGCGGAGCGGGCACCAGGACCAGCTGTAACACCAGGACGTCCGGCGATAGTCGGACACTTGCTGCACTGCTGCTGACCCGCCTCGGACTGGTAGGTGCCTCGGGCGCAGGCCACGCACGTCTTGTTGGCGCTGTCGTAGAAGGTGCCAATGGCACAGGGCACACAGTCGGGTATCATGACCACCTGGCCGGCGGGACAGGCGTACTCAGAGCCCAGCTCCAACGAAGCCGGATCCGGCACAGTGTTGGGTAGAATTTCCTGAACGGCAAATTGATCGTCCTCCAGAATCAGTTTCTCCAGCAGCTGCTTCACACTAGAGCGATCTCCCGTCGACGTGTGTGTCACAGGATCACTAAGGAGGGGAGAGAACATCAGGGGATTAGTCAATGATATGATATGATATATTATGTCTTGGCTGGATTATAATCGATGGGGTTAGAACGCAAAACACATGGGTTAGCTTGAAGCATTTGTGATTGATTGATAGAATTGGATGGTTAGACATAAGCTGGATTAGTCTGAGACAAGTGATAGTGCTGGGTGCGATAATGCTGGAGAGATCGGGTGCAATTGATCGTTATCGATTGTTATCGCAATCGTTATCGAAGTGAGGTGCTTGGACATACTTAACAGCCGGGAAGGCTATTTCCAGCGTGTATGTATCGCCGCCAGTTTGTTGGCGTCCCTGGCGGCCTGTCAGAGCCAGCTCGTCATCCTCGCTAGAAATTGGGTTAACGAACACAAACATATAACACAGAATACACACATAGAGACATATATAGGCATGCTATCCCTGCTGCATCATCTTCTCCTCTTTGACCTGTTTTTAGAGTCTACTTACTTGACCACTGGCAACTCAGCTTCCATGACATAGACGCCGCCATCCTTGGACTGACGGCGCACACGATTGTTCTGGGCGCCACGATAATGATCACACTTGACATCAATCTGAATGTCCTTGCATTCCCTGGGAGATACAAAGAGCGGAGCACCGCATGTTGAATAAGCATTATCAAGAGAGTTGACTAAGGAAATTTACCTGGTGCCTTCAATGGCATAGGAGCAGAAGTTCCAGTCTCTGTTCAGAGCATTCACCGAATTGGTCACCTTCTGGCGAAGCACAGCCTGTCCGGCCTTGTTGCAGAGCACGTCCGAGGGGAAGAGCATCTTGATGCGGAAGACACGTTGAGCTGGCTTAGCGGGTGAGCAAGATGGATACACCAGAGGCATGGATGCCTCGCGTGTGGGACGCCAGAAGCCTTCAGCGCCGCAAGTGTAGAACTCGGGCACCTGTTCTGAGAAGCGCAGACCCGTGTTGCAAGCAATCTCACAGACCTTGAACTGACCACCTGCACCCCAATCCTTGCAGACCTGGGAGCCGCCCACGGGATCAGCCAAAGGAGGACAGAATTCAGCTGGAAAACAAGACAAGGGATAAGTTAGTTGTGAACCAAGTTAAACGCTAATCAAGAACATACTTAAGAGGGATACTTTGAAGCTACAGGAAGCCGTATTTCCGGCAGCATCGGATGCAATGTAGGTGATGTCATAGGTGCCCCAGAGGAGCGTGGTGCCGGAGCGATGACCGTTGCGTTCATAGATCTTGGTAACGCCAATGTTGTCGCTAAAGTGTGGCTCATCCCACGTAACCACAGCGGATCCGTTCTTGGCAATGACCCACAAGTCGCCCGGGCAATGTTCCACAACTGGTGGCTCCTTGTCCACCACCAGCTGCTGACAGTTGGCGCCAGTGTAGCCGACTTGGCACTTGCGTTGTCCACACAGCGAGGGCACATTCCGTTCCACTCCGCCCGAGGTCATCTCATAGCCCCCCCAGTTGAGAATCAGGCCTGGATAAAGAACTGGCTCGGAGCGACAATCACGCACTTGTTTCTGTAATTCGGAGGTGATATCTAGAGCACGGGCCCAGACCTGAGTCTTGGTAATGGTGCCCTGGAAGCCAGAATCTGTATAAGCCAGCGCATGCTTGACTTCATCGGGTTGAGGGCGACCAAGCACGGACCACAGATAAGCGGGTAGAGCACCACCTGCACCGTATTCCAATTTGCTGGCGATCAATCCCTCAGTGATCAACTGCAGCTGACCTGAGATGCCGTCCCAGACGACAGCCACATGATGCCATTGCCCATCGTTGACGGAGGTGTATTCTCCGAAACTGAGGAACACATCGGGCACGTCCTCGAAGAGGGAGACCTGAACACCGCTGGAATGAGCCTGGAGCAGGAGACGACGACGCTGAGTCATACGGGCGGATTCCACGCCGTAAAGGGTAAAGAAGATGCCAGTGTCGTCCTTCTGGGCAAACTGAACCCACATGGCAACGGTCAGGCTGTTTGCCTCGCCCGTGGGGAAGGGCACCACCTGAGCCGCGGTCGAACGGGATGGATCACTGAAGTAAAGGTCGTAGTCTACTTGGATGGCCTTGCGGCAGTCATCGCCGGTCATATTGAACGGACACTGGCAGTAGAAGCCATTGGTTAGATCCACACAGCTTGCACCCGGTGGGCACGAGTTATCCTTGCAGTCGGGTATGTCCTGTTCACAGTTCTTGCCCGTGAAGCCGGGTGGACACTGGCAGCTGTAGCCGGCACCATTGTCCACACAGGTGGCACCATTCTGGCAGACGTGATCCTCGCAGGCATCGTACTCGTACTGGCAACCAATGCCAGCGTAATCCGCTGGACAACTGCAGTTGAGGCCAGAGCCAAAGTCCTGGCACTTGCCGCCGTGCATGCAGGGATTGCCAATGCAGCGTTCGGGAGCAGTCTCACAGTTCTTGCCGTCGGTGCCACTTGGGCAGACACAGAAGTAGTCCTGGAACAGATCGATGCACCTGGCATCGTTCTGGCACGGCGCCTGGATATTGCAGGTGGTCACCTGCTGCTCACACCTCATGCCACTCCAGCCCGGTTCACAGCCACACTCGAAGCCGCCCACACGATCCCGGCAAAGGCCATTGTTCAGGCAGGGTTGAGCCTCACAGTCATCGATGTCCGTCTCGCAGAGCGCACCCTTGAAGCCATCGCGGCAGACGCACTCGAATTTGTTATCCAGATCGAGGCAGCGCTCGGTGCCAACGGGATGGCAGGGATCACTCAAGCACTCATCGATTTCCGCCTCACAGCTGAGACCCACAAAGCCGGGACGGCACTTGCAGCTGAAACCGTCCAGTTGATCCACACAGGTGGCCCCATGCTGACAAGGATTCGAGGCGCAGTCATCGATGGTGTGCTGACAGTTCTTGCCGGTGTAACCCGGCTCACAGTTGCAGCTATAGCCATCGACAAGGTCCACGCAGACACCGTCATTGGAGCAGGGTCGGTTCTCGCAGTCATCGATGTTGACATCACAGGCAGATCCAGTCCAGCCGGGATGACAGACGCACTCGTGATCAAAGAGTCGATCCACGCAGGCGCCATGCTTGCATGGTTCCGAGAGGCACAGATCGATCTTCTGCTCGCAACGTTTGCCGGTGAAGCCAGGCGGACAGGCGCACTGGAAATCGTTGACCAGATCCGTGCAGGCAGCGCCAAGCAGACAAGGATTTTCCTCGCAGTCATTAATGTTCTGCTCGCAGTGAATTCCCTCCCAGCCCGGCAGACACTCGCACTTGTAGCGACCCTGCTGAAGGGCCAAGCAACTGGCCCCATTGGTGCAGGGATTGCCATTGGCCGTGCAGGGATCTATGGTCACATCGCACTGGTCTCCAGTGTAGCCACTGCGACACAGGCAGGTCACATTCTTATAGCCTGGCTCATTTTTGCACATGGCACGGGCTGGACAGGTATCGGTGCCGCAATCACTGGCCTCCTCCTGGCAGTTGATGCCCGAGTATCCAGTGGGACACTCGCAGCGATAGCCCTGAGGCAGATCCTTGCACTGTCCTCCATTGTAGCATGGCTGCGAGGCACACTCATCGATGTCCTGCTCGCAACGACGTCCCGAGAATCCAGCTGGACAGAAGCATTGGATATCATGACCCATCGGCACACAGAGTCCACCGTGCTGGCAGGCACCCTCGCCGCAGACCACAGGCTTGCACTGCTCCCGACCCTTGGCGCCGGCATTGTCCGTCCTCATATTGCTGGGGCATTCATTGCAGTTCTGGGCACCGGCAGTGCTTTGATAATGATGCAGGGGGCAGGGCGAGCAGGGAGCTAGACCC
The DNA here is from genome assembly GCA_037043435.1 of Drosophila suboccidentalis. Classification (NCBI taxonomy): domain Eukaryota; kingdom Metazoa; phylum Arthropoda; class Insecta; order Diptera; family Drosophilidae; genus Drosophila; species Drosophila suboccidentalis. Next base: position 78,099 of record JBAMBK010001760.1, on the reverse strand, counting down.
GTTGCGGAGTAGGTTCCAGGCGCACACTTGGCACGGCAGAGCGCCTTGTTGGAAGCGGACGGTTGGTATGTAAAGGTCTGGGCTGGACAGGCTTGACAATCCTTAAATCCACCAGTGGGTGGCTCAGCGCTGAACGAGTTGCGTGGACATTCCAGGCAGGGCACAAGACCGGTCGGGGAATAGGTGCCATAGCCGCAAACGGGAATGCAGTCGCTCAACGATTTGGATCCCTCCTCCTTGGTATAGGTGCCGGCGGGGCAGCGCAGACAGGTGCCCTGGCGATCACGGTTCTGGTAATAGCCACGTGGGCAGTTAGTGCAGCTGTTCTGACCCTCGGAGACGTAGGTACCCGCGGGACAGTGCAGACAACGGGGCACATCGCTGGTATCCATGTTGAGTACTTCGCCGATGTTGCAGTTGAATCCTCGCGAGATTTGAGACTTGAGAGCACGCAGTGGCGGACATTGATTGCCAATGTTGGAGATGTTGAGCAGGGAGTCGATGACAGCACTGGCGTAAGGCACGCTCAGATCAAAGATCAGGTTCAGTGTGGAGCCGCAAAGATCATACAGCTGGGGCTGACGCACTGCCGGCAAAATAGAGAGTATAAAGTCCATTTTAACCACATTCTCTTCCAGCAGCGATGGCACCGACTTCACAAACGTCACATTCATGTTCACATTCACCGCGGAACAACGCTGAGAGAGCAGTTGATTAAGTCCCGAATAATGCTGGGAGAGCACATCCTGGTATTGACCCAGACAGGATTGAGCCACAGCACCATTGGCACGATAGGTAATGGTGGCAGTCACATGGTAAGCAGCCTGTTCCGTATTCTCCGACACGCAGTCCGGCACCACAGATGTGGGACGCCACAGACGGGATGTTTCGCAGGAGAAGGTCTTCAGGGGCTCACCATCCGTAAAGCGGAAACCTGGCTTACAGGTGGCAATGCACTCAATGCCTCGATCTCCGGGCAGGCAATTGATGGCACCATTCGCCGGCGGCTGGAGCTCCCAGTCGACACAAGGTGAGGCCTGTACGGACACCTGGAAGTGGCAGCTAGCCCGATTGTTGTATTTGTCAGTGGCGGTGACCGTAACGTTCTCAAAGTTGCCAATTTTGATTGTGGCCCTTTCGGGAGTAAATTGAAGACGCACTTCACCTGTCTCATCGGAGGTCTTGATCCGTTTGCGTGTGTCATTGAAGTTCACATTGTAGCTCTCCTGTCGATCAACCAGCTCGATCACATAGCTCTGGGGGCACTGAAGCAATGGTGGGGTGACATCCGGCACGGTTATGTTGATCTCGCAAATAGCCACGTTGCCATCGTAGTCGAAGGCCACATACTTGACCACCGTATCCTTGAAAATGTGACTTGGCGTACGGAAGTTCTGGGGCTTGATCTCTAATCTGGCAATCGAACCGGAGTTGTCCACAGCGGTGGGCTCGGTAAAGTTGACGGGTAAAACACCGCCATTCTCATCACGTCGCACTACAATGGGTTGCTGTGGGCAGTTCTGGAAGATTGGTGGCTCGTTGTCCACACACGGGGAGTAGCCGTAATCGTAGCCTAACAGTGGCTCCTGTTTGGGCTCCTCACAACCCATCAGCTCAAACTTGAGACAGGCATTATCCATATAGCTGACGATGCCCAGAATCACAAAGCGAGCCTGGACATACTTGGGCAATGTGATCATTGCCAGTTCTCCATAGTTGCCGGGATCTCTCATTGTCAAATTGAAGTTCGGGAAGTAAACGACATAATTTTCACTCTCCGACTGCTTGTAGAAGAATCGGATCTCTGTCGGACGTCCAACAATGTCATTGGTGACCACACCCTTAACCAGAATGGCCTTAACCCGATAGATCTGTCCAAGATCGACGCTGACATAAGTGAAGGCTTCCTGCTTGCCACACCAGCCCGTAGCCGAGTTGAGGCGAATATTCTTGGCCTCATAGTTGGGTCGCTCCGAGGTTGCATTGATGGCAGAATCGGGAATTCTTCCCGAGCTCAGACCCAGTGGCTTAATGACCTTGCACTCCGGCTCCCTGATGCACGTAATAGGTCTGGGGTTGATCAGAATGTAACCGGGACGATTGCAGCCAAAGAAAACTTCAGAGCTTTGCTCGTAGCTGCGTGCAAGCTGGCGACCATCGGCGGGTCTACCTGGATCCTCGCACACAGGTCCCTCGCAGCGCAAATCGCCAAAGTCCCAAATGCCATCGGCACCACAGCGCACCACATTGTCGTGACGCTGCGTCTGTCCCGCAAGCTTGAAGGTGTTTTGGCACCCAAAGAAGAAGTTGCTCTGGAAACGCGTATCTACAAACTGCCCATATTCGGCACCAGGTGTCGGCATAGGAGCATAACAGTCCACTCGGGGACAAGAAGGCTGCATGCCCGATAGCCAATAGTCGGGCAGACCTGGCTTAGGATCATAAACACACTGTCTGAAGCCAGCCGAGGCAGTGGAGCGAAGTTGACGGCCCGCAGAGCCGCAGCTAATGGTCACATTATCACGGAATGGAACAAGTACAGACTCAGGATCGGGACGTGCAACGGTCAGACCCTCCAGCTTGTCATCGGGCAGAGAAACGCACTTGGCATCTGACGTGGGAAAGAAAAAGAGAACAATTTAACGACTAGTTGTGGGCGAAGTCACATTATTCTACTCACAATTGCACTCCGGTACGCTGGCATTCCATTGACCGCTGGAGAGGCACAAGGCCACCGAGCTGCCACTCATGATGTAGCCAAAGTGGCACTGGAAACGCACCACATCGCCGAAGTGATAATCGCTGCGTTCGCTAAGCAGCTGACCATTCTCTGGGGCTTGCAGCTCAGGGCACATGAGGGGCACACAGGTCTTGTTGCGCTGATAGGTATCGCCATCGCGTTCTCCTGACTCGGAGCGTTCCACGTGGTAGCCAGCAGTTCCATTGGAGGTGTAGAGCTGGTAGCCCGTATTACAGGCGCAGGCATAGCTTCCGGGTGAGTTGATGCACTTCTGATCGCAACCGCCATTGTCCTTGCTGCATTCATTGATGTCCACGCAGTCCAACCGGGTGCAGCCCATCAGTTCCATGCGCAGGCAAGGAGCGCCAACGTAGTCCTGTATGCGGAAGCGGATGTAGCGCGCCTCAATGGGCAGAGGCAGATTCAGAATGGACAGAGTGGGTTCCAGTATTCTAAACTCCACAGCGGTTCCATCGGGATTGGCATAGTCCTTGAAGACATCTGTCAAATCATTCGTATACTGAAGACGCACAGCGGAGCTGAAGGCAATATTGCCATCTGGACGCTGGACAGACATGGTGCGGAAGCCGCGTAGAATGGTGGGTGCCTTCAGATCAATGAGTATCCAGTTTGCACCTGGCTCCAGTGAGGCACCACACCAACCATTCGTATTGAGACGCAAAAGACTCTTGCTATAGCCCGGCTCACTGGGGGAGGTCCTTATGCTATCATCCGGAATACCGCCATTACCGAGTCCCAGATCCGCAACGGGTCTGCACTCCGTGGTGGCCGTGAAGCCAGAACGGCACTGGCAATGGAAGGATCCGTTGGTGTTGATGCACTCGGTGGTCGTTAGATCGCACTGCGAGGAGCTGCATTCGTTGATGTCCTCGCAGGTGGGAGGCTGCTCAAATCGCTGAGCTTCGCTGCAACGCATGATGTTGCTGCCAATCAGCTTGTAACCCTTGAAGCACTGCACTCTGGCCTCATCCCCATAGTTATAGGCACGGGCAGAATCCACAACAAATCCATTTTCGATATCGGGGAACTCGTAGCAACGCTTTCGGGTGCAACGTGGAACATCGCCGCTCCAGGTACCGTTGGACATGCAGGTGAGGACGGGATGTCCATTGCGCTCATAGCCAGGCTCGCATTCGTATTGGACAATGGTGCCATAGCTGCGTCCTCCTCCGTTCAGCAGGGTCATATTGGCATGGGCCACTTCCGGCAGGGCGGCACACTGTGAGGCCATGCAGTGGGGTTGACGCTCCCAGCGTCCGTCGGGCAGGCAAGAAATCTTCTCGATCGGTTCGTTGGAGGCAAAAGCGAAGCCAGCATAGCACTGGTACATGGCAATGCCGCGATAGGTGACATTCGAGGAGCCAATGGAGAAGCCGTTGTCAATTTGTGGCACAGGACCGCAGTAGACCTCTAAGGAGGGGAATTCAATGTTAAAATTGAAATTGATTCAGTTAGGCTAGGGGATTGAAACTTACCCTGACACTTTGGTATGTAGGAGACACTCCAGTTGCCACCAGGCAAACATTCCGTAACCAGACGCGTCTTGCCGGTGGCAAACTCCTGTCCAATGGGACAGGTAAAGCTGACCAGCGTGCCGAAGGCCGTGTCGCGACTGGAGGCCAAGGCCCCAATGCCAGGTTGTAGCTCGGGACAGTCTGCTGAGAAGGTAGCCGACCAACTGTAATGAAAGTAGTCATGATTAGTTTGTGAATCAAATGAATGGAAGAAAATCTATTGACTTACCCCGCAGCATTGTGCAGTGCATCCGAGGTGAACTTAATCAACATCTCGCCAGATGAGGCAGTCAGGGTAAGTTTTGGTGCTGCAGTTCCCGTAAAACCGTTGCCAGAGTGCAAACGCAAACCGGAGGTGGAGGAACCATCAAAGACCTGCACATTATCGCTTTTATGGACGGTGAACTTGTCGAACTTGAGGGAGAGTGGAGCACGTGCTCCATTCCTGATGGTAAAGAAGCATTCCTGATTCTTTGGATAATCGGCTAGACCAAAGGCGGGTGAGGTGACGGTGCCATTCCGGGATGTAATCGTGGCCTTGCAGCCTTGAATATATCGCAAGCTGAATCCCTTGCCAGCCTCTCCTAGGCTAGACTTGAAGTAGAGATAGAGAGCATTGCCAGTGGAGATAATCACGCGCTCGTTCTGCGTCGTCTTGCCCGTCAGCTTGGCAATGGTGCGACTCATGGGAGACTCGCCATCGCGGATCAGCAAATAATCTCGGCCCTTGGCTATATCCAGGTCATCAACTTCAATGGAGATGATGCGACCTGGCTGCGCCTTGATCACATACAAACACTCTAGACCGCCAGGATATTGCTTGGGATAGTTGGGACTGGTCAGAATCTGGCGCTGCAGAGTTGCCTTCAGGGTGCCACCACAGTTCTTGGCCTCCGTCTTCCACGTGGCCCTGAAACCCTTGCGCTCCACACTGCCGTCGGTGGTGAACTTGACAATCATGAAGTTGGAGGCGGACACAAATGGTTGGGTGGTCAGATCCTGTTTGCCACTAAGCGTGGCCAGCGACACGGACTTGTCCTCGGTGCGTCCGCCTACCAGAACCTGCACTGTATCAAAGGTTTTCTCCGTCTCAAAGTCCTGGAACTGCAGGATGATGTTGCTACCCAAAGGACCTTCCAGCGTCCATTTGCACTTGCTCAGCGCTCCATACTTGTGTGGATAGTTGGGCGTCTCGATGACATCGCCACCGGACTGCATGTGATAATGGCACTGGGCCGGGCAGTCGAGCTCATCGGTGCCATCGCCGCAATCATCGCTGCCATCGCACTTGAAGGCCTGATTGATGCACATTCCGTTGGCACAGTGCAACGCACCCTGGGGACAGGCGGGGGCACGACACATGAATGGCAACAGCGACTCACAGGTGCCCAGATCCCAGCTCTGTGTCTTGCCAGCGAAACTCGCTGCCACACATTCACCAGACTCGGCATTGGGCTGCTGCAGAGACCAGAATCCCGAATACTGTGAGATCAATGCACCCGACGCCGACTCCAGGGTATTTGTGCGCAGATCATCCAACGATGCCAACCCCAGCCAATACTTGTCCGAGGCACGCTGATTGGGATCACTGGCGTGTGCTATCGCCAGGGTTTCATTGTTCTCCGCATAACTATCAACTGCCACCAGCTCGGCGCCATATCTGCAGAAGAGTAGAAAAGAGAAAGGAGAACGAAGAACAAAGAATAAACATTAGTAAATGTTGTCGTTTATTTTATTTATTTATTTATTTTTTTTTTTTTTTAATACTGCAAACTAACGTTTATTATTGACTATTATAAATATTTTTAAATATTATTAAGATCAAACAAATCACAATAAAAAGTACTTAATTACAATATCAAATTTTAGCTTTAGTTTTCAGATTAATTTTTTTTTTTTTTTTTTTTTTTGGTTCTTAGTGCTGCAACTAACGCTTATTATTGACTATTATAAATGCTTCAAATTATTATTAAGATCAAACAAATCACAGTAAAAAGTACTTAATTACTATATTAAATTTTAGCTTTAGTTTTCAGATTAATTTTCGTTTTAACTTACAATTTTAGTTATTTGTTTCAGCTTAACGCAATTCTCAATTATGCAGCTGCAGTTTTACTTTCTATTTTCAGCTCTTGCATTAATTATGCTGCTGTCCCAAATCTGTGGCAACCAACAATCGCATCGCACCCAAAAGCCTAAACACGCAGACAAAAGAAAACTTTCGTTTCCAATCGCAAAACTCTATATCCATTTATCAAAAGTCACTGCTTTTGGCTTATGGGTTCTACAATAGCTGGCAGTCAAGTCAAAAAAACAAGTTTTCACAACAAAAGAAAATATGCTTCGACTGACTCACGTTGTCAGAGATCTCAAATACGTATTACGCATACGCAGTGTGGGCGCTTTTGACAACGCCTGTGTCATTTGCAGTTGTTGCAGCTGCATGCCAAAAATTATGCATGTTGCACACACCTCAAGTTACAGTGAAAACTACAGACAACGTCAAGCAATAAACATATACATACATATACTTATATGTATGTATAGAGGTGTTGGTACTCGAACTCGCATATGACAAGGGACTGTGTTGTTGTCTGGCATGTTTGGTTGTTCATTTAGCGATTCGTTGTTGTCTGCGCTCAGTTGACTGACTGTACTTGCTTATTTTCACCAATTGGCTTATTTACTGTTGACCACATTCCAATGTGATGTTATCTGATAATGAGCAAATATTTAATTTCAGTTCAGTTGGCAGTTTCAATCAATTTTATTCTTGTTCTTCTTTCTATACATTTTAGTTTAGTTGAACTACAAATATTAAACGAACCCTAATAAAAAAAGTCAAATAAACTCTTTAATAACACTTCCAGAAAGAAGCTGTTAAGAATAACTTAAAATATTTATAATTTTCTAGTTTATTATCATTAGTATAAATGATTCTCCAGGTAAGGAATTTATAAGCAAAATTAAAATATTATAGAAATTTTGACGGCATATTTTTTGAGCCTCCCTATGAGTTAATAGCGAAACAAGAGACTCGAGCTTAAACGGGAACTGCCAAAACTTAATTTAAAAAATGTTTCATAAAGTTTCATTGGCCAAAAAATCCCAAATCCCAGAGCGCTTTTTTATCTATGGTCACAGCTCCGTTAGCTTGTAATGTTAACGCCTTTTTGGTGCTTTCCTTCATTCTACGCATTTCGCATGCTGCACACGCAAAATCATAAAAAAAAAAATAAAAGAAAATTTCACCTGAAAACAAATATTTTTATGCTTAAGTTTTGAGTTTACAAAAGTCGACAATACGCTCCGTTACGCGTATAAAGATATATTTATATATACATACATTTTTTTTGGCAAATCTAACGCTTAAGCAATTCGAGCACTCGAGAGTTGTTTGTCGTTTGTTGAACTTGTGGAAGCAGAAATAATAAAACGCCAGTCGCATTTTAATTGTCGTTGGACTGGGGCGAGGTCTATGGCATGTAAATGACGAGTACATTAGACAGTCCCCCACCTTTTGCAGCAGTCTATAGTTGGACACACTGTCAAGTAGCCGTGTAGCTTGTGCCGGGCATATGTAATTGTCATTTAACACTCGACTGCGAAGTGAAATTGCGTAGGCCATTGACACTGCAAACAGTTGGTCGATAGATTTATGCATGCTATTATTTTATTAATTTTCAAGCTAACATTGCCGAAAAAAAAACATTCGTTTCGATGTAACTTTCACCCCACAGGCCCCGCGGTCAATCCGCCGAATACCCAAACGATTCACACGCTCATTAAAATCGAGCAGAAATAATAATCGATACACTCGTAAACATCGGTTCCAATCAAATCGAAACACTCTCAGTTTTCCAGCTCTTAACTGAACCCGAATCATTGGGCAGGTGCAGTCTGTGGACGGACCACTCGAAAGTATTTGGGTCAACAACAGGTTAACACCCAAAAACCGAATCAGGTATGTTATTTCTTTTTTTCTTTCGCGTCCAAGCATCGAACGCCGGAAGCTTATTGACTGCCGCCGACGACGACCATGTCGACAACGACAACGACAACGACTTTCTTTTCGCTCGAATCCAACTGGCAAAGAGGAAAAAGACAACAGCAACAACAACAACAACAACAGCAAGAAATGAAAGAATGAATAAATAATATTATGAATCATCGGCCATAGATTTGGCTTATCGATTCCATTGGCATTGCTGTGGCCAGTCAGGCCTGAAAAGCAATTTCAAACTTGGTCAAGCTGTTGCCAAGTTTGCTGGCCTGCCTTTTTGGCCTGGGACTCAGCCCACTTTGGCATTGACAGTTAGCTGTCAGCAACGGCGGCAACGGAAATGCAATGCGGTGCTGTAACGGCAACTGCTGCTGCTGCTGCTGCAACAGCAACAACAACAATATTTATCTAGACAGCCAACTAGTATCTATCTGTGTATCTTTGTATCTATCAAGAAGAACTGGTAGCTGCATTTATTGAAGCGTATCCACTTTGAGTCACTTCAGAGCAACGTCAGTTGTCTAAATCTGAGAAGCGAACCCACCACTTCCTATATACACACATATATTACTTTATAAGTAAAACTATCATTACATATATAGTCTACTGATATTCAAATTATCATCTGATTATGGTTATGCTTATGGCTTTACTCACCTTCGACACAGCTCGGCGCTTTTCTCCCACGAATGTTTGATATTAAAATATTTATAACAATTTAAGCCGCGCAGTTCCCAGCCTGTAAAGAAACAACAAATAACAGATAATGATTTATTCAGTTTAGACAAGGTCACAGCACTTTTGGGAAACTGCATTCAAATTCCATTGCAAAATTTCACTTGAAAAATTAATGTTTTATTGCTTTACCACACAAACAATAAACGGGTTTTCCAACTTGACAATGATCCAAAATATGTATGGATATTTTAATTTATATTCAAACAGATTCTGATTTTCTTTCGTGTTCCACAAATCTCTAGAAATTTTTACTGGTAAATGTATTTGAGAACAACCGAATAAAAAGAGGTGTTTTTTGAAATAATATTTCTGAAAATCTCGCATTCCATTTTAGCCTCACACATGCAGCTATTTCATTTCCCCTGCTTGATATAAGAAAATTATTTCCCATAACCGAGCTCTTCCCCCTGCCGCAAACTTGGAAAACTTCTTCGGGCCGGTTCTTGAGCATATCATTCAGTGGCAGTTGGCAGTTGACTTCCCGCTGAGTTCTCTATCCCTCAATGACCCCAATCGAAGCAACTTGTTTAGCATAATTAAGTTGGCTTTCTATCTAAGAGTAACATGTCATTGAGTGACATATTAGCTATGTATGTAGATTTAAATGATCGTTCTCGAGATAAAAACAAGATACAATTGAGTTGTTTATCAAGTCGAGTCCAGACTTCAATCATTAGTAGCTTCAGCTAATTACATTTAAGTATTTGGTCAGCTCGTGGCGCTTTCATTTTCCTCAATCTAAATGCGTTGCGTTTTCCTGGTAAAAATGGGAAAGTTGCTGCCACTTAGCCGCCTTCTGTCAGCCTGATTGACAGCTTTCATTTAAAATCAAATCGTCTAAAATATGCGGCAAGGCGCGCACTATATATATTTTATTCAGTTCGAGCAAAAAGCAAAAGTATTTAAACAATTTGCAATATGTTTGAAAACAGTCAACAAAAGTTGTCCCAACCATTTGGTCGCCGCTTTGGTGCCGCTGCCTTTTAGCCAGACTCTGAAAGTTGTTACAGTTTTTCATTTTGACATGGCTCAGCCTGTTAGCTAGTTACAATTTGGCATGGACTTTCACGATTTCCGTGTAGATATAGATAAACGACAAACACTTTAAAAAAGAAAACAGAATCACAGAATTTGAATTTTCAATTTATATTTAGAGTAAACTAACTGAACGATTTTGTATCGTAGTATGTGATCTTTAACTGGGAATAAATCTTTGAGGTTACATAATAAAGAGTATAATAATAATAACAATAATCAAGAGTCCATGGGATGTTTGATTAAAATAATAAATTTTTTATTATCAAAAAGAATTAATCTGTTGAAAATGGTGAAGTCAAATTTACGTAACTCTAATTTTAATCACCAATATTTCATAAATATATATATTTTCAGCAATTTGAGACAGTGTCACCACATGCCACATTGAGACAAAGTTCCGCGCCTTACCTTGATCTTAGGCCTAAGTCTGAGCTTTGACAGTGTCACAACTTGTCATTAAAAATAGTCTGGTACTTTTAATGCTTTTGGCCAACTGACCTAACATAATTATGTCAAGTTGTAACTATTCGTTAGCTAACTGACATAACATTTCAATTTGTCAAAGTTTTTCCAATTTAAAAATGGGTAACCCATTCTGACAGTTCATATTCAAAGCTTCAATTCTTCACAATTTACTGTACGGGAGTACAATTTGGCAGCCAATTACCGTTTATACCCCAACGTAGATTCTTCATTTATTTTTATTTTTTCTCTTTATATAACTGTGAACCGCTATTTGCCACAATTTGCAATTTATTTATTTGTTGTATATTTACCGCAACAATTTTTATTTAATTTAGCAAAGCTTCAGACCAAACCAAACCAAATCCATCAGCATAACCGTACGCTGTGCCAATTAACGAAAAAAAAAAAGAAATGAAAATAAAAAGTAGAATTCGAGAACTGCAGACATTTGGATTCCTTGGTTCTTAACCACGCTTCAATTGAAATCAGTCGAACGGCAAAAGCGAAAAAACTACAGAACAAACTTCATGTAATTCTATTTAATGATCAGCTATTTGTCTGTCTTCCCTCTCTCTCTCTCTCTCGCTTCTTCTTCAACTTCGATTGCTACTCCCACTATATGTGTGTGTGTGTGTGTGTGTGTATGTCAACTTGGTTGTTAAAGTTTCGATGTGAGCACTTTAAGCCACGTTAATAGCAATGGCTTCTAAAATTCCTTTGCTCTTGGACTGGGTGCAGCAACAGCTGGACAAGGTTAGCTGGTTTCTCAGCTCTTTTAATTTACATTGTATGTCAATGTGTGTGTGTGTGTGTGTGTGTGTGTGTGTGTATTTGTTGACTGCTTTATTGAATTGTGCCACATATTTGGAATTCTTGCCAGGAAGTTTTGTAAGCCATTTGCCATGCAAATTTGCTGCGTGACTTGTTGCGCATTCTTGTTGCTTTTTTTGCTGTTGCCCCACATTAAAGACCCGCTCTTAAGTCTCTTATATGCTTATTCCTATGCAACACCAATTGCATTTGTTAGCCGTGCTCTAATTGCCAGCTGAACGCAGTCAGAGCTTTACCAACAGCCTGATCATTGTCTATATACATATTATTTCAGGCTCAGCACTCAGCGAACCGAGCGCGAATCTCAGCAAACTCAACGCTCTCTGACGAAATTTATGCACAACAATACAAATTAATAATGTGAGAATTTCTTACGTAAAATGTTGATGCTTATAGATATAAGGTCTAACTAGCTGGGAGCGCCACATACTCTAATCCATAAATGACAAGTTTTTTAAGCAGACTTTTGCACTTTATCAAACTTGAAGTAGCAAAGAGCGCTTTAAAGTCACAGCTGAGATACTTGCACTAGATTCTGAAATGTCTAAACTGTGTGAATAGCCAGAATTTGGTCTTATTATTTGGCTATTGAGCTGGTTATTAAAACAATCGAATAGCCTTGTAAAAGCTGAGAAAATATTTCAAGCAGACATTTTGCAAATTTTGTTGCTGTTTTCAAATTATTGTTTTCAAATTATATATTAGTTTTATTTAAAATTTTTTTTTATCTTTTAAGTTCATAAATCATTTATTTTTTCTTCGTTTATTCATCAAGCGCTGTTAACCCCAAAAAAAAAACTTTTAATGTCCATGTCGGCTGTCCTATTTTAGGTAATTTGGAAATTCACTTAATGGCCAGCATTGTTTTTTATGTTATTGTTAGTTGTTGTTGTTTTGTTTTTGTTCTTTAGCTCATCTGACGAAACAAGAAAGTGAAAATCAAGTTGCTGGCTACGCATAAGTTTCACAAGTGCAATAAATCTTCTTGTGCCCCTTTCATTAACCTCATTTTTCATGCATTACTTTACCTTGGCAATGCGAATTTATCTTTACCACATCATCAACAAAAAAAAGCCAAGATCTTCTCCACTGGGAAGAAAGCGGAGAGTACAGAAGTACATCTTGAAATTCTAGCTGTTTAATTGCGGATTATCTAGTAAATAGTTGGAATAGTTGCTTACCCGTCAATTCCGTTCATTACGTTCATTAAACCTGAAATCTAATGTAAAGTTCATTTAACTCTTCAGCCAATTCCCCTCTGCCATTAGTTTGCCTTACACCTAGCTTAGTTCACACAGCAATCAGTCAACTAGAAAAGTGTTGACTTCCATAAACCACCAACAAATTTGTTTAAGCTCATGAGCATTTTACGCTTTATGAATCGCTAAATGCTGAAATTTAAAAATCATAAATAATATTGTACCAAAAACGTTTTTCATATGTGTCATAAGACTTGGGCTTATCAGTGTATCATATATCACTTGGATTGTGCGTGTCGACCCAGAAACTCATTCTCATACGAGACTTAGGGAAAGAAGAAGAGGAAGAGCAGCTCACGCAAAGAAGTTGATTTAATTAGCTCTTAGAGCTGCTGCTCTTGGCATTTGCCCAAGCATGTCCAAAAATGTTGAAGTTGGTTCTAGTTTTTCCTCTCTTTTTTCGACTGTTTCTTGTTATGTGGCTTGGCTGTTGATGCTGTTTTCGTCTACTTATGCGTTACGTTTCGTTCCTAGGTAAGATTTGCTGTCTGTTTGAGTTGTCCGTCTGTCAGTTTATCAATTTGAGCCATTTACAGTTAGATGTGATGCTTGAGTGATAAATAATGAAGACAAACTTTGATGTGGCCTCAGTTGAAAATTGCTCACAATCTAGATGTGCTTTGAATTTACTTAGAATTTTACGACCCAACTCTGTAATGCCCCTTTTTAAGCCTATATAATCCATTAATGGAGGTTCCATATAACTTGCAATTAATCCTTAATGTATAAAAGCTCAACTAATTAAGTTATATCATAATTTACATAATAAACATAATTTTGTTAGAAAAATTCACATATTTCTATTTAAACATGCATAAGTGTCTGTAAAACTGTTAAATGTACGTCATTATCAGTCTGACAGCAATAAAATAAAACGCCCATATCTGTGTTTTTTTTTTAAATATCTGCAGCCCATACCAAATACATCAATAAATGCAATGCTTAAGCTGAGTAACAGCAGCAGCAACAACAACTACAATTTCATTAGCCGCCAACAGTTTGGCCTATTTTTTGCACAACTGCACCTAAAAACAAGTCACACACACGCACACACATACAAACTCACACATACAGATGTATGTGCAACCTGACTTGCATATGAATCAAAAACAACGAACGTAACATAAAAATATCAAAAGACTTAGGCAACGAACTTGTTTTGGCCGCATCGCTACATTGGCAGGTGTTTGTGTGTGTGTGTGCATATAAAAGTGTTAATAAGCAACTGCAACTGCAGCTAGTTAATACGAGTCAGCTACAGCTATTCCAACAACAGCAACTGCAAGAAGTGGCATGCCAGCTAGACTGGGATTGGGACTGGGAGAATGGGATAGGAGAAGAGAAGGAGGAGGAGGAGAAGGAGGAGATGCAGGCAAACCGATCGCCAAGTTAGTCAGTCAGTCAGGCAAACTTGGCTTGGCATTAAACAACCGTTAAGAAATCTTGTTTCAAAGCGCGTTAACGTATTTTTCTTTTTCAGCGCTCGAAACTTGTCTCGCCTCTCATATGGGGATGGAGATATGGTCCCGTCTTGGCCTTGTGTCGATGCCAAGCGAGTACTCACAGTATATATACCCGTTTACATATATGTATGTGTACATATATATATATTTAGTCTTTGTCAGAGTTCTTGCGCTGTAAGATTGTGTGCTGTCATTGCCTCATGGCGAGAATTCTTGGCATTACCGCCCAGTGGGGCACATAATAACAACCAGTTTGGCATATGTAATAACCGTTATTGTTGCCACTGCCTGTTGTAGGTGGCCATCGAGTGAAAGGCCCCACCAGAAGTCACCGCAGCAGCAGCGGCAGCAGCAAGTGTTGACTGCATTACCGGCCACACATTCAATGATTGATTAGCTAGTCCAGCATTTCCGTCAGTTGAGTTTCAGGCAAGTTCTTTCAACTTTTCCATTTGTTATGGCCAAAATGTAGCAGATTTTTGGATCTTAGATCTGGCCAACACGTTTAACAGGTTGCCAACTTTTGTGCTGTGCTGGATTTGTAGATTTGTCATTAACGATAATGGCGCACTGGCATTTTTATGGCTCAAGTGTGCGCTATGTTTATGACAGGAGCTTAACGATAGCCAGTTTTTAATAGATGAAAATATCTTAAATCCCAGCAAAACACGTAACATAATGAGCAATCATTTATATTGAAGCTCCAGAATTTGAAGCTTATCATCATGGCAAATGGGAAAATCAATCTTCTTTTGTTCAGCAACTAAAAGAAAACTAAATAGTCATGAATTCATTCATAAATTTCCCAAACAACACACTTAATTCACCTACAAACAACAGGAAATTAATAATTGTTAATGAAATCATTATAAAGAACAAGCAATAAGTGGGAAAATAAGATTTTTGTTCAGCATTATCGTTGATTCATGATGTGCTCCATAGAGCTGAAGTAGAAAATAATGAGAAAAAGCAGAGACCAAAATTTAAGCTAAGCAAATCAAAATATTTAGGAGATTTGTTGAGCTTAATTACATACTGCAAGTTTTGAAATTAGCTACAAAAGACTTTTCTTTTATCTTGTAGAACAGCGCTCTATATTAATGGATTGGACTTGGATTCCATGAGTATGATTTATTGCATTGTGATTTCCTTTAGAAGGCTTAATAAATAGTACGCTTGCCAGTCTATATTTAAATGTTTAATCAAAGAACATAAATACTGCGTTTAATAAATCACATAATTAAAGTTAAAGAAACTCAAAGTATCGACAAATTTAATTGCAGTTTGCTTTAGCTAAACGTTCAAGATACAAACATGGCCAAAAACCAATTATGGCGACGGAAATCAAAGACAATTTGCCGGGCCCAAACTAAAAACTGAATTCAACATCCGTTTTGTATATATACATTAATGTATGTGTGTAGTTGTCTGACTATATAATTACAATTATATACGCTTTGATTTATGCGCAAAGTTTGTGCCACACCTGCAGCCAGCATTGGCACGCACGTGCTGTTTGAATTGTTTCAAGTTTGTAGTTTAAAGAAAATTCGAATTTCAAGTTGAATGCGAACTTACCATTTGGACATGAAAACGCCTCGTCCGCTGTGGCCGTGTGGATCAGCAGCACCACCGCCAACAGCAAAGCGGCCAGCCAATGCGAATTGGCTGCCGTCGGTTTGGTCATGTTGCCGATTTGATGCCAATTACAGTTGAATGGGGCAGCCTGAAAAACGAATTCAGATAAGATTTTAATACAATAAATAGCAAGAAATTATTGAGAAAAGCAATACAATACTATAAATGCTTAGCCTCAAAACGAATAATAATAACAAAATTAAATAATCAAATAGATTAAATAAATTAAGTAAACAAAACTGGTTAACTTATTCACACCTGAAATAGAATCGCACATGACATGGATTCGGATTCTTTTTTCATTTTTCATATAAATACTTTAACGATTAGCAATCTATTCCCATTTGCAGCTTGAAGCTCGAAGCACGTGTTTGTGGCTTTAAGATTTTGTGAATGCGGTTTAGAAAGTTTCTTTGGCCATACACTTAAACCGCATAATTCAAGCCAGACAACTAAATTTGCATATATATTTTAACTAACTAATGTTGAGGTCGCTGCCATGCAATAAATTGAACTAATGGCGGGGCTAATATGTTTTGTTTCGCGTAAAATTCGGAATGGAATTTTGCATATATTTGGCAGTTAAGTCGTTAATGTTCTGAAGCTGGAAAAAGTGTGTCGAAAAGTTTACTGAAAATAGCATTTAATTAACTACATTTTACTTGTTTAAAAACAAAACTTTCGAAATAATAAAACTTGGCTTTCTTAGGAATCTGGTTAATCTTCCTGTCAACAAGGAATATTTCTTAAATTATTAAAATCTAAAAGACTTGACAGATTTGGCCTTATTGAGAATTTGTTAATCTCTCAAACCAGTTTATCAATTGCAAATTAAATGTACTTCAAAGCTTAACTCTTAAGTATACTTTGCCGTTTGCCAATTACCCCTTCTCTAATTTTCATGAGCTTAAAAAGTCAAGCGCATATCATAGAAATACGAGTACAATCATTTTTTTTCTCCTCCATTCCTCTCTCTACTCTACTAAAGAGACAAAGTTTAAGGCTCTTTGCATTGTTGTCATAAATCACGAGTGCGTGTCTGTCTGAACTCTGTAGTTCACTTTTATCTCATTGTTAAATGCCCAGACATACTAGTTGTTTATGAATATGTATGTGAGAGTGTTTGAGTGTACCTTTCATTCATATGGCATGCAAAATAAGTCATACGGTCTGGGGCTTGTGTCGCATTGTAAGGTGAGATCGAGGCGCAAGGTTGCCGTTATTGTCTAGTAATTATAACTAACTAACACATGGTGCATAATTGTTATTATTTCTCGGACATCTAAACTTGTTTTTACTTTGTTCGTTTGCCTAAGCATTTTGGTAGACTTTTGAGGTGATAGAATATGAAGCGGCAAAATTTGATGTGTGAAAAAACTAAAACAAACTTTAAGTTTAGCTTAACCAGAATTTAAGTAAAAAATGTTAACAGAATTTAAAAATTTGTATAAGATTTCTCATGAGTTGTTGCAAAACTTTATAATAATCTTTTTGTCATTTAATCGCATCGAGTTTGTTGGCTAAG
This sequence comes from Drosophila suboccidentalis, assembly GCA_037043435.1. Classification (NCBI taxonomy): domain Eukaryota; kingdom Metazoa; phylum Arthropoda; class Insecta; order Diptera; family Drosophilidae; genus Drosophila; species Drosophila suboccidentalis. Next base: position 60,864 of record JBAMBK010001760.1, on the reverse strand, counting down.
TCTTTTGTTTAGCTTTATTGCTTTTCTTTAGCTGCTTACAATGATCGCAACTGTATAGCTTGACGTATCTGATACTATTACAAAGCACAGTCCATTAACAAACTTCCGCAAACAAAATCTCTACAAACTCTAACACACACACACACACACACAGTGAGGCTGACAATCTTGTATCTCAGCTTAAAATTTAGTCAAACGCGAAGGTTGAACAACTCAACACCTTGCACATGTTTCATTTGCAAACATACATGTGAATATAACAACAGTTATTAGATAACTTTGATTAATTCATGCGAAAAGCTGAAACATAAGCCAAGATCCACTGAAAGCGTCGGCGGCTTTTTATTGAAAGGCAAATGAATTTGCAAGTAAGCGTAGTAAACTCCACACGCACCACCACACGACACCACCAGCAACACTACCTGTCAGTGCTAATTAGGCAAAGAAAAATTAAAGCTTTTCTCGTACTTGCGGCTTTAAAATATAATATAATCAGAGAGGCATCAAGTGTCGCTTCTTAATGCCCTGAATTATGCAATGCGCATAATTATTTTCCTTTTATGAATTTTCTCTCGCGCATTTTATTTTAATTTTGGGCATTTTATGCAGACTTAACCTTAACAAGTTGGGCATGCCCAACTAAGAGCTAAATATGCTTAAAAAAAATCATTTTATGTTTATGTTTGTAAGTTGTTTTAAAATTTATTTATATTTTAAGTACTTTCTTCTTTTCTATTAAAGCTGATATGCCATTTAACACTTTAATTACAGGGCATATACGTTTTTTAACGTCCAGCCTGCAGCTGTATAGCCACCCAAACCACATTTTTTAGTGTGCCACCAGCCGGCAGCTGTTGTTGCTGTTGTTGCTGTTGCAATTAGCTGGCTATGTGGTTTGGCCCAGAAAGCAACTTGCAACCCAAACATTTGCAGCCAACAAGCTAGCAACGTATTGTGGCTGTGCAAAGTTGCTGCTGTCATTGTTAATGTTAGCGCTGTTGTTGTTGTACAACACAAATATTTGTGTGTGGGTGATAGCTGCCATTGTTTAGTCTACGGAAAGGCGCCAAAAATTGTATGCCGAGCCATAGGTTTGTTTATAAGCGGCATGTACATACATATATTTACTTTGCTGCTTAATTAAGCTCCGACAGCAACGATTTGGGGGCGTGGGCCGATTGGGCATGGCCAAAAAGAGCATTGTCATTAGCTAAACTGAGCAAATGAAGGTTTTTCAACATTGACATTAATTTGTGATGATGAGTCAAAGTCAAACACGAAGAGATTGATTGTCAGCTTTAATCGTGTCTTTTAATTTCTGTGCAAATTATTTTCTGTCTTTCTGCACTAAATTATTTATAAATTCTATTTATTTCAACACCCAAAATGAACTGTAAACGCCTCTAGCTGTGTAAAACTGTAATTTCCGTTAATCTCATTCCATTTCTATGACAAATTGAATTGCTTTATTATGTTCCCAAATCTCTCTATTTCTAGACATTCGCCTCCCCTTGGGCCATGCAATTAGCAGTCAGTTAGAAGTCAACACCCCGGCAAATATTTTGCTTATATAATCATAGCTAATGAACGAATCCCATGAGCACGAACCGAACCAAAGAACGAACTATGCCAAAAGGCAATTCAAAAGCCAAAAACTAAAAACCAAAAGCCCAGCCAAAAAAATGTCTGGATAAACGATTGTGACGATCGCATCATCCCGTTCCTGTCTCAATGCTTACCAAACTGCAGTTTGCAATATGCAAATTTCAGTTGTCGCTTACGATGCACAACTATTAATAAATAAACCAAAATTCAATACGTATTTAGCATGCTAATAAAGTGCCGGGCGAGAGTGAAAGGCTCGAAATGTTCGCTTTGGTTTATAGCTTTTTAATTAAACTTTGATTATGCGTTCATATGACTTGATTATGCGCCAATTTATTTCGCAATAAACAATAAATTTACATGAAAATAGGCTGCATGGGAAGTTATTGTTTTTGTTGTTCAATGTTTGTTGTTGTTACGTTGCGCATTTTTTCATAACACCTTTGCGGGGCTATTGATAAAACGGTTATTTAACAGGGAGATACTTATCAGAAATCTTATTGCAACAGCCATTTTAGGGTCAAGTTGACAAAGATATGATGGTAATATGATACATCATCAGATATGTGTAATTTATTGTATATTTTTTTTGAGTTTATTAATTGAAATATTTTTCATTTTCGATCTTGATTGTAAGTAAATAACGAAAGACTTAGGCAACGAACTCGACACAACAATTACAATGAAAGACAATTTTTTCCTCTTTACTAATTTAATCTTGAAATTGAACTATCTTCCATGGACATGTAGTCAAGTCATAGAATCAAAAAAGAGTCTCGCGTTAAGCAACAAAAATTGAACAAAAACCTTTTAGCCAAGATGTCTGCAGAGTCATTTCGCAATACCACGAGGCAGCGGAAAAAGCTGAAACTCATGGAGCGTCCATCAAAATTCAAATTCAAATTTTCAAGCATATGCAAAGCATACTCGTACAAATGAAAAACGCAACTCAAGACAACAGAGCGCAACAAAAGAGCAACAGCAACAGCATCAAGCACAAACCGGTCGTCAGTTTTCTGGGGGCCGGGGTCCCCATTATTGATGACACCTTCGACATTTAAGCGCAGCAAACAAAACGTAGACGATGACTAAATGCGGCATACTGGTAAACATACAGTAGTCTCTGGCAATATAGCAATAGTTCGGGCTTGCAGACAAAATGGTAAAAGTCAACTGGTAAATAATTTTGTTGAGCTGAACTTTTTGCCGCCAGCTGCCTGCTTGCCATTTATGGGCCGCGTTTAGTTTTCCATTTCACATTGGCAACTGCCAGTCGTACATTTACCAGTTTGGCTTTTTTCATTCAAACTGCAAACTGAACTTTCACTTGAGCACTTGTCTGGCGCTTTGGTCAGTCAGTCAGTCAATATTGGCCACATACATATATACACATAAATATACCCCTTGGACTCGGGACTATGCCAAAACTTGTTTCGGCCCGCCCAACGAATGATAAAAACAAATTTATTAGTTTCGGTTTTTATGCTTTTACAGTCATGTTGTAAATTTAACAGCTTGAAGGTCAATTGGGGTTTTATGACAGCGCACAAACGAGAAATTGGGTTGATTGCAAAAGGTGCAACTGGAGTCAGAAATCAATAGAGAAATTGGAACACATAACTGTGTGCTCATATGCAGATCAGGAGAGCAAAGCAAGTGATGTTTGTGGTACAAATTCCTTTCAAAGTGGTATAGTTTTCATATAGGTAAATTTCATATTGCTCAGCTTTGGATTCAGTTAAGTTTCAGTTGGTTATATTGATATATTTATGAATCAGTTTATTCTCGTATTGATATGAAAATATATCAATTTCTATAGATTATCACAGTCGAATTCGTTTAAAACAGACTCACTCTCATTTGTAAATAAGCTCGAAAATATTTTAATATCCGCGTTGAAACCGTTATGGACTCTTAGCAGACACAATGACTGCAGCTCAACGAAACGAACCGAATCGTTGCGAACAAATGTTCTACAATCGAAAACCAGATTTTTATGTAAATTTCTTCTTCTTAATGTTAGCGTTGTTGTTGCTGTTGATCGCAGCGTGATTTCATTTCTGTTCAGCTGTTGCCTCTGTGTGTATTTGTGTATTATTGATCTGTTGCCTTAGCACAAATTTGTGTGTTTAATTTTGGCTCGCAGGTAGAAGCATCGCTTGAAGCAGCCTCAACTCTGTCTGCCTGCCGGGTCTACCAACACTTAAAGCTGCAAGAAAAAACCAGCTGGGCAGCCCCATTGAACTAGTTTCGGCTTGTGGCATGTAGCATTTTGAGTGCTTGGTATTTGGGTTGGCATAAATAATGTACTCGTAGAAGTAAACTTTTGATATTGGAGCTGACCGCGCGAGTTGTGGTGAGAGCAACGCTTAAAGGGTCTAATAAGCTGCGAAGGTTACTGCGGTGTGTGTGCATACAATTTGTGGTCAGTGTGCTCCACAAGAGCATTGGTAATTGGCCAGCAATAATAATAAGACTCCAATAAATATAAGAATTGCAAGTTAATTGTAATCATACAAATTATTATTATTTATTTCATTCACTTCAGTTTTCATTGAAAAGTAAGTTCACTTTGATCACCAAATACAGCTTAACTAAACACTTTTCACTCTCCAAAGCGTCGACGCATTTTGCTGTTTATCTTATGGTTAACTTGCCACCGTTGCGTCGCCAGCAGCAGCTGCAACAACAACAACAACAACTAACAACGAGTGTGTTTTAGCCATAAAAACAATGTTTGTTTTCATGTGCAAGCTGACGAAAGCTGTGCAGAGCATACAACACAACAAAGCACAACATAACACACTTATACACACAAATGGTCAAATGATTTCTACTGTCCGACGCTTTCACAATGCAATGGCAGTCTGTAAGAAGGAGACAACGAGACGCAGTCTGGAGGCGCAATTAATGTTTAATTTGTAAATAGACAAGAAAAAGTTTTGCTTTGCAATGTCTTCATTAAACATATTGAAAAGTAAAGTGAAAAACTTGCTCATAACCAAAAAAAATATGCAATGGGCCGCACCTGAAGCAGGCATACCACACACACATACTCAAACACACACACAAACACACACTCCAATACACACCCGCGCCTGTGGCGAGTGAAGTCAGCGTGGCAAACGCAGCTGTGATATCATGCAGCCTATCATGATCGTACACTCGACAGTTTTTAGTGACTTTTTTTCATACTTTGAAATTCAAGACACAGCGCGGCAGATATGCCAAACTCAAAGATGAGCAGCAGAATGCAGCGAAAAGGTCCGAGAAAACACCAAAACAGGTTAAAGCCAACTTGGAAAAATAAATATGCAGGCAGACAAGTCAAGAGTCAAGCGAGCTGAGGGCGTCTGCATGTGTGTGTGTGCGAATGTGTGTGTGTGTGTGGTGTGAAGCAGTCATGTGAATTTTATAGCTATTTTGCCAAGGTATTTTCCGCATGAAGTTTCGACTGTAAGCTGAAAGTGAACGTTGGCCAGAGGAATGCACAGGTTTGTTGCCTAAGTCTTTTGATTTGATAGTCAAATAAATAATTATAGACCAAAAATATGGTTTCTAAGATAAGTTCGTTGTCTAAGTCTTTTGATTTTGCAGTCGAATATAATGAATGGAAATGTAATATCTAAGAAGGTTAATATTTAAATCCCAATATAAAGTAACTGTCTTGATTTGACAGTTGAATGAAGGGAAATTTTTAAGTCAATCAATTAAATAATCCCTTTAAAGGAAACACTTTTACTTTAAGTATATAAGCACATCAGCACCAGCACCCCCTCTGTCTACCTCACAATGCTTAATCATTTTTTAACAATTGTCGACAATGACAGCGTCAAATCGTTTTGCCGGACGCTCCAGAGATCCACTTTCTTGCACTCGTACTCACAATTCTCACAATTAAAAATAAAAAATTTATGAAAACAAACGAAAGAAAGAGAAAAATTTTCGTGTCAATTGTAACTAATCGACGTCGGCGCCGTGAAAGCGCTCAACTTATGCATTTGTAGATGTGATGATACGAGTCGGAAAAACTTATGAAACTTATTCCAAACAGCAAGTACGCGCTATTGTCAACTGTTTTTCAAGATGATTAAGCGGCTTTTTCGTTGTCGTCGTCGTTGTCGTTGTTGTCGCAGAAAAGATGCTTAAGGGCAACATTAATTCGCTTTTAGAATGAGCTTCAAACTTGCAGTACTTTCACTATCCAAAAGACGGAAGCGGCGTCTGGGAACTTTCATTGTCAAGGAAAAGTTGTTGATTAGAAAATGAAGCCTGATTGAAATCCCAAAAAAATATGTAATTATTTTTAGATTGCAATATGAAAACTCTGTCCAAGCATAATAGCCAACTCGCATGTTTGGCTCTAACTAAAGACTCAAGACACGAATATAGAAGATGACGGCAACAGCAATGCTTTGATCATGTGCCTCTAATCAGCTTAATAGATCTTGTTATATGAGTCATACGCCCTCTTTTGTGAACCCTTATTTCATTTTTAACTGACACTTGATGCATGGTTGGCTGTTTGTCAATTTTCTTGAGGGTCTTTTTTCTATTCTCTATTTTAATCAAAATGTGTCCAATTTCGTCTGATTTTCAACTGACTTCTTGCACCTTGAAACAGGTAAAAAAAAAATGTTGTTTATTACCTGGGTACGACTGAGAATTTGTGAATTGACTTTTATTCCCTAGGGTTCTGTTTTGGGCTCAGCTTAGGACTCAGTGCCGCCTTCAAGGCGTCAGCTGCTGTTTATGGAAGGAAACAACAATAGCTGGATTATTTCAGGGTATTTAAGTGCTGACTTCTGGGAAACTCAAAACTGAAAGAATGTGGATTAGATCATTGGGTAATGGATGGATTGAATCAAATGTAGAGAAGAAAATCGTTTACTGCAAGTTGCGCATTGAAGGAGAAAGTAATTCTGATACCTGTAGCCAAAATCACACTCAGAGCTAAACTTCCGTTTCATTCACTTGCTAATGCTCAAATTATGACTAATCATTGAAACTTTGCCCATAAAACACTGGCTAAAACAAGTTACACAGGTTTAAAACCGCAGATCGAAAATATTTCGTTTATTCATTTATCTAAATTATTAAGCAGAACTCATCTATAAGCTGTTGTACTAAAGAAACCACGAAACGGGTTTATTTACCTGAATCAAATATGAACTCAGCTTATAAAAATGCTTGCCAAAATGCTCAGTATTTCTTTCGTTTTGTTTACAGATCTCACAGACGAGGTGCGAGGGAGTCAGAGCAACAAACAGCTCGCACGTCATTTGTTCTGCTTTTCACTTCCAGTTAGTGAAATTTTCTATAATAAAAAAAACAACAACAAGCTTTTTGTTATTGTTTTCTGTGTGTGGTATTAAGCAACAACACGCGGCGAGTGCGTCTTGAAAAGTAAAAAAATAAAGAAAGAAATAATTGAGGTTAACTCTTTGTGGCGCGGCGCTCTCGCTTTTTGAGTCTCCACTTGGAAGTTGACTTGGCCTTTATTGAATAAATGTGACAAACGAACGTGAGACTGACAAACTGACAGACTAACGCACCGAAACGTCAGACAGTCGGCGCTTTTGTTTTGCTTTATAGAAAGTAAAAGAAATTGTTCTTTCATGTTGATTGCTGTTGTGCTACTTATACGGTCTTCTCCCCGGCATCTGGTATACGCCATATTTGACTGCGGCCAGTCATCTAGTCTTACATCTCTTTCACGCGCTGCCTCAATCGTGAATCAATCAATCAATTACTGAAACACAATTAAAGTGGCAGCTAATGCACAATCCATTTTAATGCTAGTCGCTTGGCAAAATGAAAGCGTGCCATTTGTACACTTATTAAAATATCGCATGCTTGTAAATATATATTTATAGCTATTGTTTATCAATAAAGATACATAATCGCATTTTTGCGCAATGAGTGTGCCCAAAGGCGCGGCATGAAGTGGCATTTTTGATAAGTTGAATTGAAGTTTAAGGTATGATGTCAGCCGCAAGCTATCCTATCGAAAGGTTCTAACAACAAAGAGCTATGATCTCAACAAATCTGAGATTATCGAATGCTTGAAAGATACCATCAAAACTTATATAAAAGAATTGAATATTCTATCATATAATAATATTATACTTTAATGCCCATTAAGCAACTCCGTATCATATGCAACTCACCTCTGTTTATATGCAGCCTATATACACACAGAATATGTAAAAGTTGGTTTCTATATATCGCGATCTGCCTTTCAGTAATCCAATTTATGTGGCATGTCAGCTGGTTATCCTTGAAGTCTTCCCGTTTCGTATGCAACACAGTCAGCAACTGTCAACTGTGGTCTCTTTATAACTAACTATATATATATATTTGTATATACTTGTTGTTGTTTCGATGTTTATGGCAACTTTTAACTTTTATATATATTTATTATAAAATATACTTGTATGTGCTTTTAGTTTGTTCAATGCACAAGGCCAACGTTGTTGCACTGCAGAGAGATAGTTCAGAGATCGGTTGAGTTAGGTTAAGTTGAAAATTTCTCAAAAAAATACACAAAACAGATTTAAAACGCGACACCAAAATTTAAATTTTTTGAAACCAACAGGTTTATGCAATGTTCTATAATATTATAATATTTTATTGGGCTGGGCTAGCGGCCTATTAATTATGCATGCAGAAACAAGCACCTGAGCCGCTTGACGAGTCTAAGCACGTTTTCCGAATGCGTTAAGACCTTAAGACGGCAATGGGAACAGTTTTGTAAAAGAAATCTTAGAAAAATATTTATGCTAATTAAAAGAAATATTGGTTGGGGGCGACTTCTGCTGCGTTGTTCAAGAGACTTTGGTTTCTTTCTGTACTTTACTCAAACAAAAGACTTAGGCCACAAACTTGCCTCTATTCTCCTATTCGGCGAATCCAGAGCTGTAACCACAACTGCAATTTTGCAGCGTTTTTAAGTATTTTTTATTTATACTTTATGCCAGCTACTGTTTTATTTTCTCTATCTTTTTTTACCTCAATTTCTTTGGTCATTGCGCAAAGCACTTGTTGTTGTGCTTGATTCCCCTGTATCCCGTATGTAATTTCTACCTGGTTAATGGGAGCGTAAATGCGCAGCTGGCATGCGAAGTTGGTATGAATATAAGTTGTGCTCTTGCGTATTCTAAATTCAGTAAGTGTGTAGTGCAAAAGCCAGAGACAAGTTAATGGAGTGGTACAAAAAGAACAACAATAACAACAACAACATCTGCGGTTAGCTGTTACTTAAAGTTCAGCCAACTCTCTTGGATAAACTTGGACAAAACCTAAGATCAATGGCGATGAACAGCTAGATTAATGAGCATATGTGTGTAAGATAGAACAGCTAAGAATAGTAATAGCTAATGTATTTCCTTAAGCCCCAAATGAGCCTAAGACTAAGATTCTTTCTTCTTTTGCTTAATTATATTTATTTATTTTTAACACATTTTTTATTTCATCTTCTAAAATATATTTCTTAGATTTCTTCCACAAAATTTCCTGTGCTTGATTGGAAAATTATAATTTATATTTTTATAATTGTCTAGGTATATTATTATATTTATTAAATTATTTAGTTTGGTGTTTTAATTTCACATTTCTCCCATTTTGTTCATTTTATAAATCCAAATCAGTTTTTACTTCAGCAAAAACACAAATAATTCATTTTGTTTGCAATATTTTTTCTTTGCTGAGTTGCACGCGTTTTGATTGGCGAAAAAACTTAATACACAAATCCTTTGGTACACACAAACACAACGACACGTAAGTAGTGCACAAACAATTGTATTGAAATCCAGTTTGATCGGCTTTTAGAGACACACACACACACAGTCACTGACACTGTCAATTATTATTTTAGGGTCCGATCGAAGATTCGACGACGGAGGTAATGCGTATACTGTACCATGCCAGACGAAGGCCAAACTCTGACTAAAACTTGTTCAAGAAATTCAACGCGACTGCACCTGAAGTTTCAGTCCACACCGCAACACACACACACATACAGAGACTAAGACCACAAGACACGCCAGCAGAAAAGGCAAAACGCAGGCCGAAAGAAGGTAGAGAGCCGCAGAGCAGCCAATACATAGATAGAGATAGGTAGAAAAGTACGACAAAAGAGATGAAAATAAAATAGCGCGACGTGCCCGTTTTACAGATTTTATTTCTTATTTTTTTCTTCTTCTTTCGGACTTGTCTCTAGCTGGCTTTGCTCGTTCGCTCGTTCGTTGGCTTACTCAGTGCCAGTGCCAGACTTCTTAACGGCTTTCACACACACACACACACACACATACACACTAGCATACTCTTTTTATATACACACTACCTACAGCTATCTATCTAGCTCTCGTGGCAGCCTCAACGTCCACAACGCGCCACAGTTGAAAACATACTGAAAGCTTTGCCGGGTTGCCGTTTATCAGTTGCCGGCAAGACGTTTGAGCGCAACGCCGTTGACTTGCATTTAAATGTCGGCTTTCTAAGTCTGATTCAAACTTGCGGCGAATTCAACGTTGTTTACCTGATCGTCGCTGCGTGAGCTTGGCTAACGTATCGAGATTAACCGCTGGTTCCTTAGAAAAATCCTACTAATTACTTTGCACTCTGGACATGTGTATTTACTGCTTGGGATTTCCGTCGACTGTTTTCAAATATTTACCAGTCTGGGCCGTGTCTTGATCCTCCATAAAAATGTGAGAGAATCCTGTACGTGCGAAATGGCAAACGGAAGCAAAATCTACTTAAATGCAACTCTTGTTGTGGCAATTGCGCTCAACGAAAGACTTAGGCGACGAACTTGCCCAAAATGCCCTTGGGAAAATCGACAGCAAATAAAACCAAATTAAAAAAAAAGGTTGGCCATAAGGGTGCAAGTAACGAATTGGGTTAAAGTGGTTGCTCAACAAAAATAATAGGGCTCATATCAGGGCAGTGTGGCATAACATTTCTACAAGAGGCAGCCAACTTAATTGCCAAGGACCCCTTAGTTTATGCTGTGCTAATGGATCTGAATCATCGTCGAGACAAGCTAATAAAACATCAGGCAGACATGAAAAAGATCAACAATGATTAATGAATTTGAAACAGCTATAAAATAACATTTTCTCTACCATCTAAGTTCCGAATTGTCCAATAAATCCTTTTACATCATTTTTATTTAGTCTTGGATATTTCGTATATTACGAGAAACTGAGATGTGACTGTTTAGACAGAGTTTAATGAATGGTAATTAGTGAACTTAGATTTAAGTTTGATGGCAAGTGACGCTCCGTTAATCATGCACTCAAGCACACACACACACACACACAAAGAAACTACAACAAGTACAGGTCAAGTAGATATTATGGATATGAAGTACAAGTGCCAGAAATGCTGACAAAATGCATTAGACTCTAGCATTGGGGCGAAGAGACAAATACGATGTAGACACTTCAGCTGGACAGTTGGACATTTAGTCAGCCGGCAAATATTTGAGTACAGAACGGAAGTGCCATATAAAGCTGGTTCGACGCTCGGAACCGTTAGGCAGCGAAATATGCGCAATGAGTTCTTGAATTGAGTGCGTGTTGCTTAAGCAACTTGAGTGTGGAGAAAGTTTTGCCATTTACGTCAGTATGTTAAGTTGAAATTAAATAAAAAATAATATATTTAACAAATTATAATATTAGCAGCAAATTTTGCAGTTCTAAAAAATCATGCTTCTAAAAGATGAAACTATTGGCTAAGTTGCTATAAATGTCTAAATATCTGACAAGTCGTCAAATTTACCAATGGTCCACAAGAAGGATTAATAATAGATCAGCTGGAGGATTTAAGCCAAAGCCAAGTCGTGATAAGTACTATATATTGGGTCTTACAGCAACCATTTTTCCGGGAATCTTCCTTGGAGTCGTCATTGCCAAGCATTTGGCACAATTTCTTGAGGATAGAGAAATATTTTTCCCTGGAGACGATAATACTTATGACGATTGAAAACTATTCCCATTCAGCATCGGATTCAACATCAGTCAATGGATGAATTTAGTCAACCCAATGTTTCTGTGGAAAGCCCCACTGCAGTAATACTTAAAATACTCAGTTAAATGTAGAAAATTGTCTTAAAACATGTAAATGATTTTGATTTTTACACTCGTGGATCAAAACGTTTTAGTCATAAAATATGTAAGCCAAGTTAATCTTCAGATGGAACCAAATGTTAACACCAAATGAGTCTCTTTGGAAATTTGTATAACAACTTCGTTATTCGTTGTTAGTTGGAGAATACAGGATATACATATTTCAGAAACAGAAGAAGGTAAAATCTATAAAGTACATTTAGTCAGCAAAATGAAGGCTGAAAATAGGGATAGCAAATCTCTTGAAACGAAACGTTTGAAACGTTTGAAGCAAATGCTGTTGTTAAGAAAATATAAAGTTTGTCGTAACAAAACCAAAATTTGCTATGAATAGTTAAATCCAACGAAAAAAAAATGGAAAATCAAATATATATTATAATATATGTATGTATATTATAAACATTATATATATTTTTATTTTAATTACAGTAAAAATAAGAACATTAACTTTATATTGTCAAAAAACGTTCAAAATATTCGACATAAACATACATATCTAAATGTATTTTCATTTGTTTTTTTATGTTTTAAAAAATTAATTTTGAAATCAACGTTTCTCAGCCGGCTTTTAACGAAGTGTTGCCCTATTTGCAAAAAAAAAGGTCAAGCTTGCAGTGTTGCCAGACAAGGAAAATAATAAATATTATTGCAGTGTTGTTAAGTGTTTAAGCTTGAGTTATTGAGCGCGCAGCTTTTAAATTTTGAAAGTATGAGCTTTTAATGCTCTTCATGCATCATTTGACGATGATAAAGCTTTTTACATAGCCACAGAGAAACATAATAGCAGAGTTTAGCTTAGTAATTTACACTAATTAATATCAGTAAAATCAGTTATATTCACTTTCAAGTTGCCGCTCCCCTTGCACTAAAAAAGTATTTATTTGGCAAGCTAATTTTGGGAATATTCAGCGTCTTTAGTTTTTTGATATATGTATATTTATTGGTTAATTCTGGGCATTGTGAGTCGACAATTCGAGACAGTTAATCATATGAAACCAGTTAAATTTGTTAACTGCAGATCGTTAAAACGAAGCCTACCTCAAAGTTGTAAAAATAGACGAGTTATGTATTTTCCTATGACATATAATTGGTTAATTATAGACGGCCAGACAACTAATTTTGAGATGAGCATTTTGCGAATGATGTTGTTGTTTGTGCCCCTGGCTATGGCTATGTCTATGGCAGTGACGTATTGAGGGTCATAATTAAAACGGCTTTAAAATAGACGCCCCATGCGTGGCCAGGTCAACAATACTATGGACAGTGGTCAGTGGACAGTGGCTTCAAACTAGGCTAAGCAAATGCGTGTTTGGTCGAATTGATTTTGTTTTAAGTCGTAAGGTTTTAAGTGAAACATGCCATCCAAATTGCATGTATTAAACATTAACCAATATGCATTGATTGGCATCGCCTTAAATACAAGCAAATTAATCAGGTTTTGTCGGCCGTCTGAAGGTCGCCCCATAGCAACAATACTATAATGCTCCCAAACCAGACACAAACCAAACCGATCCAAAAGAAAAGAAAAAGGTGTTCGAACCAAAACAAAAAAAAATAATAATAATAAGAGTAAAAAAGAGAGAAAGAGAAAAATAAATGCCAACTAATGCAACGATTGGGTAAAAGTAGCCAAAAATAAATTGCACAAAAAAAAACTAAATAATAATAAATTGAAGAAAGATGAAACTTGTACATAACTTAAATAACAATTAAAATAAAGACCAAATGATGTCTACATAACAGCCTGAAAATGAATTTAATGATGGAATGGCCTGACTTGGTTATCCTTGAGTTGGACAAGTCAAGCATGCAGCGCTCATCCATTAGCATTGTGGCTTAAACCACACTAATTGCTGGCCGATAAACATTTTAGCCACGCTTTAATATGCATGAAATGGGCTAACAAACTTTGACATTTGCCCTTACGGTGGGCCCTTAAATTAAACTTTTGATTTATGTAGGTGTCAATTGACATAGATATGGATTTTACGAGTATACATTTTTTAGATTCACAAATATATATTTTACAAATAAATATATTAAATATTTATTTACTTATACACAACAATTATTTTTTATAAAGATATCTTTGTTAAGTTGTATTGGTTCTTAAGCTATTTATTTATTTTTTATCTATTGCTTAAGCCTCAAATAATTTAATTGATTTACACATGAAATGTTTGTTAATTTATATTTCATCTTTTTTTATCGTTTTTTAATTAATGTTTTGTTTTGGATGTCTCTAAGAAATTGTTTAGTGTGTTTCTGTCCATATGCTAATGCGTTGGCGTGTCGGCTACTGATGCGCCCTATTGACATTGCAAAACCTTCAACTGACTTCGGTCGCGCAGTCGCCGTTGATAAGCATTAGAGCGAGAGAGAGGCAAAGAGTGAGAGAGAGAGAGCTGAGCGTGCAAGCGTGTGAGTGAGTGAAAGAGCGGGCAGATAGAGAGGAAGATCTCAATCTCGAGCTGAACTCAACCACAAGACATATGTGAAACCTTTTCTCGAGTGTCTTCGATTTGTTTTTGGGGTATATAAATGCGGTCGCATCTGCAGGTTGTCATCATTCAGCGTCAGGCACTTGGTCAAACCAAATCCAACGAATCTTAACAGCCTAAGCAACAACAATATCAACAACAATGGTAAGCAACAACAACAACAGCATCGACAACGACAACAAGTACAGCTGCAATCGCAATCGCAACTAAAACTACAATCTGACCACATATCACATCCATCAAGATACTTGGAGTTGACCTTACATTTGTTTACCTTTAACATTGGCCTGTCAATTAACTGGTCGCTAATCTCACATGGATCATCAGATCCACGGATTTTTACTTTTAATCGCCTCTTCACATTGTGGTTTCTGTTTTCATTTACATTTTTTTGTTGTTTTTTTTTTTTGCAGAAATTCTTCGTTTTGGCTGTTTGCGCCATCGCCGCCGTCTCGGCCGATGTCTCGCATCTGAATCTGGGCGGAGGCAACGGCTACTCCTACGATAAGCCAACGCAATCGTTTGACATTGACATCCGCTCGTCAGCTGGCCCGGTTCAGGGTCCATCCTACTCGGCACCAGCTTCTGGTCCAGTTTACTCTGCTCCCGCACCAGCTCCCGTTTACTCTGCACCTGCTCCCGCACCAGCACCTGAGTACCTGCCTCCTGTGCAGGATATTCCTGCTCCAGCACCAGCTCCAGTCTACTCTGCCCCTGCTCCAGCTCCAGTCTACTCTGCCCCTGCTCCAGCTCCAGTCTACTCGGCTCCCGCTCCTGAGTACCACGCTCCCGAGTATCACAGCGCACCTGCTCCAGCTCCAGAGTATCTGCCACCTGTTCAGGACATTCCTGCTCCTGCTCCAGCTCCAGTCTACTCTGCCCCTGCTCCAGCTCCAGTCTACTCTGCTCCTGCCCCAGCTCCAGTCTACTCTGCTCCCGCTCCTGAATACCACGCTCCCGAGTATCACAGCGCACCTGCTCCAGTTCAGCCTGCTCCTGAGTATCTGCCCCCTGCACAGGAAATTCCCGCCCCAGCTCCAGTCTACTCTGCTCCTGCTCCCGCCCCAGTCTACTCTGCTCCCGCTCCCGCACCCGTCTACTCCGCTCCTGCCCCAGCTCCAGTCTACTCGGCTCCCGCTCCTGAGTACCACGCTCCCGAGTATCACAGCGCACCTGCTCCAGCTCCAGAGTATCTGCCACCTGCACAGGAATTTCACGCCCCAGCCCCTGCTCCAGTCTACTCTGCTCCCGCTCCCGCTCCAGTCTACTCTGCACCCGCTCCCGCTCCAGTCTACTCTGCGCCCGCTGTCGAGTCCAGTGGATACGAATACAATGTGCCAGCCCGGCGTTTCCGTTTCTAAGTGGTCATCTCCATCCACTCATCAGGGCAACGCCGTTTGTTAAATTAATAAGCGGCCTTTGTCTCTTTGTTGTTGATTATTTGTTGTTATTATGCAAAGTTTCTGTTGAGATTTTTAGCTAATAAATTTATATAAAAATAAAAGAAATTAAATTAGTAAATAAACAAAAGTCTCTTAATTATGGAAAGGTAATGGGCGACTCCCTTATAATGGATATTGCGTGATACCAACTTTATATACGCTTGTATATATAATAAATACATATATTTATGTATATAGAGAATGCAGATACTGAAATGCTATACAAATTCAAGTGCCATAAAAATCGCTACAAAATTATGCAAATCTTTTGCTGCTTTTACCAATTCACCAATGAGGATTATCAAAAGAAATATAATAACAATGAAACCTGGCCAAAACGACACAGGTAATTAATGTCAATGGAATCAGCTGATCACAAGTGGAGATTGTCAAATCGAAGTCTATTACTTTAAAGACTTTGCTGATAATTTTTGAAGTTGATCACTTGATATATTTGTTTATATTTTTTAATACTTTTAACATTACTTTTTTGATGAAATAAACTTAAAGAAACTTCAAATAAATTATAATAAATAAATATAAATTTATGATAATAAAAAAACAACAAATAAATAATAATAAAATAAATTAAAACTCTTTTAAGTAATTATTATTCACTGAGGGAATAATATACTCCAAAAATCTGAAATGATTGCAATAATAATCAGAAATTAATTATATTATTATAATGCAAATGAATAAAATGTTGAAAACATCTATTTGATAACAATTCGATTGTCATTTTCGAAAGGTTTCACTGATTTGTGACCTGATAAGAGAATTTGCATATGTTAACCAGTGCATTCAATAGATCAAAAGTCACTTTGTTTGAACGCATTTATTTGGGCCAAATTGAAAGCTGATTAGCAAAAGTTATTACGACTTATGCAAATATTAAAGTGTTGCAGGCACAGTTATTTATCCATAACATAATGAAATCTGTTATCTACTCGCACGACATTTGCAGCGAAAGGAGAAAAGAAAAAGTTGAAAACAAAATTTATAATTTCAAAATGATTTGTCAATTGAATTTAAAAACGCTTGCCAATTGAAGTACTTTATAGACTAAAAGTAGAACAAATATTTGTAATTTTTATTCAACTAATATTAAATAGTTTTATTTGCTGATTTGATTCTCTTTTAATTTCATTTGTGTTTTTAGTATGCGTCAATAAATCCATATTTATTATATATATTTTCATTAACTCTTTTATAATATGCATTGTCAATTAATTATAGTTTAGTTTACGTTAGGTTTCTATATATATATATTTTATAGGGTAGTGTGTGTGTGTAGTAGTAATATGTATATGTATGTATAAATTATTATCATTATTGTTGCAATGCGTCTAATTGATATCGCGCGCGATATATATCGGCTAATGTTAACATATAGATCAAACATATCGCATAATCCAACATTCATTCGTACTTTACAATTACAATTAAACTAAAATACTTAAATTGTTGCAGTTGCTGTTGAAGCGACTCTAGGAGCACATAGAGAATACGTTCACGAAAATGAAATCCTAAGCTTAAAATAAATAAAATATGTATATTTAATTTAAAACATTTAAATTAGATTTAGATATCCTTGCATAGATCTATATCCATTTTATTGCGCAGATCTATACTACTTATATGCACTTTTCCATTGCGATACGTGGGAACTGAACTGAAATTTTCAATAAGTGACCTGAAGCGAGGGGCTAGCCAGATCCCCCCGTCATCATGGGACAAGATTCGGTATATTCTACACATATACATTCCTATATATAGATCAACTACATTATATACAAGCTTGCGGCTGACGGCGGCGTTTGTTATGTGTCATAATCATCCTGCTGCGAGCTGAAGTAGCTCACCAAGCCACTAAACTCACCGACGCCACCACCGACACTGTTCCCAGTTGCCACATTGCTGCTGTTCCCATGCGCCGAACTGGAATCCTCCTCGGCAATGGCGGCAGGTGAATCCGCTGTTGAATCACCCACAACAGCCAGCGGAGATTTGGTATTGGAGTAGGCCTCCAGTGTGATTAGTTTTTTGCTGGTTATCACCGATGATTTCGGCACTTCCGTTGTGCTTGGACTTGCACTTATTGCTGGCTGTGGAGCGGACTGTGGCGGTGGTGGTGGTTGTTGTGGTGGTGGCGCTACGTTTACGTTTACTACAGGAGCTGCAGCTGACACCGGAACAGACACTGGAACCGGAGCTGGCGCAGGAGGAGCTGGAGATTTGCCGCGCGTTAGTGCGGAAACTGAATGATTTGTGGGCGTGACAGGCGGTGGAGGCGGCGCACTGACAATCACTGAACTCGGTGCAGACGCATGCGCGGGTGATGTCGTCAGCGGCGGTGGATAATAGCCATAGGGTGGATAACCGCCTAAAATAAAGAAAATTCAATTTAACAAAATTACAATATGGTGAAAGGATAGGATAGAAAAGATAGAATAACTTGATACTAGTGATGTTTAATCGAGTTTAATGCTCAAAATGTAAAAATTGAAAAAAGTATGAATCGAGTTGTCGATATATCTTCAAATATAAATCAGACCAACTTCAATCATTCATAACTTTGCCAAAACTGAAGAGATTTTCAAGCGGAATCTCATTTTGATCATGGTTTGGCCCCAAAATTAACTATGCACTCAAATATTAATTAAAATACCCCCCGCAAGGGTACCTGAGGATGTGGCTCATTCTCAGTGGTCACTTACGTGGTCCGGCTGCATAGTCCACGGCGCCGGGTCGCATATTGGGAGCACCAGGTGGCGCCACACGTGGCGGATAGTTGGGATTCCCATAGATGGGCGGTGTTCTACAAAAAAACAACAGTGTTAGTGTTTCATTCATCTCGTTGGTGGCTGGTGTAATCAACTGACCTGTAGGGATTTAGATGCGGAGAGGCGTGACGAGCTGGTGGCGGTCCAGCGCCATAGACGCCAGCCAAGGAGCCGGGCGGCGGTGGTGGACCGCCGTGATGCTCGGGGCCGTGCAGATAGGGCGGTGGACGTGAGTTGGGCGCACTGCCAGCTGCTCCGCCGGCTGTGGACGTGGGTGGTGCACCACGCAACGGCGGCGGTGCACCGTACGTGGGTCGCAGCGCGGAGCTGGGCGGCAGCGGCTGACCATAGAAACGAGCCAGTTCAGCACTGCTCGGATACATGCCACCACCACCAGGTGGTGGCGGAGCGCCGCGTGCATGTGCGGGAGGGAGCAGCGAGGGCATCGGCATGCGAGTGATTACAGAGGCCTGAGAGACAGCAACAGGTCCCTCCTCATGCGGCTTAAAGAGCTGTGCCGGCGGTGCCTTGCCAGGAGGCGGCGGCTTATCGCTGCCCACGGAGCTGGATGTGGCGGCGGTGACGGCAGCTGCGGTTTGCTGCTTCTGCAGTTGATCCCGCAACGGGGTGACCTTTTTTCGTCGACCACGCGGCTTTGAATCGACTTGCGGTGGCGGCGGACGCACTGCAGCCGCTGCTGCGGCTGCCTGCATGAGATGCGCCGCAGCTGCGGGCATGGACATGCCCAGGGGCAGACGCTGCATGGCTGGAAGCTGTTGCTGCTGTTGCGGTGGAGGCGGATAGTTGGCGCGACTCAGGGGCTGGCCCAGTGGAGCAGAGAGCGCATTCTGCAGGAGCTGCATTGCCTGTGGCGGCGGTGCCAGATGGCGCTGCAGCATGGGATGCATGCCCGGCGGAGGCTGCTGGTGGTGCTGTTGACCTGGCGGTGGAGGCAGCAACGAAGCTGGAAGTGATCCGGCTGGACCATGTCCAGGAAACTGATGACGCAACAGCGGCGGATGCATTGTGGGCATGGGCAGACGCTTGCGCATCGGCTCCTGCAGACCCGACGCACTGGGCAACTGCTCCGGCGTTGTTGGCAGCTGTTTGGGCGCCTTGGATTTGGCGGGCGTGGTGCGCAGCACCTCATCCGGTGCGGGCAACTCCCGTGCAGCAGCTGCCGCCGTAAATTGCTCCT
Organism: Drosophila suboccidentalis; assembly: GCA_037043435.1. Taxonomy (NCBI): domain Eukaryota; kingdom Metazoa; phylum Arthropoda; class Insecta; order Diptera; family Drosophilidae; genus Drosophila; species Drosophila suboccidentalis. The sequence goes on along the minus strand of JBAMBK010001760.1, from coordinate 41,199 downwards.
CCTCCTCGACCATGCGTGCTATGGCATCCTCCATATCCTCGGGCAAATCATCTGGCAGCTCGGCATCGTCCAGCTCCGACTCATCCACATCGTCCAGATCATCGATGGCCTCACCCTTTCGCTGCAAATAATCAATATCCAGCACCTTGGCCTGACGTATCACGGACAATGGAACCGTTGACAGTGAGTCACCCGCTCCAGGAGTGGCACCCGCCTTGCTGGGCGTGCGCTTCTCCTGCAATGCACCAGCTGCTGCAGTTGCTCCCTTGATGGGCGTGAGACGAGGCGTGGCTGCCAACTTGGCTCCCTCGGCATTCTTTTCGGCCAGCATGCGCTTAATCTCCTCCTGCTTCTGGATGAACTTTTGACGCTCCTCGGGCGGTGTATCCGGACGCTGTACGCCTGGCTTGATGCCGCCATCGGAGCTGTCATCGTCAAAGTCCTCGATGTACGCATAGCGACGTCCGCGGGTCCTGGTTCTTTCATCGGAACCACCTCCACCTCCGCCTCCGCCAGCACCACCATCATCCGAGGAAGCCGGCCTCTTCTTCTTCTTGCTGCTGCCTCCGCCTCCAGACTTGCCTTTGCCCTTGCCCTTCCCCTTCCCAGCTGACTGCGCCGACGATGACGATGACGTCGTCGACGTTGTTGTCGACTTCTTCAGTGGCTGCGAGCGCGGCTGCTTGCCGGATCCCTTGCCGGACATGGGTACACCATTGGCGCCTATTTGCTCGTCGTCGTCGTCCTCCTCATCCTCCTCCTCGCTCTCGCTGATGTCATCGTCCGAGTACTCCAACTGTTTGGGTTTCTTCGTCACCGGTTTCTTCAATTTGGGAGATTTGCGTGCGATGCTCGTGGATGCTTTCTTGGCGGCCGCCTTCTTGCGCTTGGACGGATGCCAGCCGTCATCATCGCTATCGCTGGTCGTGTCGTCGCACAGATCCGCGCTGTCCATGTTCTCGGTCAGCTCGGAGCCATTGTCATCGTCGTCGGTCTCGGTTTCAGTGTAATCGGAATCCTCCTTTCGTTTCTTTTTCGATTTGCTGGCCTTGGAGCGTTGCTGTCGCTGCTCCTCCTCCTCGCTTTCGTCGCTCTCCTCAACCACAAATTTGCGATCCTTGCGTCTTTCACGTGCCGCACGCCTCGCTGCCTTGCGCTGCTTCTTGCCACGCCCGCGGCCACGACGATAGATCTCCAGGCTGGAGTCCGAGTCATCGGAGGCCGACTGCGAGCTGTCCTCGTCCGAGAAACTGGATGTCTTAAAGTCCTCATCGCTGCCATGATCCTCCTCAGAGCTGACATCGAGGGTGGTTAATTTACGTGCCTTCTTCTTGGCCGGAGGCGCCGATTTGATCTTTGATTTCTTTGATGCCTTGAGAGGCTGCTCGTCGTCGTCCTCCTCGTGGCTGTCATCCTCATTGCTTGACTTGTCCACAGACTCTCTGGACAGTTTCTCAGGCTTGACCTGCTTTGTTTCCTTCTTCTCCTCGTCCACCACATCCTCCTCCTCCTCCTCGGGCGGTTCTCCCTCCTCGCGACGCGTCTTCTCCTTGTCCGCCTCGATAATGGTGCTGATGTCCTTGCCCCTACCAAGATTCCCAGCACCCGCCACCTCGTCCATCTCCTTTTTGAGCGCCGAGTTGATCAGATCGTCGTACTCATTCAGACGATAGCTAACATTGATCTGTCGCCGCTTGCGCAGCTTGTAAATGGGCTCATCATCCGAGTCGGCGAAGCTGCTGTTGCTGCTGCTGCTTCCACTGCTGCTGGAGCTGCCAGAGCGTGCTCCAGCTCCGCCCGACTGCTTGCCACTCTTGTTGCCACTGCTGCCGCTCTCCGATCCATCATCCTTGCCACCGCGTCGGCGGCGTGTTCCCCGTTTGGCTGCCCGTCTGTTGCTGCGTCCATCTCCTCGTCTCCGCTTTGTTTTGTCCGCCTTGCTGCGTTTGTTCGCTTTGCTCGACGCATCGTCGTCGTCCCCATCATCGTTCTCCTCATCATCATCGTCGCCATCTTCTCCATTGTCTTTCTTGCGGGCATTCTGATTCGAGCGCTCCTCCAGCTCGCTGGCGGTCCTTGCAGCCGCTGCCGCTACCGCCACACGCTGCAAAATAGATACGAGTTGTTAACGTTGTGAAAAAATTAAGATAAAGATCATAGCATTAAAAGTGTATTGAAGATCTTCTAGGAACACTTATAGTTATTTCTGAAATATGTAATTTGGAATAGATTTTTTTGCTAACCTCAGCTTCCTCGGCCAAAAGTTTCTCCTGCTGCTTGCGGGCGAACATGTCGTCGAACTGCTGCAGCTGTTGCTCCAGGGCGGCGATGAGCTGCTCCTGCTGGCAGGGCGGACAGTGCCAGTCGCCCTCGGGTATGTAGAAGAGCACGGGACTGAGACAGGAGCAGTGATAGCCTTTGTTGCAGTCTGGCGTATCGCAGAGCAGAATCCATTCGGGATGATCGGATTTGCCGCACATCTGGCACGATTCATCCGCATCCGCTTCCTCGTTCTCATCGGCGTTCTCCTTGCGAAGTGTGCGGGCACGTTTCATGGGCACGACCTGGGACTCGTCTTCCAGCTCCGATTCGGGTGAGAATTCATGATCGGATTTGAAAAGTGGTGAGCCGGGATCAGTATCGTAGTGTGGTGGCTCTTCCTCCTCCTCCTCGCTTTCGACCTGCTCCTCGGAGTCGGAGGACCATCCCCCATCCTTACCCGGACACTTTTTCTTGATCTTTTTCTTAGTTTCTTCGACTTCGCTGGCCGATTCGGCGGATTCGGATTCGCCTGAAGGTTCCAGCACGGTGGGATCAGCTTCCATTTCGGCCTTCTTCTTCTTCTTGAACTGCTGCTTCATGGTACGCAGTGCCACCTCCTCCTGTTTGCGTCGCTCCGCCTCCTCTTTGATCTTCTGCTGTGCTATGCGTCTCGATTGACGCACTGGTGTCTCCGAGTCATTGGTATCGATGATGTTGGTGGTGTCCACCTCACGCTTCTTACGCGGACCACGACCTCGACCACGTCCAACTCCAGGTGTTGAGGGTGTAGTTGCTGTAGGTTTTGCCGACAGCTCCTTGGATTCTGAACTCTTTGGTTGCTCCTTCGGCTCGCTCGTTTCCTCCTTCACTGGTGACTTTGTATCAGCTGCAGGCTTGTTTACCTTGATTGGTTGCTCCTTCTCCTCCTCCTCGTCCTCGGTGTCCTCATCTTGATGCTCCTCCTCGATTTTGAGTGGATCTTCTTTGATTAACTGCTTGTTCTCGACGCTGGCCTTATCTTCGCATTTAAGGAGATCTTCTTTGATCAGAGGCTTGCTCTCGACGCTAGGTTTATCTTTAGGGCCGCCCCTAGTGCGTTTCGGTTGTAGCAACTCCGTGTGGACTACAGCAGCACCTCCCCGACGACCGGAACGTCGTCCATGACCTTCAGCTGACGGCGGCGTTTCCTCTTTAACTGGGGGTGGCTCTTTAACCGGCTGGGATTCCTCCATTTTAACGGGAGGCGGCGTCACAGGCTTGACCTGTTCCTGTTCCGCCTTCTGTTTAACTGGAGGCATTTCCTGCTCGACTGGCGAAGGCTCCCGTTTGGCTGGTGAAGTCTTCTGCTTGTTTGCCGTTTTCTGCTGCTCGACTTGCTGGACAGCCACTGATTCCTCCTCCTCCACCTGGTCATTGTTGCGCATCAGTTTCTCACTGACGGCGGGAGGTTCCTCACTAACACTTGCCTCCTTTGACTCCTTGGCCTCTTCGCTACTCCGCCGCTTGCGTTGCTGCGAGGACTCCACTGCGACCGGCTGAGGAGCTGGAAGAGATGCCGCGACAGTTTCGCTGATCGTGCGCTTTCTGGGCGTTGCCTCTTCGTCGCTTTCTTCCAGCCGAATTTGGGTGAGCAGATTCTTTTTGAGCGGCTTTGTTATAGGGGACTTCTTGGGCGGTGTAAAGGGCATAGGTTCAACCTTTTCTGCCACTGGAGGTGTCACTTCTGTCGCATGTGACTCCGGCAGTGGCTCCGTCGGCTTTTCTGGCGTCTTTTTCAGTTTCTTTTCAATGATTTCGGCCAGTGTTGGTTTCGTTCTAACTGGATTGGGCTTTTCCAGGTGACGCTTGGGTGCTATAATCTTCCGGCGACTTCGTGCATCCTCCTCCCCGCTGGAGGATGTTGTCTCCTCGATTTGCGTCTTCTGTGCTTCCACTTTGCGACGCACCTCCACGTTGGTGATCTTCGGGCGCATTTTAATGCGTTTGCCACCCACATCCATGTCATCGTCGTTGTCATCCGCCAGCTGCTGTTGCTCCTCCTCCGGTTGCAGTTCGGCATAAGCATCAACTTCGCTCTCCGAGGTGGAATGACGTGGATTTGGAGGTGTAAAGTCGGCTAAACGACGTTTTCGATTCGGCAGCGGCATTGCCTTTTTGGCTTCAGGTTCGGGAGCTGCCCGTGACTTGGAGTCGACACCGGATTGCTTTGAATCCTTTGGTTTTTCCTTCGCATCTTTTTCATTGGAAACTTCGGAGTTTGATCTTTGATTATCTGTGATCTTTGAGGTGCTGGGCATGTCGTTATTAACTGCATCCGGTAACTTGGCAACCGTAACCGGTTCGGGGACAGGTGTAGGCGTTGCATTTGCCGCCTTAACCGTTTCGTCTTTAAGGCTCAATGCATCATCAATGTGTTTATCAATTTCAGCGCCATTTTCAGCTACTTTCTCCTTTACAACCGATTCCTTGTCAGCTGTCTTTGCTGTAGAATTCGTATCCTCATTTTTAATTGATTTACCAGCGTTTTCCACATTTTTCTCTTCGTTAACAATTTGTTCAACTTCTTGGTTACAGATTGTTTCAGTTGCTTCTGTCGATCTCCTGCTTTCAACTGCTTCCTCAGCGAGCTTATCAGATTCCTCTTTGTTTGTTTCCTTCTCAACGTGATGCTTGTTTACATTCTCGACATCTTCATCTTTTTCGGCTATTGATTTAATTGATTCTGTTGTTTCTACTTTGCATGCATCCTTTTTCTCCTCCGTTTTGATACTTTCTTTCGCAACTTCCTCGCTTGTTTCTATCACCTTCACCTTGTACATTTCTGTGATGTTTTCTTTTGATTCAGGTGCGACGCTTTCCTGCTTTTCTGTTTGTTCCTGTGAGATTTCTTTTGTTTCACTTGACTCCTCAGTCCTTGGTTCAGGTATTTCCTCCTTGGCTTCTATTTCTGGAGTCTTTTTCTCAACTGCTTCAGCACTTTTGTCACTTTCACCGCAATCTGTTGAATTCTTTGCTGTTTCGTCCGCTGCTTCATTTCCATTGAGCAGAGTCGTCTCCTTTTCCTTCGTCTCCTCTACCTCTACCTTAAGGCTCTCGCCATTGGTCTTCTCTGGCACTGCCGCTGGCTCCGAATCCGAATCCGGATTGCCTATACTATCGAATATGCTGCGTTTCGTTTCCTGCTTTGGTGTCTGCTTGATGGGACTGAGTTTTAGGCATCCGGGTTCGCCAAAAAAGAATGTCGCCTTGGGCTCTGGCTTAGATGTGGCTTCCTCCGTGGTAGACTCGTTGTTGCCATTGCCCACCAGGCAGTCAACGCCGCTGCCCGCACCGTGCACATAGTAGAGTGGTTCCTCGATGGCTTCGCCCACAAGCGCATCCAGCTCCTCATCGTTTTCGAGTGTGGCGAGGAGCAATTCCTCTTCTTCTGGTGTCGCCTCACAGTCCCGACCAGCTCCCTGGCCACGAACTATAAGCGTAGGCTCCTCGATAGCTTCGCCGACTTCATCATCATCATCATCGTCGTCGTCTTCATCCTCTTCGTTGAACTTTTGCTCGTTTTCATCCTCGTCGGCAGCAGCACTATCGAGTGACTCTTCTTCGCCATCGAGGGACTCCTCTTCCTCCTCCTCGCCCTCATCCAACTCGGAATCTTCGGAGTCCACCTCATTATCATCCTCGGATTTTGTACTCTCATATCGGCTTGGCTTCTTGATGCGTTTCGTGTCCAGCAGCGTGGGTCGATGCTTTTTTTGTTGCTCCTCCGCCGTCAGCGCTGTGGGACTGCTGTCCACCTCCTCCAGTGGCCGTTTCTTGGCCGGAGCAGGCGAGCTTCCGAGTTTAGCTTGTGTTATGAGCAGCGGCTACAATTGAAAGTTGGACAGTTAGATCACATAAAATTAAAAGCCAATATATACTCACCTTAACCTTCTTCAATTTGGCTTCGGGTTCCTGTTGCTCCGTTTGCTGATCGGGAGTACGTAGCTTGATCTTTAAATTGGGCACTTTAGCCTTGTCTTCGTGTGAGTCGTCATCCGGATCCTGCTGTGGCTCCTCGGCCGGTGGCGGTGGCAGCTGTGCATTGTTGCTACTGCTGCTGCTACTTGTGGTGTCTTCATCCGCCTCACCGATGTCCTTGGAGGGCAGGACGACTTCATTGCCTCGCAGGCGTGCAATTAAATTCACAAATTCATCTCGATTTGTGGCCACCACCTGCCATATTTCCTCATCCAAGTGTTCTTGATAAATCCTCAAATTACAGTCGCCATCCTGCGTCAACCAATAGGCGTGGCCCAAACGATCGCGTCCAATTGGCTGTGCACGCAGCGAACTCGCATTCAGCGTCAGAATATGAGCTCGAAATTTGGCATTACGCTCGAATTGGCTTTCAAGAAGTTCCTAATGAAGAAATGCAAAGATTAAATGTATTCTTTCGACATCTAATTACATGTGATTTATGTGGATTGCACATCAATAACATTTCTTTGATTTCGACTTTATACTCACGCGTAGAATGCGAAGTTTGACCTTTAAGCTGGAGTTGCGGTAGCCAAAACGTTCTATCTCCCAGGCATCCTGCACGGAGTAGCCGAAACAGAATTTGCTCAACGCCGATTCCCAGCTTTTCTCGTGCACCGTTTTCCGTGTCTTGCGCAACAGTTTAATGTGCAGGTCTCGCAGTTCGGGCACTGTAAAAGGTGTGAGTGTGAGGCATGTTATCTAAATGTTGCGATTGTTTTTGTTTTTGTTTTCTTTTAAATTTTTACGTTCTCCGCTTTACTCCAAACCAAACAATAATACAAACAAGCGAACGCTCTCTCTGCTGCTCTCTCTCTCTCTGTCATTTACACACACACACAGTTGCATACATTTGTATGCACGTACATACATGCATACGTACCTTCATCGTTGTTTGTCAACCACTCCTGCAATTGCTTAAAATTTGGCAATGCCAAGCCCAAATCTTTTGCAAATTTTTGCATAAAAGCACATATTACTGCAAAATCTGGATCATTTGCACATGTATGCAGTGTTGTAGTTAATGCATCGTCATCTTTATCTTTGCATTCTTCTTTACATTCAGCCGTAGCTGAAGACGCCGCCATTTTTCATGCGTCTGCTGAAAAAAATGTGTAAGGCGCTCTAAAACTTGTACACTACACTTGCAAAACAGCAATAAAAACACAAATCACGTACGACATTTGATTGAACTTTAAGTACGCATAATGCACAATACTTTGCTGCACGATTTAGGCATTATTTAAATCACTTTTCTCTAGCTATTAATTAAAGTTGGGTCGTTTAGTTCTGAAAAAGTTGAAATGAACGGGTCATTAAGATGAACGAATGAACTTATTCAGTCAATCATGAACTAAATCGTTCATTTCGCAGTTGGTCAGTTATTTCTTTAAAAAAATTTAAACTTCTTAGGGAAATATAACTAGAATTATATACATGGAGTTCCGCGATTGGATTCAACTTCTTCTTTATTTACTTGTAACAATGTTTCAATTTCATATATTTTTAAGTTTTAAGCAATGTGATAGGTAACTTAAGCTCAAAATAAAAAACCAATTTACTCAATTTTTCATTTTCAATAAGCCAAAATTAAAAGATAATCCTGAATCTAATTGAAATTTTTCATATAATTTAATTCATATAATAATTGCACTAATAACAAACAGCTTTAGCCTATTCACGTCGTTTATTGTTCATAAACAACTGACCAACTGATCAGAATGACCTATTCATCGTTCATGGTTCATGACCAACTGAACTAAATGGCTGATTTAGTTCATGACTGAAAAATGAACGATTGAACCTATTTAGCAAATTGAACTAAAAAAACCAACTCTATCGAACAATACCCTGAAATTTGTGGAGGTCGGCCGACAGACTGTAAACAGTAGCTTGACTCACTTGACGAAACTTTATATGGCTCAGCTCACATGAGCATTAACATTTGTTTGAAAATTTAGCAGAATAGAGGTGGAGAAAAATCAATGTGTGTGCCCATCGATGTTTTAAAAAAAATCACCGAAGAAAACATAGATGTTTTGAACACATACAATTTTTTTGGAAACGGTTTTTAATATTTTGAAATTCTTACTTCCCAATATTTTAGAGGGTAGTAATTATCAGGATTGCTTAATTTTTGTTGTATTTTATAGAAACATTCGATAGTGGCCAACGAAACATCGATGGCTCCGATATTTTGCAAGCATTGATTGACTGAATAGGTTCATTCGTTCATCTTAATGACCCGTTCATTTGAACTTTTTCAGAACTAAACGACCCAACTCTATTATAGCAGAAGCAAATAAGAAGAGCGTAGAAAAACAACAAAGACGGAGAAAAACAACGTCGAAAATTGAATTTGTATCTAACAATTTTAAAAGTGACATTTCTTTGTGAATTCTTTAATTTTTTGCTGTGGCAAAGTGCAATAAATTTATATCATAACACATATCGTATCGAAAAAAAAGCAAACGAAAAAAAAATCAAACAGTGAAAGTGGGTGAAATAAAAGATACAGCATAGATAAATAGCAGCTGAAACAGATTGCTAAAATGGCAGCATATCAAATGAACTTCAACCAGGACTTTACGTAAGTTATAACAAATTCAGTCCCCAATCTCATTAATAGACACACATATACATATATTCAAAAGCCTTGCTTCCACATAAAGAAGGTCATTTTAGCAAAAAAAAAAAACATTGGCAAAAAAAAATGAGATACAACGACAAACGAGACAAGTAAACAAGCAAAACAGCTGCTGGGCGGGGGTGCGAGCGGGAACAATGGCTGCTAATAGCTGAACTGTAACAGTGCCTATCAGTACGAGTGTGTCGTGTGTGTGCGAGCGTGTACTGGTGTCGTTTGCTTATTAGAACATGCAAACAACCAGTTCTAATAAGAATAACATGCATACATTTATTATGAAATTTTGTTTATGGATAGCAGGGGGAAACTATTAAGCGACACTAGTTTGCAAAATCAACGAACTCAGATAATGAAAACAGCTCAATAGATAATACAAGCAACTAACTCATCCCACTTTACATACTGTTTATAATTCACATCTGACATCATCATAACAGAATAGCAAATTAAGAGTTTGCTGTGCAGTGTAACAGATTAATTTCTGTGCAACCAACACAGAAACACGCTCTGACACACTCTCACGCATAGTGTGCGTTTGTGTGTGTGTGTGCAACAGCTGACTTGCAAACTTAATAAACTTGTTTTTATTTATTTATTTAAAGCTTTTTGTTGTATTTAAAAGATTGTTTATTTTTGCTCAGCTGATGTCATATTGAGGTTTAGCTAAATACCAAATAACCCGTTACTTGCAGGGAGAGAGAGCTTCTCTTTCTTTTTCTCTCCCTCTCTGTCTCGCTTTCTCACTCTCCCTTAGGGTCTGCTGTAGTCAAAGTGCATGTGACGCACACAACGACAACAAAAACAAAACAATCAATATTGCTGCTTATGGCGAAAATAAGAAATAGAAAAACACTTAACAAAAAATATCAATAACAAAAGCCCCAACAACAAAACTGATAGACGCTCGTCACAAAGCGAGAACAAAGAGCCACTGCTGAAAAGAGATAGAGCATACGTAAAAAGCGCTTTCTAATCAGAACAAATCAATTAGCTTTAAAAGCGCGATGCGGGTGAATGCACCGACAAAAAAATCAATTAGACATTTCCCTCGCATTCGATTTGATTTAATAGAATGCCAAGTTCAAGGGCACAGGTGCAAGGGAAACGCAGATAATGACAAGACGCTGAAAATGCACGTGTTGGAAACCTGCTCAAATAGTGTTTGTCAATATTTCTTTTGTTTTTGTTTACATTTTCCAGTTGTTGTTGGTCATCGTTTTTATTGCGTGCCTTTTCGCTGCTCCTCCTCTTCTTCTTCTTTTCATACTCTTTCTTATTGCGGCTCCAATCAGAAAGTAATGCGGGTTGACTCAACTTATTTAAAATTCCGATTGTAATATTTATTGCTAACATTTTTTAATTGGATTATTATTGGAGAAAATAAAATTTGTATTATATACAGTATGTCAAGTAACTGTTTTGACAAGAAAAAATCTAAATATTTTATATTTTTCAAAATAATTTAATCCAATAAATCTTGTTTTGTTTTGTAAAACGAAATATGCGAATTTTTTAATTTGTCAAAACAATATGTATGTACAGTCGAACTTCCCTAACTCGAACTTCTCTAACTCGAATTTTCTCTAACTCGAACAAAATCGAGTGGCAATAGCGTTTACTAAGCAAATTTCATACAATTCTACTTCCCTAACTCGAACTTCCCTAACTCGAATTTCTCCGTAACTCGAACAAAAATATTGGCCCGTACTTCTGTAAGTCGAATTTTTCGGGAAAATCCCCAATAAATTTTGAATTTTTTTTCATTTCTGTTTTGTGATTTTGTTAGCGGCTCGTTTGGATATGTAATATTGATGTACATTAACATATGGTGATGCAATATGATAGAATATTGCATCAAGAATTATTTGGGCTTGTGAAATTGCTATAAGAAAGATGATCGAAATGTACTTCTTTGTCAGCGCATCAGTACAAGATTATTTACCATGGCACACACAGGTGTATTAAAATGTTTATCGCTTAAAGAAATATTCAAACTTATTAGTTAAGGAATCAAAAGTGGACCAAAAAAATTAAAGTGTCTGAAAAATATGAAATTTTAGTAAAAACTGTTTTACAAGCTACAAAATTATTTATGATGTCATTTGAATCGGGAAGTTCTTCTAAATACAGCAAAAGAACGAAAAACCCAATTTTTGAGTCTATCGACAGGTCCTAAACAAACTGGAATCTGTTTTTTTTTGAAAATAACAAGAAAAGTTAGCAATTTAAAATTTTTTATGAATGAATAAAATTGTAGTTTCTTTTAAAAGACTTAAAAAAAAAAATTCCCTAACTCGAAGTCTCCCTAACTCGAACTTTTTTCTTGGATAATGGTGATTCGAGTTAGGGAAGTTCGACTGTATATGTATGTATATATGTATGTATTTGTATATTGATAGTGTATACAAGCTGCGGCATATTGAGAAAGCTTTTCTCTCTTGCTTTTAATGCGAATGAACTTGATAGCACCTGGGACTTTGTATTATAATTTATGGCTCAATTGTTTTGTATTTTTACAGCTGTGATTTGCTATGCGTCATTTGAAAATTTGCCATCTCTAACAAAACTAATACACTTAATCATGTAAAGTTAATATGCTAGTAAACAACACAAAACAACAACAAATAATATTGAAAACAAACCGCATATATTCAGAGGGGTCTGGGTCCCACATAAGCCAAGCAAAGGCCTTGAGCCTCTTTTTTTTTATTTTGCTAGAAACTAGTTTTGGTGCCATGAAAACAATAACAATAAACAAATCGGGCGAGCAGACAACACGTGTTGCGCTCAGCATAAGATTTGTTGCTCTATCAACCAAAAACTCGCTTATCGATTTAGGGGGAGCCATGAAACGTGCTTGAAATACATTTTTTCGCAAATATCTCAAGCTCAAACTTTTCCATGGTCGAATAGCTTTGTATAATCTCACTCTCAAGTGCTAAAATGCGCAACAAAGCAATGTCAACGCAAAGCTTTTAAGCTGCACTTTCAAAATGAGCGCGCTCGCCTGCGTCTTACAACACTGCCGCTGCTCTGCAGCTCACTCTGGCAACACTAAACACATAAAATACTCGAGAAAATACTGTAAATAGAGATGGCAGATTAATCGAAGTTATCAACTATCAATATTGACGATGTTTTTTAAATTTGTTAGTTTAAAAAAGATTAACAAATATATTTAAAAAGATCATTAGAATATTAAAATTTATGCAAGTGAAAATAAGTTATGTTACTGGGTTTGCGTCTTCACAAAGCCGCTTTCGTTCGGTCATGCTATCGATACTATGAAGCGTTGCCATCTCTAGCATCAAGCGCAGCAAAATCAAAAACAACAAAAGCGATTTTTTTTGCATTTGACATTGAAAAAGGCGGAAATTGGAACAGAATTTGATTTGCAATTGAGGACGTGTGAAAAATCAATTGTGCAATGGAGCAGCGTGCTAATTTCTTGGCTCTAACGCTGCTGGATGCACTGGAGGACGAGAACGAGTCGGATATATTCGCAATGCTGGAGAGGAACGTCATCAACGCCAGCGTCGTGCCCTGTGAACGGGGATTGGCCCCGTTGCACTATGTGTGCGGGATGCAGAACGAGGAGCTGGCCCTGAGGATCCTGCAGAGGTTCCTGGCCAGCGACCAGGTGGACGTGAACGTGTGCTGCGATGGCAACATGACGGCACTCCACATAGCGGCAATTTATGGTCGAGTGGAGCTAGTGCGTCTGCTGCTGGAGCACGGTGCTCGGCCGGATCTCGTGGATGACGAGCACAAGATGGCCATGCACTATGCCATTGACGAGTGCCATTTCGAGGTGCTCCAGCTGTTCAGCGATCACATTTTGAAGGAGAAGCAGGAGAAGCAACTGAAGCATTCACTGAAGACGCCCAAATCTGGGATCAAGTATAATCACGACGTGACCTCGCCTTACTATATCAACATTACACACAGACGGAACCGGCCGCAGCCCACTTTCCCAGATGACCTGGAGATGGAGGAGGAGCACTCGGTGAATCTATTTGCGCTCACCCGGGATCACCTGGCGGAGCTGACCAAGAACAGCCGGGAGGAGCCATCGGGTGGTCGTCGAACACTGATTGAAAGCTGGCGGGATAAAGTGGAGCGATCGCGTGTCCGCAAATCCCTGTTGCAGGAGGAGTACGTCGAGGCGCTGGTGGATCAGGCCATGACCCGGGATGACTTCAACTACGAGCAGCATGTGCAGCAGGCACTGAGGGAATCCGAGCAGGAGCGGGAGCAAGAACAGGCAGCAGCATCCCAGCAACAAACCGCATCCGAAGCTGGACGAGCTGCCTTTGGGGAACTCGTGGAGCAAGTGGCTCAAGCGTGTGTGCTGGAGCAGAGCTATCACACAGCACTGCAGGATGAGATAGCGACGCCCAGAAAGGAGGACTACTATCTGCAAATGACGGAGGCCTATGTCCACACGGATGACGAGAACGGACTCGTCTTCTACGAGACCAAATTGCTGCAGAATCCCAATCCCGGCAAGAAAGTGCCAACCAAACGAAGGGAGAAGCAGGAGCAGAAGGAGCATCAGTTGACAGTTCCAACGGCTCCGCAGCTGGACAGCAGCGTGAGCACAAATCTGACGATTCCCCTGGACTACGAGACGGATGCACTGCGTGCGGAATTGACCCAGTTGGGTGCTCCAGTTGGACCCATCACCCGCACCACCAAAAGACTCTACATCAAGCAGCTCATCAAGTACAAGCGGAACACGGAGGCGCTCCTGGCGGCCCAGAAGCATGCGAAGGCGGCACAGATCAAATACTCCGTGGAACTGCATCACACGCTCCGATCCCGCGCCGACCTGGATCGCATCGAGCGGGAGTACATGGCGTACGAGATTAACTCGGCGGCGCACTTCGCCACGGCTGCGGCGAGTGGACGACAGCTGCGCGAGGGTCACCTGAAGCAGAGTTTCATCTACATGCTGATTGATCCACGCATCTCACGCAATTTGCCGGGAGAGCGCAACTTCCTGGATCCCTTGTGCATCTGGTCACGTTTCCTGGACGCCATCTTCTATGTGGGCAAGGGCAAGTGCTCCCGACCCTATGCGCATCTCTATGATGCGATGCGTCAGCATACGCGGGCACATCTGCAGCAGCATCAGCAGCAACAGCAACAGAATCCTGTCGAGAAACGTGGCAAGGTTAAACGCTGCCTGCTGATGCCGGAGCTGTTCAAGTCGCCGCCGCCGGCGGGAAGCGGACAACCAGCGGCGGGCAGCAGGAAACTCCAACGCATCCTGGACATTTGGCAGCATGGAAGCGGCGTCGTCTGTCTGCATGTGTTCCACAACATTCTGCCCACGGACGCGTACACCAGGGAGGCGTCCATCATCGATGCCCTCGGCCTGACGCACCTGACCAACCTGAAGCGGGGCGATTACTACGGCCCGGCCCAGATCTGGACGATGAAGCAGAAGAAACAATTGGGAATCGCGCTGCTCCAAAAGGCGATGAACATTTATTTGGCCGAAGGTGAATCTCAATTGTCGCCCAGTGATTTAATTTAGAAGAGTCACAAGCAATTGGCAATTGCAATAAGTACAAAGTACAAGCCAAAATAATTTATAGCTCGATCTCAATTGTAGTTAAATTTTAATGAATTGAAAATAAACAAAAATGCAAAACATATGTGTAAGTCAAAATAAGCTAAATTTGCTCGCTTTTTTGGTATTTTTACATGGCATTGATAAAATACTGACCTATGTCATAAATACGCCACCTATGATTTTGTTTTACAGCACATGTACTTGATACGCCACCTTTTGTTTGTTTCTGAACTACTGTTCAAAATACACAGGCATACAACAACAAATGCACCCCCAAAGTATGCAGCACATTTCGTAACAGTGTTTTAGTACTTTGACTTTTTACGTGAGCGCTGCTTGTAATTCTCAACTGGTTCTAGTTGCACACGAATGTAGTAGTCGTTGATTTGCTAGTTAGAGTTATCTTTGCGCAGAGGCGATATCGTAACCAATGAAGTTCTACTGAGGTGCGATTATTGCTAGTTGAAAACTTTAACCAATACCCCGCCATGGGGACGTGAAATACCGTCCACTACGGCAATTTTTGGAAGCCCGAGAGGGCTAAATTCATAATTAATTTGACTTTTGATACGATGAAACTGTAGATTATTATATTTGATTAGCCGGAAGTATTCGGTTGTTGTTGCATTTTAAAACTTTGAAGATAGACTTTAAAAATTCGGCAACGTTTAAAGTGCTTTCAGACGAGCATTTTTTCACCGACACTTTTTGTCAAAAAACTGTCGGTGTCGTGTGAACAGTCAGAATTTAAAAAGCGTCGGCTTTTCACCGGTGCTCACCGATGGAAATAGAACACGTCCTATTTCCATCGGTTTTTTGTGTCGGTCAAATGCCTACTAGATTGAAGCACTTTTGTATGAAACTTTTCAGAGTGTGACCAGGTTCTGTGAGAAAAAAAACCGATGGTATTTTTGTTTGACAACCGATGCGAATTATGTGAATGGTAAAATTCACCGACGGTGAAAAAGTGTCGGTGAAAACACGCTCGTCTGAAAGCACTTTTAAGACTTTATTTATTTTGGTAATTTCATGAGGAAATTTAGTTTAAAAAATTTTGGTTTTTAAATCGGATTCTAAATGTATCTTTATATGCTTTTCTTTATATTTGTAGTTCCCTGTCTGTGCTGAGCAGCACAGGACTTCGTTTGTACTCGATTGCTGGCCAGGATAAAGTCGAGGAGATCTTTGCCAAGGACAACACGGAGCAGATAAGGATTGTGGAGCGGCTCTTCAACAGTTCTCTGGTGGTGCTGGTCACCTCACAGAAGCCCAACTGCCTGAAGATGCTGCACTTTAAGAAGAAACAGGACATCTGCAATTGCTTCTATCCGTCGGAGATTCTCTGCGTGCGCATGAATCGACAGCGTCTGATCGTGTGTCTGGCCGAGAGCATACACATACACGACATACGCGACATGAAGATCCTCCACTCCATCGAGAACATAGCGCCCAATGAGCTGGGACTCTGTGCGCTCTCCCTGAACTCGCATCTGGCGTTTCCCATCTGTCAGTCCAGCGGCGAGCTGCGCATCTTCAATGCCAACAAGCTGAGAACGGGCATGACCATCAAGGCCCATGACACGCCCCTTTCGGCGCTTACCTTCTCGCCCAGCGGAGCTCTACTGGCCACCGCCTCCGAGCGAGGCACTGTGATACGCGTCTTCTGCGTGAAGAACGGACAGCGGGTGCAGGAGTTCCGGCGCGGCGTCAAGCGTTGTGTGCGAATCGCATCCCTGGTATTCGCCGCGGGCGGTGACTTCCTCTGCGCCTCCTCCAACACGGAGACCGTGCACGTCTTCAAGATCGACGCCAAGGCTGTGGAGACAGCGGAACTGAAGGCCATAGGTAGGTGGATCATGCTGACTTCTGTTCACGGGCATTTTTTAAGTATAGTTGACAAAAACATGAACAAATTTACATTTATTTTAAAGTCCTTTTTATATCAGAATAGCAATTAAGCTGGGCTATATTTTGTCAGGATAAGCCTTTTGGTATACCACTTTCTATGTCCAGCATCCTAGGGTACTAGAGTCCTAGGGCTATTCGATTCGTGCCAATATCTGTTATAATCCATATAAATATTAGATTATTAAATGTTAGAGCAATTAAATTGATATCGAATAAAAATACCATTTATTTTTAGATAAAGGACGGTTCAAATCCCGCTGGCTTCAATCAGATTTTGTTATTATATCTGTTTTCAGTATTTTATTAATTAAGTCATATGTATATTAAACATTTAATTTATATATTATTTGCTGTTTAATTGTCTGCCAATATTAAAAAAAGTCGAGAAAAAAACCAACTACGAAATTTGAAATGCGATTAAATAATTCAATTATATAAATATTTAATTCTGAAAGTGTTATACAGTGAACCACTAATATCTTAATACACTATAAATTGGTCAAATTTGGGTATAATAAAGATGTTTTGATGCGGTTTTTTTACATTAAATACCCATGGAAAATTTTGAATTAAAAAAAAAGCTATTTTTCAACTTGTTTTCCTCGATTTTTTCGAAAAAATATTTTGTTGCAAAAAAAATTCTTGAAACAATTCTAAGAGCAACTGCAAAAAAAAATTTTCAAAAATATTTTTGCTAGTATTTTTTATAATTTTTTGAAAGTTACTAAAAAGCCACTTTTTGTATGAAAAAGAGGAAAAAGGGGTTAAAATAGTAATTTTTAGCAACTTTCAACAAATCATAAAAAAATAATAGCAAAAATATTTTTGAAATTTTTTTTTTGCAGTTGCTCTTAGAATTGTTTTAAGAATTTTTTTGCATCAAAATATTTTTTCGAAAAAATCGAGGAAAAAAGTTGAAAAATAGCTTTTTTTTTAAATTCAAAATTTTCCATGGGTATTTAATGGGTTAAAGAAATTTTGGTATCAGTCGAACGGAATTTAAGTGAACAAAAGGTTAATATAAAAAAACCGCATCAAAACATCTTTATTATACCCAAATTTGACCAATTTATGGTGTATGAAGACATTAGTGGTTCACTGTATCTTTTTTCTAGCTTATGCTTATTTTATTTCATTTTTTATTCTATTTTATTTTTTCACATTTTTTGTTACGTTTATTTTGTGAAATCGCTAAAATTAAAGAAATATCGAAAAGAGGCAATTGGAGTATCTAACATTCCATTTCTCTTTATAGCTGAAGTGGCGGCCAAGTCCGACAGTCTGTCTAAGGAAGCGTCGACGACGACGGTGACTGCGAACGCGACTGCGAAAGCGCCTACGAAAGCGACTACAGAGGATGCGACCACAGAAGGAGCAGCACCTGCGACACCGGCTGCAGCCAGCTGGGGCGGCATGTTCACCAAGGCGGTGTCATCGCTGCTGCTGCCCGCGCAGGTGAGCGATGTCCTGGCGCAGGATCGGGCCTTTGCCACGGTGGCGCTGCCCCAGTCGGGTCTGAAGAACATCTGCGCCCTGACGCGGGTGCAGAAGGAGCTGCGTCTGCTGATCGCCTGCGAGGATGGCTTCCTCTACATGCACGACTTCAATGTGGAGCGAGGCGGCGCCTGCAAGCTGCTGGCGGTGCACGATCTGCGTGGTGCCCTCGAGGATGTCATCGAGCTGCAGCTGAGCGAGAGTGTGCTGCGTACGCAGTCGCAGTCGAAGCCTCTGCCGGCCACGACGATGCCACAGCAATCGCTGACCATGCTGAAGAGCTGTGCGGCCAGTGTGCTCATCGAGAATCCAGATCCGGCGCCGGACAACAGCTATGCGGGCATACTGCGTGGCGAGCAGGCGGATGCCATGTCAGGTGAGTGGCAAACAGTGACGCATCCAGTGGTCCACATGCTCATCAACCAGTAGCTTCCCCCTCAGATTCCGCCAAGTTTCGCAAGCTGTGCGATGCGATTGACACGCCCACAAAGCTGTACGACGAGCGCCAGTTTCCGCCCGTGGCCATAGCTGCAAAGGATTGACCGCGACGCCACGCCCGCGAAGATCTGATGGTTGTCGAGAAGTCGCAGTGTGGTTAAAAACGCTCTCTGCATTTCTATAAGCCCAAAAAACTGTTCAAAAAAATCCCAAAAAAAAAACATTTATGAAACTAGAAAATTATTTAAAGCAATTTATTATAGTTTAACAAAACGAAAAGAAAAACAAAAACAATCTAAAAAAAAAAACAACAAATACTCGACAGAGGAAAATCGCAAAAAAAAAGTATTTTAGTTAATACGATAATGTAATTAATATCTATGCTAAGCAATAATTAATTCATAATTGATTTCTTCAATTTGTTCTTGTACATAACTTTAACTTTAGTTTGTAACTGTGTAGATTAGGTTCAAATCAAGAATTTCCCGCTAACTCTCGGCGCTCTCATTCCGTTAGTTAATCTCTCTCTATGTAAAATATTTACTTATAGGGAAAAACTACGTTATACTATATAGAAAACATATTCGGAAGAAGCTCAGAAATCCAAAAAAGGAACAGTAATTAAGAGTAAAGAAGATAAAGATAATCAACTAAAATGTACCTTAAACAATGAGCAACAAGAAACGTATTCAATTAGCTTTGCGAGTAAATAATTAATTTAAATATTTCAAATATGAAAATAACTAAGTATTAAACAACAAAAAAACAATTTACAAACTGAGATTCTCTCCAATCAATTAAAATCATTTACAAATTTAAAAAATGTGACGAAATTCAAAAAATATCAATATGTCAATATGCCCAAATTAGAAAACAGAAAATCACTGAAAAAAAAAAGAATAAAAACCGCAAAAAACCCAATTATACATTGTTCTTAGTAATACTTTTCCTTTGAAAACGTAGATTGCTTAACCCATTTCGTAATTCTTTAAATAGTTTTCGTAATTCAAAAGCCCAAATAATTATAATTTGTAAATGCATTTTTTGATATGATTTTTTAAGCTTTCAATTTAAAATATTCCTGTTGGCTTGGGCCACTAATGGGTTAAGCATTCTTTGTGTAGGTTCAATTTCCAACTCCATTGCTTAATTTGCTGTCGCGTTGTTCCTTGGATTGCTCCGGATCGTGATCCTGATGCTGATGTCGATGATGATGATGATGATGGTGATGGTGATGAGGGCGCTGTATCATTTGTATTGGAGGATCCTCCACCTGCTGTTCATTCTCTGGCTCCGCCTCCGCCTCTGGCTCAACACTCATTTGTGTGCATTTATCCAGTTTCCAGCCAATTTCAATGGGAGGCGTTTCCATCCTTTGCGACTTCAACGAGAACATGGAACCGATTTTCTTTAGCTTGCTGTGCACCGAGGATTCCACATCGCCGGAGCTCTTTAGACTCTTGCTCGATATGCCCAAGGACTTGGAGCGTGATGAGCGCGACTTGTTCGCCTTTGATTTGGACGAGGAACTGGATGACGAAGAGGATGACGAGCTGTGCGATCCGACGCTGGTCCGCACCGGTTTCGTGGTTATCCAAATGCACAAGGCAAACATAACCTCCGCCTTGAGAGCATCCTTCAGCGAGATCTGTGCGAATAGTTTGGGATAATATTTATTTATTTGCCATCAAGACAGTCGACTGAAAAATTATAGCATTCAATTTAAATTGTAAATTAACAAGTTTAATTTATATTATAAAATCTAGAATTTAAAACTGAAAAGATAATAAAAGTTATAGCAGATTTTAATCCCAGAAAAACACTTTTCAAAACAACTTTTTTGAAAAAACCTAAACTTAGAAAATTGTTGGAGACAAATAACACAATATTTATCATTAAATTGAGTCTATAAAAAGTTTGGAATTATTATATTGGATATTAATCAACCAATTAAGAAAGTATAATATTTTTGTATATTAAATTAACCCAAGACTGGCACCAAAAACTTGGGTTCAAAACATGCGGATACGAAATCAACAAATTTAAATTTCTCTAAATTTTTTTATATCTTTGGTTAAAGTTAGAACTCACCTTCTCCTCGATAGCCACTGATTTGACATTCCAGAAAAACTCGGTGCAGCCGAGGACCATGGCTGACATTAGGCCCAAGCCCAAGACGAGAAAGACGCCACCGACATTCTCCAGGCCCAGCTCCGGGGTGTCGGCGTCCCCCTCCTCGGCGCCCTCGCAGCTGCCACCGCCGTGCATCTCCTTCCACCACTTGCGCTTCAGCTCCGAGAGAACTCCCAGCTCGCCCAGCTTCAATACTGCGCCACTTATCTGCTTGCGATAGGGTGAGTCTGGAAAGGAGTCAAGTCTCAATGGGGTTAATCTTCTGAACTGCAGTGGATAACCTACTAAAGGGCATCGCAATGCCGTAACTCTTGTAATCCAGCCAGCCGCCAATTTGCATAAGATCGCATTTACGCTCCACATTGTACTCCAGAGTTGTGGATTCCATGAAGAATGCATACAGATTTTTCCCTTTCTGAACGAGGCAAATGAATTTCAAGAATAAAGAATGAGATTAAATTGAGTTCTGTTTCAACCTGAACACGTTCCACGCCCTCGTCGTTGGTTTTGGTAAAGACGGAGGGTCTGGCACCCTCCATTGCTGCCCACATCCGTTGATAGGTGCTGAAATTGGAGTCTCTGAAGAAACCCAGTGTGGAGCCACCAAGTAGAGCGCCATATTTGATCTTGCTCTGGGCAGCCAGATCCTCGGCACTATTAATGGAGCTCGCTGTCCGTGAGTTGGTCAAAAAGGCGGCCAAATTGGCCGTGTAGGAGTTTAGCATCATGAGTGCAAAGAACCACCACATGCCCGTCACCAGGCGCGTGGAAGCAGCTCTACAGGGAGAAATTTGATTATTTAATTAAATTATTAAATCACTAAGAAAATGCACCCTTAAAAATGGAATAGAATTTTGTTATTTTGCATTTTAAATTATATAAAATATATAATAATTATAAAATGTATTTAAATGTAGAATTATAAATATTAATAATAATTAATATTTGTATTCTTTTTATTCTTTATAAGAGTTATGAGAAACTAGATAAACTTTTATTTTGAATTATTATTTAAAAATTATTTTTCAATTTTTATTTTAGCAATTGAAAATAAATGTTATTTTTAAATTTGTACTATAAAAATAGAAAATAAAAATTATTTTTCATTGTATATAAATGTAACTGTTGGACATACACCTTCCAATTCAAAAATCATTTACAGTTTCTAATTTTCAACTTTTATAATAAAAATTGAACAATAATTCTTATTTTCAATTTTTATAATAAAAATTGAAAAATAACTTTTATTTTCAATTGTTAAAATAAAAATGGAAAATAAGAGTTCAATTATAATTTTTAAATAAAAATTTATATTTATATATTATATTATAATTTTTTTATTTAGATCGAAAAATAAGAGTTTTCATTTAATTTGTTTTTAATTTTTATGTTGATCAAAAGTATAGATCGAAATTAAGTCATAAATTATCATCTTTTCCTTGGGTAATAATCGTAGTATTTTGATTCTACTCACTTGGGCAATATATCGCAGCCTTGACCCATAAGCGAGCCTATAGATAGCCACATGGTATTGTGCAGAAACCAGATATTCTCTACCTCCTCCGGCTCCTTGCAGGGATGTGGATTCTCCCAATCATCGGGCGCCATGCGAGCCAATGCGAATAGTATAAATGATATAAACAGATAGGCGGATCCCATATAGATCCACACATCCAGCGAGAAGGGCGACAGAAAGGAGAACAAGTCCGTGGGTGCTACGGGTGGCTTTGAGAACAGAATACTGATGCCCAGATTCATAAACGGTGGCGTAAAGTCGACGGCCTGACGTCTGGACGAGGTCATGGTCAGATCACATATGCCCAGATCGGCGTTCTGTAATTATTATTATAATTAATTAATTTTACAAAATCATTATAAAATGTTTTCCCCATTTTTAATGAGCACTAAAATTATTAAGAAATTATCTTTTTATACCCTAGGCAGGGTGTATTGAGTTTGTGCAAAGTATGTAACAGGCAGACCTCTCCGACCCCATAAAGTATATATATTCTTGTTTTAACTCACCCCATCGAGCAGCTGTTTGACAATGCCATCCCAGGATTGGGTGACCTTATTGAAGCTGCCGTACTTGCCATCCGGTGCCATACGAAACTCGTATTTGAAGCTCAGCATTTTTGCAATGTTATCAATGAGATCCATCGAGTAACCCTCGTAGCGTGCATTTCCATACAAAGTTTCCCCCTCTTCGGGTTCTTTGAGGGTCAAGAATGGTGCTCCAATGCGCGAGGAGATGATAAATGTTTTGTTCGCCAACTTTTGTCCCACACGCTTTTCGCTCTCCTCGTCATCGTTGAGCACATCCAGCCCGTTGACCGGATCCCAGACGGCCAGATCTAAAAAGCCACCTGCCTCGATTTCCATAAAGCGTAGTGTGAAGAATCCTCGCTGTCCATACTCGTTGAAGTCTACGCGACCCGTGGCAACTTCCTCGGAGCGCTATCAAAGATGGATAAATTTCAGATACAAAGATTTATCGATCAACTTGGTTCAACAATTCGTACAGCTTTCATAAACTCTATTATTCGTCTGCCTTGGGGCCATGGTTTCTTGCGTTTGCATTCAATTTCCGGCGCCTTCAACTCCTCGATGATCCCAAGTTCGGTGAGGCCCTTTGAGAACAGCCAGACGGCGTCGTTGAGCAATATCATCTGAGTTTTCACCTGAGTGGGCAGCACCTTATAGTAACGACCCTCGCGCTTCTCCCGCTCCTCCCAGTCATGCACCACATTCTTAATGTGAAAGTCTGTGGGATCCATCATCCGAACTGTCGTTATATTGGCCTCCACGTTGAAGATGTCGCCCAGCTCCAGGGTGTGTGTATCAAGCAGGGGAATAAACACGCTCTGTAAATGATGTTAGCACTTAGATATCTTTTTATTCTAAGCAAGAGACTTTATACAACAAAAAAATAAAAATATATTTTTCCAATTGTTTTTCAATTTTTCTTAAATTTGTTAGAATTTAATTTAACTTTTTTATTTGTTAATGATATTTTTATTTTTTTACTTTACCAAAATCAAGCGAAAATAAAGTTATAAATATTAATCGAATCATTATTTTTCAAAAAGGGATCCCGCTCGGAGTGGTAAGTAATTTTAAAGTTTAAGTCTTGTGTTTTAGTTTCTCACCTGATATTCGCCCAACATTTTGAGCTCATTGGCCTGTTCCAAAATGTTGAGTAGATTTTCGGAGGAGCAGTGCAAAATGAGACAGTTATCGGTGGATAGTTTAATCTCCTTTAAAAAGGGCCTATGATCCTCGTCGGGACCCAGCTGTCTGACCGTTGTTGGATTACTATTTGGATCTCCAATCTGCAGAATATCTTGCAGTTGTTGCAGTTCTGTAAACGGAAGTTTCTCTGATTGTGCTCTATTTCAATATTATGAATTCTCATACCCTTTTCGGATTCATAGATCACTGTAAAACTGCGCCATCCAAAACTTTGCACAACTTCTGCAAAGCCCCGAGCCAAAAGTAGATTATCGGGATGCAAATTGATGGTCATCGTGGACTGTTCATAAAGACGAGTATCGGGCTGCCAATCGTACACAATATGTGGTATGTCCAAGGTGTGACAAATCGATGCAACTATTTCTGTAAATTTACAAAAGTACTTCAGTATTGGATTGAGCAGAATTTGTAGTGCTCAAACTTGCCGGAACTACTGCCAGTGCTGGGTCCAAAGATGGCAATAACTCCCTGCGAAATCAGATTACAAACTGCAAGCAAAGACATTTTTAAATGCAGATCATTTGTCAAAATCATGATCACAATCACCTCTTTCATCAATACAGATATTCTACTTGAAATTCACCTGTTTTCTCCATTATAAAACTGTCCTCTGTGTTGGCATAGACCACCACTGGGACGAGCTCTATGTTTCTTTCCAAAATGTTGGCACGATCGACAGCCGTGCGAAATGCTATTTCCGCCTCATCCTTGTCCGATGTAAAAATGCTGCCTAGAGTGAAAAGTTGCAAATATAGAAATTGTGAATGCAGCTGACCCAGTTTCTCAGGTACTTACCCACCATGAATTGCTCCCTGTCTGCGGCAGAGTGCACCACTAGCACCACCAGCCAATATATATATTTAAACCACATTTTATTGATATATTTGCATTTTAACAGGCTTATTACACTTTTTAATATGTATTTGATTTTCTTTCCTTTTACTGATGATGTAAAAGTTGCTAAGATATTTGCAACTATAATGTTGAGAAGTCTAGAACACAATGAGCTATGTCGTCCATATACATAGATGAATAAAACTCAACTGAACTATGCTAATTTTAAAAGTTAGATCTGAGTGTCGAGCGAATGTGAGAAAATGAGAGAGAGAGCGCCCTCTGGTGTTTGTTGTGCTAAACATATTCTAAACAACAAGAGAGAGAAACAAGATTTATTATTGGACTATCGCCAGTGAATTGAGCACTTTTACTACTTAATTTCTTAGATTTGATTAATTTGATATTGCAAATTCCCAGCTATACTTTCTTGCGCACAATATGATCGTAAAAAATAAAAGTACCATATTTTGGGGAAACTTCCATCGATCGGGCAACATTTTTTGAAAACGCATTCTTTACTCCACACACCGGAATCAATTTGTGATCACCTTTGTGCATAAATGTCAAGCCATTGACATGATCGTGCATTACCTTGAAGTTATCGCTATCGGTAAATAGGATCAGATTGTTTCGCTGATTCCTGTAGCTCAGATGATGAGACATTGGCTTTAGCCTCACGCGACCCTCAAAGACGCCCTGCCAATCGGTGTGCTTGAAGGCCTTACGAAATGCATTGCTCCAACTCATTCCCAGATCGAGATAGCCCGATATCTCCGATCCGTCTGTATTTATACACGAGGTAAACACAATAGTCTGCAAAGGACTTTGGTAGAAACTTCAATTACTCTTTCACATTTCCACTTACCGCAATAACTTTGTTAAATATAGGTACTTCACGTTTTTTTAACTGCAATAGAACTGGATCTGTGTTATCGGGAGACATAAATCTACTAAATGGCAGCATGCCCGTTATTTTGGGTCGTAACGCCGACATTGCCATATCGGTTCGCCTCGCAAACTCCTTCTCATCGTAGGGCACATTTGTGGAGCGAAATCCCAATTTGGCAATGCCACGTGCGATCCTCCTATTGCCCAGATACATTATGTCACTTCTCGTTGCAAATGAGTTCAGATAGTCCTCATGGTCTTTAAAATTTACAACGCTCAAGTCCACAAAGCGGTCAACCATTTTTTATTTATTTTTTTTTTTTTTTTGTCCTATTTGATTGTACAATTTGTTAGACAAGTCGATGCAACGATGTTAGTTTACCATCTTACCTTTTTTTAATTATTAATATTTAAGTTTTTTTCTTTTCTTTTTCTTTAATAGAACTTGTAATGTAACTGATTTTAAATCAACTGACAATAAATTCATTGAAATTACCTAGAGTTACCTAAAATAAAGGTAAATAACATTTATTTTATAAAAGAATTTCTATTAAGGTAACAATAAATGTGTGTACTTATTTTTTTATTCCTATTAAAAAGTTATGTGTATTTTTTCTAAATTAAAGATAAAATTAAAATTCTATGCTCATAAACATCATATTCAATTTATTTATACCTACTCGACAGTGATTTTTATGGTACTTTAATATGAACATTGAACAAACATTTAATAGATTTGACAAGATCAAAAGTATAATTGACTACTTTGGAGATCAAAACATCTGCCAAGAGCAAACAAAAGCAAGCACATCATGTTATTTGGCACACAATACGAAAAGTCCCTGACAAACATGAGGCAAAACATAAGACAAAAAGAAAATAAATGAATCAAATTGGGAATCAAGAATGAAAACGTCGACGAAAAACAAAATCAACTCATTGCATGGTAGACAAAATGCCGCCTACGTCATCGACAAGCTCCATGAATAATGCTATGCTACGTCCAATGGCACATGGCAATTCCTCAAGAGATTGAGAGAGTCAAAAAAAAAAAAAATAAGAGAAAATGTAAGAGAGAATCTCTGACTATATATACTTATGAAGACTTGAGTTATTGCCAGTTGGACAGTTGGAGAGCGGGACACAGTTAGGCCGGGCGGTCAGTGTGCGTGCTAAGCGCTCCAAGACTGGATGCTGCGGTCGCTTGGAGCAACGGCTGAAAATCAAATAAAATATATTGTACATTTTAAATATTTTACGTAATTTTGTAGTGTGTGTGTGTGTGCGTGTGTTTGTGTGTTTGTGTGCGTCTCCGCTGTGTATAGCTAAAAATTCAACAACGAAATGGCCACTGCATTTAGAAAATTCAATTAGTTCGAGTGCGTTGTTTAGCTAGTATTTTAGAATACATTTTATTATATTTTTTTTTTGGAAAAATGCATTTGTATCCAGTTTACATTTACGTTGTGTTATTTTTAAAGTATGCCCTCGCTATTGGCGACGAGGGACAAACGAAAATCACAGTGGGTATGTCTTTAAATACCACAATATTATAAGTTCTTTCCCAGTAATGTTGACATCGGAAAATTTAAAGGCGCCATTTTCTATGAAAATGAAAAGGAAATCGAATTAAGTTTCGACCAGGCTCTGCGTGAGGTCAACAATTTGAAGTTCTCCGAGCTACAGTTTACATCCATCAAGCGATATATGCCAAGCAATGATAGTTTCCTACTCCAACAGATCAGTAAGTATTCCAAATAATACTCAATATTCATACCCAGACTGATATCATGCCACATCTTCCGCGTAGCTTGTGAACTGATTTCCAATGGCGTTGCGGCTATTTTCGGACCAAGTTCAAAGGCAGCTAGTGGTACGTTTCTTGGACCATATGTTGTGATCATTATTTTTTTTTGTAATCGTTTTGTGTTGTGTTTTCATAGATATTGTAGCGCAGCTCGCTAACATGACCGGTATTCCTCATATTGAATTCGATTGGCAAATCGAGGCGACGCGTCAGGAGCATTTAAACCATCAGATGACGGTAAATGTGGCTCCCTCGTTATCAGCATTATCTCGTGCGTATTACGAGATCATCAAAACCAACTACGAGTGGCGCACATTTACGCTTATTTATGAAACTCCAGAGGGTAAGTTAAAAAAATCTTATTATCAGGGGTGCCACAGAAATCGCTTTCACTTGAATTTCACTTCAATTTCATTTCGCTGTGCCACAGGTCAATTCGCAAAATAATTTTGTGCGGAACGAAGTAGCGCTTAATCCGCTGACGTCCGACGCTGCCACCTAGTCCGATTAAGATTTTCGAAATCAGGGTCAGTGATGCCACATTTTTTAGTCAGAATTCGAAGTAAGGTATATAAAAAGAAATATGTATGGAACCACTTCAGTTTTCTTTAAATTAGGCATTAAAAAAATAGGTCTTTTGAGGTAAATCAAGTTTAACTGAAAAAAACCTTTAACTTATTGTGCAATTTGTGAAAACATTTTTTACGAAGAGTTGCCAGACTAATGGCATACAATTGCTAGAGCTGTCGAGCAACTTTTATTTTCTCGCGCCAGTTATTTATTTTTTTTTTCCGTGCGGAATTGCTTTCTGCGGAATTCTATTTCGCTTGCGATTTCCATGGCACCCCTGTATAGTTTATATTGAAGACGTGGCCCTTTCTAGGTCTGAGTTACATAAGTTTGTCATAAGGTTGGAGAGTTCCATAATGCAAAAATAGTCAAAAAAAAATATATTTGTTTCTTCTTTCATCTAAATTCACTTTCAGGACTAGCTCGCTTGCAGGATCTTATGAAAATACATGCTCTCAACAGTGATCTTGTTAAGCTGCGTAATTTAGCCGATTATGCTGGGGATTATCGAGTCCTATGGAAGGATGCAGATGAAACTTTTCATGAACATCGAATTATTTTAGACTGCGAGCCGAAATCATTAAAGCAACTGCTGAAAGTATCTATCGACTTTAAGCTGCAGGGCCCATTCAGAGTAAGTTTTTTAAAGCGACTGAAATTTGTATGAATCTAAGCTATAATTGTCAACTTGCAGAATTGGTTCCTTACTCACCTGGATACGCACAGTTCGGGCTTGAAGGATATCTACAACGAAGACTTCAAGGCGAATATAACATCGGTGCGTCTGAAAATTGTGGATTCGAATCCCTATGAGCGAAAGAAGACACGCCTAAGTGAAGTGGATGTGAGTAGTGACTTGAGATTAACTATGTATAATTTTATAAGTTGTATGATTATTGGATCCTTAATTCATTTAGCAAATTCTTGGCGGTCAAATGATGCTACCCATACTCATCTACGACGCTGTCGTGCTGTTCACCAACTCTATTCGCAATGTGGTCACTGCGATGCAACAGTTTTATCCACCCAGCAGCGATTGTGGTGCACGGTTTAGCGAACCCTGGATAATGGGTGCCTATATTATGAGTGAAATGAAATCCATATCGGAGGACGATGTCGAACCACATTTCAAAACGGAAAACATGAAACTGAATGAGTTTGGACAGCGCACACACTTCAATCTGGAGATCTATAAGCCAACGGTCAATGAGCCCCTGATGATTTGGACCCCGGACAGTGGCATTAAAGTTAGAAAACTGAGTCCGGAATCGGAAAGTTCAGCAGCAGCGACAGATTTCTCAGTGCAACGCAAAGTCTACACGGTGGTGACGCATTATGAGAAGCCATACTTTATGATGAAGTGTGTTAAAGTTGCTTTCAGACGAGCGTGTTTTCACCGACACTTTTTCACCGTCGGGGAATTTTGCCATTCACACTATTCGCATCGGCTGTCAAACAAAACAATACCATCAGTTTTTTGACAAAAAGTGTCGGTAAAAAAACGCTCGTGTGAAAGCAACTTAAGTAACAATTGAATAGATCAGAGATGAGTAGCGAGTAGATAAATTCTTGTCACAGAACTTAAAACGTTATGTTTTGCAAGTTGGCGTCACTATGTCACCTTCTTCACCAACAACAAAAAACAATGCATAGTAACAAGACAAATAATTTATAACGTTGCAATTATAAAAATATTTGTATAGCATAATTACATTATTTGGCTGCCCACCGCTGATATGAATTTTAGATTCTATAGAAAATTCAAAATCTTATTTGCTGTGCACTTGCAGAGAAGATCACGAGAACTACAGGGGTCAGGAGAAGTTCGAGGGATACGCCGTGGATCTAATTGGAAAGCTCTCAGAGCTAATGGAATTCGATTATGAGTTTATGATTGTCAATGGCAATGGTAAATATAATTCCGAGACTAAACAATGGGATGGCATTATACGCAAGCTAATAGATCATGTAAGTTTAATTCTTTTCTGAAAGTTGACGCTGCTCTGAGCTGATTTAATTTGTTTTCTGCAGCACGCTCAGATCGGAGTTTGTGATTTGACAATCACCCAACTGCGACGATCGGTGGTGGATTTTACAGTGCCCTTTATGCAGCTGGGAATCAGCATATTACATTATAAGAGTCCGCCGGTAACAAAGGATCCGTTTGCCTTCTTGGATCCCTTTGCGCCAGAGGTATGGATCTATGTGATATTTGCACAGTTGGTAATGACATTGGCCTTTGTACTGATTGCCAGGTGAGTGATGACTTTATTATCCTACGACTTTATCTGATATATAAGTTTATGTTATGTAGACTCTCCTATCGTGAGTGGATGCCACCAAATCCGGCCATTGTTGATCCCGATGAGTTGGAGAATATCTGGAATGTAAATAACAGTTGCTGGTTAATGGTTGGCTCTATAATGCAACAGGGCTGCGATATATTGCCCAGGTTTGACTACTTTCAAATTAAGAAACCTTCTTATATAGTAAGTACTAGACTGAGATCCTTTTGATATTCCAGAGGCCCTCATATGCGCATTCTAACTGGCCTGTGGTGGTTCTTTGCCCTGATGATGCTCAGCACATATACGGCCAATTTGGCGGCCTTTTTGACCAGCAACAAATGGCAAAGCACCATCAATAGCTTGGAGGATCTGATTGAGCAGGATGAAGTGAAATTTGGCAGTATGCGCGGTGGCAGCACCTCTCTGTTCTTCTCCGAATCAAATGATACGGACTATCAGCGGGCCTGGAACCAAATGAAGAACTTCAATCCCTCGGCATTCACCAGCAACAACGGGGAGGGTGTTGAACGTGTGCGCAAGGAGAAGGGCAAATTCGCCTTCCTTATGGAGACCACCAGCATGACCTACAACATTGAACGGCACTGCGACTTGCGACAGATTGGCGGACAAATCGGTGAAAAGCATTATGGACTGGCTGTGCCTTTGGGTAAGTGAAAATTTGATTAAAATACTTAGTAAAGTTAAATACCTACATATATCAGTGGGGTAAAATATTTCAAGATCAACAGGTTTCAAAGATTGTTTCCTTATTAGTTGGGATACGAATTTTTATAAAGTGCTTAGCTTCAGCTTAAGCTTGGTTAAAAAACAAACTCATTAGATATTGTTTTTTTTATAAATAATGTTTGGCGGAATATCTGAAGATTTTATAATATTTATCCCAGCTTTAGCGAATATTGGCAAATTATATTTTCTTACGCATTTAACTCTAGTTAAAATAAATTTTAAGAGATTTTTTTATTAAAATTCCAATAATTGTTTTTTTAATTAATATTTGAAAATATACTTAGTTACTTTTAACTTAATTTCTTAGCTTAGTTTAGGATTAGTTTAGTCTGGCTGTAATTTTAATTTAGCTGTATTTTAATATGTATTTAATAAATACAAAATTCTAATTTAATTATCTTTTTTAGGCGCTGATTATCGTACGAATTTGAGCGTTTCGATTCTACAGTTGAGTGAAAAGGGAGAACTGTACAAGCTGAAGGACAAATGGTGGAAGAAGCACAATGTGACCTGCGATACGATTCATGAGGTGGATGGCGATGAGCTGTCCATCATAGAGCTGGGCGGTGTTTTTCTAGTGCTCGCTGGTGGAGTTGTGACTGGCGTTATTCTGGGCATCTTCGAGTTCCTCTGGAACGTGCAGAATGTGGCCGTGGAGGAGCGTGTTACGCCCTGGCAGGCTCTGAAGGCCGAACTGATCTTTGCCCTAAAGTTTTGGGTAACGAAGAAGCCCATGCGCATATCCAGCAGTAGTAGCAGCAGTGGTGATAAGTCATCCAGACGATCCTCGGGATCCAGGCGCAGCTCGAAGGAGAAAACGCGCAGCAAGACGGCCAGTTAGAAAATAAAGTTAGGCAACGAATTGGTTAATATTAATGTTCTTTTGAAATCAAGTTGTATAAATATTTGGAAGAAAATACAGTAATTGAGTAATGTTTATATATATACTTGTCATTTTATTAGATTCTTATAAATAGAATTTTCTATAGAACAAGTTCTCTGGCAAACGTTTTTTATGCTATTTAATATACCCTACATTGAATTTGAAGTGGACTATGGGACAGACAACAACAATTTCAGGCCGCATTTGCTTTCAATTTATTTGGCTCATTTCCAGCTGTAGCTCATGTCACAGTCTACATAGCCGGAATATCGGAAAACTCTTGCTCTGTGACCATTGTCTTGTCCATAAAACAAATTGCTCTTGGGCTGCGCTCCCCAGCCACCAAATTGGTGCTAAAATAAGCAGCACTCTCCTCAGCGATCTCACTTCTGCTTCTGCTTCTGCTTTTGCTTTAGCGTTGTCCAAAAAATAATCTTTCTAGCAGCTCAGTGCCTCGTGCGCATCGCTCCGGGAAGGTCCAAGTTGGCATATGGTGGCTTCTCCAAATATTCTGTGTTGTCGTCGTCGAGTGGAATATTTTTTACGCTCGATTGGGATATTTTTCATTTGATACTTATTTATGGATATAAAGTGAATTGTGAAGTGTTTTTGTTTTTTGTGCATCGCCTTATATAAACACCATGGATACATTTATTTGACATCGAGTGAATTATCTATAAAGTCATGCTTACTCTAAAGTTCCTAGTTTTAATCGCATTAGTTTTAAGCATCGGCGCCGATGAAGATGGATTAGTTATGAAGATTGGTAAGAATAAATATAAAACATAATATAAATAAATACTAATAAATGTGTACTTAACTACAATGATAAGTGATCTTAAATGAAAAGAATTTTTTATTAATTCATTTTAATTTATGCAGGTGCCATTTTCTTTGACTCCGAAACGAAACTGGCCGAGGCCTTTGATGCGGCTATCGAGGAGGTAAATGCTCTGAATCCAGTGCTGAGATTGGAATCTGCAAAGCACTATATAACTGTGGATGACAGCATTTTGCTGCAGGACTTGAGTGAGTATTAGTTTATATGAATACAATAATTCAAGTATTGAAATTTTTATTAATTTTTATTTAGCTTGTGACTTGATTGGAAATGGCGTCGCTGCTATTTTGGGACCAAGTTCAAAGACAGGCAGTGGTAAGTAAACCTTCTATCTACGATAAGTTAAATTATTTATAAACAAAATCAGCGTCATAAAATTTTATCGCAGACAAATGTATTGTCTAGACAGAGCGCACGTGTATACTTAAGAGAAAGAGCGCGTTTTATGTCATGTTTTTTAGTCTCCGATCTCACGAGAGTATCTCCTACTAAGTATAGTATATACACATGCTCTCGTATTCATATTCTCGACATGCCACTAACCTCGTTCATGATTTTTGTTGTTTCATATAAAATTTGGCAAAAGCACACATTAGTTCCAAATATTTTTGCAGTAAACAAACGTATAAGCGAATTTGTAGTCCCCACATAGATGGGACACTTGCGAGTGGTTTTTTGGAACGTTGCCAAGAAAATCCATTGGGTCTTTCCATCTGTTTCATTGCGTTGTTTTGCTCGGCACTTTCATTGTATGTTTTGCTAGTTCACCGAGTCATTCTAAACAAAAATATTTATGGGCATTAAAACTTGTACGATGATCCATCATATCATTTCTAGATATCGTCGAGGTGCTCTGCAACATGACGGGCATTCCGCATTTGCAGTTCGATTGGCATCCCCAGCAATCCTTTCGAGAGCGCCTCAACCATCAGATGACCATCAATGTTGCTCCCTCGGAGCTTGTACTGTCTACGGCACTCTACGATATTCTGCGCAGCAAAACCTTTGACTGGAAATCATTTACCATTGCCTATGAACGAGATGCACGTAAGTAAACTTGGGGAAGTTGTTGCTTAAATTAAATTGCTATTTCATTGTACTTATGTATAGATTATAATGTTGATTTTTTGAAATTCTACTACTTCCATTTCATTCTTGCTACTTCTGATGCTAAAATTTCTACTACATTCTGTGTAAACTCTAACTTCATTTTGATTCTGTTGTCTGTCAACATTTTCTTTTATGTTTTTTTATACTTACCATACTTAACATACTTAACATTCCATAATGCACATTCACATGGGATGTTGCTAATTCAATAACTTTAAGTTAGATCTTCGCATCCATCCAACTTTCCCTTTCCTGCTAACTTCCTTTTTCCATTTGATTTAGATCTCGCACGTTTGCAGCACATTTTGGCCTGGAAACAACTTCACAAAACTGGCATTAAGCTCCAGGAGTTTCAGCGTGGCGACGACTATCGCATCCTTTGGAAACGTATTAGCAATTCACGTGAAAAGTTCGTACTGCTGGACTGTTCCTCGGATATACTATCGGAGGTGATCAATGCCTCGATAGGTTTTAATATGACTGGATCATTTAATGTGAGTCGATTTCGTGCATAACTCTACTTTATCCCACTTCATCTTCATCTCTTTGTTCAGAATCTTTTCATAACCAATCTGGATACACATCTCAGTGGCATCGATCGTTTCTATTCCAATGAGTTTCGAGTTGCTGTTGCCGCTATTCGAATTCGCACCTATGTTCCACCGCCAGTTCATGACGAGATCGATATATTCGACAATGCAGAAGAGGATCGAGTAAGATAAGCCAGAAGTTTCACACATTAGTATGGAGATTAATCAATTCTATAATATTTTGATCAGTTTGCCTCATTGGGAACACAGCTGATCTACGATGCGATTGTGCTCTTTTATAATGCCATGTTACAATTGAGCCAACGATCTGGATTCTACGCGCCTCAGTTTGGCTGTGGGCGTGGCTTCTGGCAGCCAGGACCGCTTCTAGTACAACAGATGAAGGAGGTAGGAGCTTCCTTTAAATAAATTGAATAGTATTTTTAAAAATATACTGAAACTTAGTCCTTTGAATCATCTAAATTTACACCGATCGAAAGAAATATTTTTGTAATGCATAGTTGATATCAATATCAATTTCAATGGTAGAGAAGAACTCCTATAAAGAGTTAAAAGACAAGCGGGAAAGGCTATAGTCGAGCTCCCGACTTTAGGATACCCGTTAATTATTTAAATAAATTAAAAATATTTTTTATTGCATGCTTTAAGGAACTTACATTGCTTAAAAACTTTAATCAGCCATTACCACCTTTCTATTTGTCTGATCTTGTCCGACCTTGTAGTTAACGTTAACGTTCCTTCTCCCTGTTACGTACATCTCAACGAATACAATATACCCTTTTACTTATTTTTTAAGTAACGGGTATCAAAAGTTCGCCGGTAATATTTATTTGTGTTCCTAGCTGTCTCCGAAGCAAGTGAAGCCGCCTTATAAGACACAACGATTGGAAATAACCGCCGATGGTCAGCGGGAGGACTTCAATCTAGAAGTGTATAATCCGATTATCGATCATGTGACACACATCTGGAACAAAGAGTTTCAGCTAGTGGACTTTGACAAGATCAGTGAGAACTCAACGAAGGCACTAAAACAGCGACGTCTGGAGACCAAGGTAGATTTCTCCCAAAAGACCGTAAAATATACGGTAGCCACACGGGTGGGCAAGCCCTACTTCAGCTGGCGGTTAGTATGAATTGATAAACTAAAATAATAAAATACACTCAATATTAAGAAATGTTTAATTGAAAGTAAGGAACCGGAAGGCGTGCACTTTGAGGGCAATGAACGTTTCGAGGGATACGCTGTGGACCTGCTGTATAATCTGGCTGAGGAATGCAAATTTGATTTCCATTTCGAGCCAGTGAGGGATAACAAATATGGCAGTTACGATGCGAAAACTGACGAATGGGATGGCATAATTAGGCAGCTAATTGACAATGTAAGTGCCCAGCAATAAATTCCCAAATATCATAATACAATCTCTCCCTCCCTCAAACCAGAATGCACAGATTGGCATCTGTGATTTGACCATTACTCAGGCCCGTCGTTCGGTCGTGGATTTTACAGTGCCATTTATGCAGCTGGGCATTAGCATTCTGGCATACAAGGAACCACCACCAGAAGCCAATAAATATGCCTTTCTCAAGCCCTACAACATGAATGTGTGGCTTCATCTTATGGTTGCTATGCTAATTACAGCGATGGCATTGATACTGGTCGGTCGCATGGATCCCTATGAATGGGAGCCGCCGGTCCTGAATGAGGATAGTGAGCAGGAGATTGAGAACACTTGGCACCTGCACAATACCATGTGGCTTGTCTTGGGCTCTATACTCAATCAGGGCTGTGATCTGTTGCCCAGGTACGTCTCGATACTAGGGGTATTGTCAATTTCAGACTTTACTCAGATCAAAGTGCAGACGCATTTCTAACTGAATAATGAGCTACCTAATGTTTTAATTAGTTGTTAAACATTTTTAATATTTCATAAAATCTGTATGCAAACAACAAATTATAATAATGTAATTTTCTAAAAACCTATTTTATAATTTATTTACCTTTAGGCGCGTGCCGATGCGTCTGCTGACTGCCTTCTGGTGGATCTTTGCCCTGCTCATCTCTCAAACGTATATTGCCAAGCTGGCTGCCTTTATTACCTCTTCGAAGATGACTGGAAGCATTGCCTCTTTGCATGATCTGGTGGATCAAAATAAGATACAATTTGGCACCCTTCGAGGTGGTGCTACTTCTGTTTACTTCTCGGAATCAAATGACACAGAAAATCGAATGGCCTGGAACAAGATGTTGTCTGCAAAGCCCGATGCTTTCACTAAAAATAACGAGGAGGGTGTTGATCGTGTCAAATTAAACAAGGGAAAATATGCATTTCTGATGGAAACAACGAGTCTGCAATACTATACGGAAAGGAATTGTGAGCTTACCCAGATCGGTGAAAGTTTCGGAGAGAAGCATTACGGAATTGCAGTGCCATTGAGTAAGAGATCTTTTAAGATATTTCGATTGATCTAATTTAATTTAATTTAATTTTCCTCCTCTTCAGATGCCCAATTTAGGTCGAATCTCAGTGTGGGCATACTACGGCTCAGCGAGAAGGGAATACTCTACAAGATACGAAATAAATGGTTCAATATGAATGGCACAACCTGTGATCACAACGGCCCAACCAACGATGATGGCCAGTTCGATATGGATGCAGTGGGTGGATTATTTGTGGTCCTCATTGTGGGCATCATTGTCTCCTTTGCCATCGGCGTGGTGGAGTTCCTCTGGCATGTCCATAAAATTGCACTTAAGGAAAGGGTGAGTTCATCACTTTGTCCTCTAGTAATATAAATAAATTTAATCTCTTTTAGATCAAGCCCATGGTCGCATTTAAGGGAGAGGTTAACTTCCTCATACGAGTTTGGCTAAGACGAAAGCCGCTGCGCACTTATCGCCAGAGTTGCGACTCCACCTCGACGGGCTACTCCTCTCTTGGCCAAATGACCAGCACGTCCAGTGCCAAAAAGAGAAAAAAACTAAAAAACCGTTTAGAGTAGAAATCACTGAAGGCCTGTAACATTCTTTTAAATAGCATTTGTAATTATAAAAGAAACATATTTTAAGAAAGTATAAAAGTCACTTCTTGTGTATTATCATTACAGTCGAGTCTAGATTTAGTAAACAGATGAAATGTATTTTCAAGTCAGCTCTTTCGAGCCTAAAAAAATTGCCTCAACGTGAGCAGAGCTCACAAAGGGCGAGACATTGGTTAAAGTTTTCAACTAGCAATAATCGCAACTCGGTTGTGACCTCATTGTTTGCGATATTGCCACTGCACAAGGTTGTGATTTGGTCAAGGGAACTCCGGACAGTTACACTCGGCAAGGACCTAAACAGCTTGGGAATTATTGTGCGAAGACTTTAAAGGGCTGCAGCAGGGATCGAAGTTCGAACTCAATCTCCACATAATGATTATAAGTGTGCGAACCAGTTTAACTGACAATGTCCAAAAACCAGTTTCAATCCAGTTGCATTTGCAATCGCAGACAATGTCGTTGCACCCTGGTCGCAGTTAACTTTTAAAGCTCTTCGGTTAGGGGTTGGCCACAAATTGAAACCCTAGCTATTGAATTTTTATGACCTAACAAGCAATTCTTCTTTTCCCAAACCCAGTCGATGATGGCCACTGCCCGCATAAGACACGCACTCAACTTTGATGACGCTTGGCCCAAAAAAGGCAAAAGGGAAATAAAAGGGTCAAGTGTCTGCACTGCGTTTGGGCCAGATATTTGGATTATGCAAGTTAAGCGGCTTGTCTAGAGTGCGTCCAAATTGTAAGCAGCTTTAAGGCCACAACGAACAATTTGCCTTAAAGCCGATGCTCACCATTCTTTCACCTTTTGCCAATTGGCCGCTTTTTTATGGGCCCACTCGAAGTCATCAACAAATTGCTCCGCACTTACCAAAAGGCCAACTCTTTGTGCCCTGCGCCTTGTAATTTAAATGGCCTTTTTATGGTGCGGGTCATAAAGTGTGCAAATAAGGGTTAATTATGTATCGCCGTTGACGTTCCAAGTGCCAACATAAGATGCGCAAATTGTAACTGGCAATTACGCTATGGGAATGTTAATGAGCCCTCATTTAATTGTGCCGCTCCAGGGGAACATAATAACAGAATCACTAGATAATCGTGCAAAGATCTGCTAAAGAGTTCCACAAGGGAAAAAGGTAATTTCGATTTGATCTACTGTGATACCGTGTGGAAGCCCTGATTAATGTTACAAGCCTAATATACTAATATTTGAAAACAATTGAGTACCTGGAACTTCAATCTGAACGAACTTTAAGGCACTCAATCAAAACTTAACTAAACCCTTTGTTATAACTAAGTAAACTAGAAAATTTAATGAGCAATCTGAGTATTTCTCAACTCTGTTCAAAATGACAGACCGAAACAAGCTTATTAGCCCATGTCAAAACGCCCCCTGAGTAAACGGACACACATAGCAAAAACTTTGCCCGAAACGGATGTTGCCAATATCAACACCATAAAATAACAACAACGAGAAGAAACACAAACACAAACCCCAATCCAAAACCAAATCCAAACTCAAGCCCATAAAAACAGACGCAGTCGATTGCCTCATCGTCGAAGCGGAAACAATTGACTCGTTTACACGGCCAACACAAAAAAAAAAGAGTATAAAAAGAAAACACAACATGACAACATAAACATCAGGCGCCAATAAAAAAGAGCAACAAAAAGGACTCGGAAAAAAAGAGGCCACATTGTAACCAGAGCAAGCACGGAAATGTTTCAGAAATGTTTTAGTTACGCAGAGCATCGAAATCTATTTGATATTTGGGGATTTTTTCTCACGTTTTGATTTGAACCTCTATGCCATTTATTTAAATATTTTGTTGTTGTTTATTTTATTGTTAAAATTTTTTTTTTTTTTTATATTTATTTTGTCATTTCAAGTGTTTAACCACATTGTGAATGTTGTGTGTGCTTTATTTATATCGTATTTTTTGATTTTTCTCGCAATATGTGCAAAAAACCGCAAATTGTTTTATTGTGTTTTGCGTTTGCGGATACAATTTTAATTGTTATTTATAGTCGGACATGCATATTTTATAGGTCATTTTTAGTTTTTTTCCGTGTTAATTGGTTGAGCGCTCGAGACAAGTTGCGGATGGTAAATACTGTACAAATATGTGACGTGTCATGAAATGAGGTAAATTTACTAAGCAAAATAAGCCAAGAGATATCACAACAATTGTGAGTTTCGAAAGGCTCTTTTAAATATAAAATAAATATGAATATCAAATTAAACTGTTGTAAATTATAAACTATTTATATTTATTTATTTGAAACGTGTTAAGGGGCATTTATACTAGTTGACAAGCTGGTCAATTTCATCTCAGTAGGCTGCAAATTTTGATGGCAACTTAATCAATTCTAGTGTAAACGGTGGTCAACTCTAAGCAAAAGTGTGTTGACTTGGTAAAAAGCACAGCCTACTGAGATGAAATTGACAAGCTTGTCAACTAGTGTAAAGGCACCATTAGTGACTTCTTTAGACGTTCAGAAAATACTATGATCAATACATTAAATTATTGAATAGAAATTTCTGAAAACTAATACCTTTTTGGCTTAACAAACATTAAAAATTGTAGGACAATGCTTTTTATTATTTATTAAATGTAAATATTGAAAATTTAGACAACGTATCAATCAATTTATTTGTATTTTAGTATTATAGTATTTTTCATAAAATGAATAGAAGAAATTTTCCCATTTCTTTGTTATCTGTAAAAACGATTATCCAGCATTAAACGCACTTGTTGACTGCATATCAAGTATACGTCCCATTTACAAAGGAGCTGCAAACAGTTTGCTGAGTTACAAAGTCAAGACTCTGTCATAATCTGGAAAGCATGCGACTTAAAAATGCATTGAAAAGTTGTATGGCATACAAATCTAAGTTCGGTGTAGATCCACAATGCATT
Source organism: Drosophila suboccidentalis (assembly GCA_037043435.1). Classification (NCBI taxonomy): domain Eukaryota; kingdom Metazoa; phylum Arthropoda; class Insecta; order Diptera; family Drosophilidae; genus Drosophila; species Drosophila suboccidentalis. The sequence continues at coordinate 989 of JBAMBK010001760.1, read as the reverse complement.
TTAAACAGCAACAACATGAGGGAGGGCAGCGACAGTCTCCCCTGGCATGCAACAAACAACAACAGCAGCAACAAGAGGAGAGGCTAAAACAACAATAACTGAAGAGCCAGGCAATATGTTTGCTTGTATTTTCGTTAGCAACACGCGCGGCAACTAGGCTTGTGGAGGCTCTAGTTGCAAAATCAGGCAGCTAACCAGCAGAAAACAAGTAGGCAAATAAAAACATAGCCAGAACCGACTGAGAGGAGCCTTCAGGCTCAGAGACCAGGCACCAGGCACCAGGCATCAGGCATCGGGCACAAATTCAATATGGCGCCACAGAGGAAGTGCTGCAGACGCAACCAGTGTGCGTGTGTGTGTGTGTGTATGAGTGGGTATGTGTGGTGTGTGTTCTCATTGAACCAACAGCTTGTGGCGTCAATTTGTGGACATTATTGTTTCATGACTGCGACCAGGACTGCGACAAGAGCGAGGCCCAAGCCAAGCCCGACAACTCGCCGCAATCACTGGCAACTGTTTTGGGCAAGAGGCGTGGCACGCGTGCGGTGGGCGTTCGTAGCCATAGCAGCTGTTGTTGTGATCTAATTTTTGATTATTTACGCGAATTTCGCGTTAAATTTGCACGAAAAATTAATTGCAGCCGCAGTTTGTTGGCTTTTAGTGGCTCCGCTAGTTTCGGATGGCCAGTATTCTAATTTTCTAATCGGAACAGAGCATACATACTCTCATGGGAGCTGAAATTAATTACGGTAAAATGAGCGCAGTGCGGTACTAATGAGAAATCAATTAGATATTGTTTTTATTATAATGGGGCAGTTGCACTTTGATCATGATCTAATAAACTTAAATACCAATCGTTGAGTATTAAAAGATTAATGATTAATGAATGTATGTTAAGTTAGTTAATCATTATTATTTATGCGTTGAAAATAAACTTAAAAATTATACTATACGTAAATAGGATGTGGTACTTAAAATGATTTCTTGGA